>CM042151.1:99155927-99221152 GCA_023376005.1 Doryteuthis pealeii
AGAGAGATTTGAAAACAAATTATCTTTTCTCAATGAAATCATGCTTACACACACAAACACAACACACACACACACACACACACACAACCTTGATGTTTGTTTTGATGTCGTTATCGCAAAAGATTTATACACACAGTGCAAACCACCACAACAAAACATTAAAAAAAAAAAAAAATGCCACATTGCCTTTTTTCGATTCACACACTTACACACTCTAATACTCACACCGATAAAAAAAGAAATATTTGACGTCATATTTCAAACTGTCCCCTTTTTTCAGTGTCTTTTCTTCAGAACTTCAAATTTTTGAACAGACTGATAAACAAGGACTATCACTTGCTTTTTTCGTTATTTGTGATAAAAATTTTTTTTTTATCACCCTTCCATATACCAACAAATGCCCTGAAGATGATCTAATTAATAGATCGAAACACTGCAGCGTCAGCCAATAAACTTACCACTTAACTTACTTAAACCTGTGTTTTTTCAATTTTTCTTAATATACTACATACCATCAGATTCACTTCCTTTTCTTCACACACACAACACACACACACACACACACACACACATATATATATATATATGCATATAAAAAGTAGATTTGAAAATCGCATGGGTGAGAAATTGTTTGTTAACAAGTGCCATTGACTTCATGTCTACACTACACTTAGATATACATGCTCCATCATATTGAGCACTATTTACTAATATTTACTTATAAATATAGCACACAATATTATCAATATTAATAAATATGTATAAATAATAATTTTAAATATATATATAATATATATAATCATATTATATGAATAATATATACATATGTATAAATATGAATATATGAAAAATACACACACACACACATATATATATATATATATAGATATATACATATATATATAATATATATATAAATAATAATTTTAAATATATAGATATATTAATAATATGTATGTAGGTGTGGGTGTGTGCGTGCATTTGTGTTTAAAGAAATGAATTCACAAAAGTTATTTTTTATGTATGTTTGTATATTTGTATATTATGTGGTGGTATATTTTATGTGTATCCGTATATTTCAATCATCATAATATTTTAATAATAATATGTTAATAATACTTATGTTATTATTATCAATGATACTTTTGTTATTATTATACCTCATAAAGTATTATACCTCATAATGTGGTGCTATGATTTGTATGCCATTCTGAATCACCCGTGTTCCTCCAGCATTTGATGATCACAAGTTTAATTTTTTTTTTAATTTAAAAACACTTTCAAATTTCAAATTCTTGTATTCATTAATTTATGAATCAAAATAAATAAAAAAAAAAAAAGAGAATTAATATTATTTATTTTAATGTTACTGGATCTTAATTTTATTGAAAAAATCAGAATTATCTCCCTTGATTCATTTTTCTTACAATATTTTTCATTGTTCGTATATTAATGACGTTTTGTTATATTTTAGATAAATCCAACTACCTGAATAAATATTAGTTTTATTTAAAATTTTACAATTTCTCTCTTTTCTCTAATATTTAATTGCCCAAAGAAAAGAAATCAAACGGAAGTAAGTATAACGTTCTATTATTTTCTTTCGTTAGTCATTTGCAAGAAAGTGTTGTTTTGTTTTTTATTTATTTATTTTTTCACAAAGAATTAAGATGAAATATATTTAAAAAATATGGAATAATTTCTTTCTTATGAATTTAAAAATGATGTGGAAGTTGTAGGTGTTCATTTTGCTGACTTACGAGAAAACAGAAAGAAGTATAAGAATGTCTTAAATTCCTTTATTAATCGGAGTTTACCGATACAAATTGAAATTATTCATGCCAAATTTAAATACCTTTCAATAAAATGATCGATGTTTGTTATTTATGAATGGATATGTTATATATAAATAATAATTCTTATAAAATATTTCTCGAAATATTTTTAAGTCACTGTCACTCACGCTGTTTATTTAATTTTAGTAAATGTTGACAAAAAATGTAAACACTCAAGTCAGTATTTAAGAGAATTTTAAATGTAATATTTTTTCGATGCGTGAAAATATTTTCTTCTTCATGAATCTAAAAATCATGTGGAAATTGTAGGTGTCAATTTTGAGGAATTTCTTACATTAGTTTACCAATAAAAAAATTAAAATTATTTGTGCCAAAGCTAAAAACGATTTTTTCAATAAAATTATAAGTTATCTTTAAGCTAAGCACTCCCTATTTTTTTTTTCAGCTTTTATTTATATATTTTTTAAAGAATGCATTTTTGTTCACTTCATATTTTTCCGGAAAAAACATCAGATCAAAAAAGCGTATAGCACCTGCTGCTAATTTGAAGGAGCATTCCTTTAAAAAAAAAAATCTGAAAAAATTGGGAGTGCGTAGCTTTAAGATTTTTTTTATCAAAGTTTATTTTATTCTGATAAATGTTGATAAAATGTAAACAATATTTAACTAATTCAGGATTCAATTTTGTATTGAAGTATTTTTCTTTTCATGACAAATTTAATGCGATCATCGTTTAATTAAAACCACAATTTATATTTTGAAATGTTTAAAAACGTCACATGTTCTTGTAGTGATCTATGTAAAGCCAAAAGTATCCAGAAAATATAAGTTGCTAAGTTTTACTATATAGAAAATTTCCTCTGCGCAGCATCCAGTATCCTCGCAAAGCTGGTCAATGTAGGTCCCTGCTGGGCGACCCACACTTGCATGTCCATGTGTTGGCTTCCACAGGAAAGTATTGCTTATGAGTTCGTCCCAGTGCTAATGAATGATAGAGAAGGTTGGTGGGAGGGGGTATTTGCATCATACCCCACTTGTATAGGCTGGGCACTAGGCCTCGTTTTTACGTAGCTCATGGGTGGGAAAGAACAAAAATTGCGTCGATCCCTTCGGCATCCCCCTCAAGGGGGCGCCTCAGGCGCTGGGCAATAAACCCAGCCTTGTCCCCAAGAGGGCAGCTATTACCTGGGGCGGGGGATCGACGCTAATAATTGTACTCTACCGGTCCAGAGGCCGAAGCACACTGGACCCCCAGCCGAGGCCGGGTATAGCAGGTATGTCTCAAAGCATAGAATCTGGAACAGATACTACACTTTGATCCTCCCCTCCATGTTAGGTAACGGTTGAGAAGAATGGCAGGAGAGCGACATGATGAGGATTAGTATATAGTAGGTACTGCCAATTGTGACGTCATAGACGTATTTTACAAAATAAATTTACCCCCCACCGATTGAAAAACTTACCAAAAATCAGGGAATTATCCGATTTTAATGAAATTTCAGTGTTGATTTATCAACGAATGAATTTTATAATGCATTAGTTATTTTATTTAAAATTTTCTAATTTTTTTCAGGTCACTTAATTTTGACACCTACTTTATTTTTGGGGTGCAAAATATCGGTGGGGTTATATAATTTTGAAATTAATAACAGTATGAATAGAAAGACAAAAGGCCAAAGGGAACATTTTTTTTTAAAGGAGTGTTTTTTGCTAGAAAATAAGTACCGAAAATTTAATGTAAAATTTTTTTTTTTAAATTTTGGGAGATTTTTTTTACTCTGTTGTATATGTATACAATTTTCTTTAAGAATATCAGTGAAAAACTTATACATTTATATTTGCTCTGTCTTTTTAGACAGAGCAAATATAAATGTATAAGTTTTCACTGATATTCTTAAAGACAATTGTATGGATGTGAGCCTAACTTTTCAATTGAGCTTTCTCCAAAGATTATTAGATAACAATACTAAAGTAGGCTTGTTATTAAATGAATATTTGTTTTGGCTAGAAACCACAAGGTTCCTAGTTTGATACCAGTTCTCGCCAACTCAGCGTATGAGTAGCACAGTGATCTGTGCGGTAAAGTAAGGTGCTGATGGTAGGTTTGGCGCTCCACCTCAGATGCTAAAAAACAATCTCCTTGGTCTAGCACTATTGAAAAGGGGATAGACTCCCTCACTGACTGGCTGATACTGACTTTAGGCCGCCCCGACGACTTTACTTTTTACTTGTTTGTTGGTTGGTTTTGAAGGCGAAATGATAAAATAAATATTTGTTTTTAGAATCTAAAAAAAAATGAAATTTAAAACTTAAAATTCGAAGTTTCATATTTTAAATGACTTTTATCTATTAATTATGTATATATATTCTTGCGCTCAAGGTGTATATGGGTGATGCAGACACTAATATTTGTTTTAAAGAATTTTGATTTATTTCCATAGAATCAGTTTGAAACAATTCAGTAATTTAAAAGAAAGGATTCGTTCATTAATAAGTCAACTCTGAAAATTTTATTAAAATTAATTAAAAAATTTTGAATGTTAAAACAATTATAAAAAATCAGGGTATTGTCCAATTTTAATGAAATTTTCAGCACTTTATTCATTAAGAAGTTAATTTTATATTGAATAATTTGGACCTCTGTAGTTTCCCCCTCAGTTCTTTAATAAAAAAAAAACCTACATGAATCTTTGAGAGCATTTAATTTTTCTACCTGTTGGAACAAAAACAAAGATATTTTATTTCAATTAATATCAAAAGTTAGTCATTTTTCTGTACATAGTGTATTTAATGGTATTGTTATTGATTTCAAAGAAGAATCTGTTATAAGTTTTATCAAATACTTTTAATAACATGTTTTGTTACGACATATGTGAAGTAAGTCTTAGGCTAATTTTTAGGCTAATTTAATGTTTAAAATGTATTAAAAATAAATTACATATGTAATATTATTTTGCTTTGTTTTACTGATGCTCATTATGTTACTACATTTTGACTTAAACAAAAATTTGACCTTAAATAATTGATTTAATTCATTTTAATTCATTTTTTAAATTAAAATGAGCGCACAAATTGGTGGTACCTAGTATAATGAAAGCTGCTAAGTTTTAGTATATTGAAATATTTTCATTTCGCCAAAACATAAAAAATGGGGTTGACATGTGAGGTTATCAAATCAGTATTCATTCTTATTTACTAAGCTTAGCTGTGGCACAAGGCCAGAAGTATGGGGTGCCCAGTGAAAATTGACTACCAATGATTTAATGATTTGCTTGCTTCCATTACACTATGAGGCTCTTTCATCTTATGGTGACCAGAAGTAGAAATATTTCTTTTAGTTTTGAGCCATATATTAGCTAAGCTGGTTTCCCATTGGTAATTTACCCTGTCAGCTGGGGCTTTAGAATAAATTTGAATTTAGATTGCACCTCTACAGAGGGGTAAGACCCCCTCCCCCAATAGGGCTGTCTATTGGCCGTGGGTAGTGACCCGTGATGCTTAATGATGGAACCCTGGTGGTTGGGCAGTCCATGACATGCAACACTCCACTTTGGCTCTTAGGCTAGATGAGTGGCTGAAGAGGACCCCTCTGATCAATCAGTTGTTCATGTCAAGCCCTAGCACCTATATGATTGTCCTGACCCTATTTCTTACTTAGGCTAGACAGGTGGGCAAAGAAGCCACCTCCAATCAATTGGCTGGTCAGATTAAGCCCTAACACCTACATGAATGTCTCAACCCTTTTGCCCTTATGGAAAGACCCAGCCCTTTTTATTAGATTTGTGCTAGAAGGCAGTGGCTGTGGGTCTTAGTGTCCTTGGTGGTATAACATTAAACTATCTGATGGTGAAGTTCCAATTCTGGAGCTCTGGGGAATGTGAAGTATCCCTTCATCGCCATTACTCACAGGTCCACTTTAACCCATAGTGGTAGTACCTGTTAGGGTCTTATCTATTGGTTAACATGCCATAAAATCCAACTAACCAAAGTTAAATGTACACTGATATGCTTTTATCAACCATCGTCAGCAATTTCTTTTGTACTTGGCTTAATCTCACTGAATTTATTCTGAGCATTTTTACTCAAGAAATAGAAATAATGAAATAATCTTTTTAAAAGTTAATGCATTTGTTTGTGGGAACAATATCATCTTCAATTGAATGAAACATGAGAAAAAGAAAGAATTTTCAAGCATCTATTCTTGTTGAGTGTTTCAAGAAAAATACAGTTTATGTCTTAGTTAAATGCCTTCTAATATTCATTCATTGTTAGATATTTCTTTCTTTTTGTATTTCACTGACAATTAATAGCAAAAATGGACTTTTACTTTCCTTAATCTCACTGAATTATTCAAAGCAGTTATTCAAGCAATAGAATTAAAGAAATGATATTTTAAAAAGGTAAAATGATTAAACTCTTTCATTCACTGCAAGTGGTGGGGATTTTGTTAATTAATGTAAAAATACTGGAAAAATAATCTAAAATTTTACATGCATAAATATTTTGAGTGGTTTGAATTTCTGAATTTGAGTGTTTCAAGAAAAATACAGTTTATGTCATAGTTAAATGCATTCTAATATTCACTCATAAACCATTGTTAGAAATTTCTTTCTTTTTGTATTTCACTGACAATTAATAGCAAAAATGGATTTTTACTATTCTTAATCTCACTGAATTATTCCAAGCAGTTATTCAAGCAATAGAATTAAAGAAATTGCAAGAAAATGGTGCTGAAAGAATTTCAAGTATCTATTCTCTTTGAGGTTCCCAAGAAAAATGCAGTTTATGTGATAGTTAAATGCATTCTAATATTCACTCATAAACCATTGTTAGAAATGTCTTTCTTTTTGTATTTCACTGACAATTAACAGCAATAATCGATTTGTACTTGTCTTAATCTCACTGAATTATTCAAAGTAGTTATTCAAGCAATAGAATTTTTTAAAAATCTTTTAAAAATGAAAAATAAAATAACACTTAAAGAATTTCAAGTATCTATTCTCTTTGAGGTTCCCAAGAAAAATGCAGTTAATGTGATAGTTAAATGCGTTCTAATATTCATTCATAAACCATTGTTAGAAGTTTCTTTCTTTTGGCATTTCACTGGATTTGTGTTCAATCTATAGAATTAAAGAAATAAACCTTTGAAAATGTAAAAAAGATTAAACTGTTTCACTTACTGCAAATTTGTTCCTTATGTAGTAAAACTCATAAACCATTGTTAGAAATTTCTTTCTTTTTGCATTTCACTGACAATTAACACCAAAAATGGATTTGTACCTGTCTTAATCTCACTGAATTATTCAAAGCAGTTATTCAAGCAATTGAACTAAAGAAATAATATTTTAATAAGTTAATGCCCTCATTATTAATTAGAATAAAAAAAATTCAAGTGAAAGTTGTTTTTGTATTTCTGCTGCACAATTTGTCTTTTTCTTTTCTGTCAAAGTTGTTGTAGTGAGATAGGCAATGGCGTGTTATCTCATTTACATATGTGTATTACAGCAGGAGATATATAGAGACTGTTTAGAGGACTGGTATGAAATTAGCGACTTGATGCTAAGACCTGAGCTATGATTACGCTCGAAGGATTATTGATGCTACTACAACAGAGAATACAAAACCACACCTCACAACAGGTGTATTTACCCAAATTAATTTTATGACTGAATCAGTCCTGATTTCCATTTCTTTCAAATTTCCACTCTACCCATTAGAAATCTGACCAGGTAAAGCAGATAGCATTCATTATAAGTGATCCTGTTTTTCTTTTTTTATTCAATCCACAGATTATTAAGGTTAAGTCATTTAAAATCATACAACTCCTCAAATCTATCCAAAAATGTCTTTTAAAAAATTGTTCATTCACAATAAGAAGAAAATATGACATTTTACCAACAACTAAATTGATATTTTTCATAAAATAAATGAAGATTTCTAACACTAAAACAAAATTATGGATTTGTATTGAAAAAGAGATGTGAATTTTAAGCATTATCTTTAAGAAGAATTACAAGGTCATATTAAAATAATTTATTTTAATAAAATTTAGAACCATGTAAAAAATTTGTTTCACTGTTGCAGAGGATAGCAGGGTAGATTGGATTCTTTAACCTTGGTTAGGTAACCAGTCTAAGAAAAGGAAAACTCTGAATTCAAACCTGTTAACTTTGCTTAAAAAATTGACTTTGTTTCACTGTCTGCTCATGTGGAGCTGTTAATAAATATGTACTCATGAACTAGACCCTGGCTTTGTGTCCTTAGTCTTTATAGAAAAATAATTGTCATGTTATGCATAATAGATACAGACCCCTTAGAGTTACCTCCCTTAGCAGTCCATCTTAACAGCAGGACAATTCCCATATTAACACCATTTTTTCCTGCCTTTTCACAGTAAGCGAGCTGATTCTGCCCTTCCCAGTGTTAGCTGTATGTTGGACCTTGAATGTAAAAGCTTTATTTGAGTTATTTTAAATGAACTTCACCACTATTTATTTCATAATTTAAAGTTATTCCTTTTCTTTATAGACCTTTAGATAAATACCATTTTTCTCTTTAAATGTATTACCATTCTACAGTCTGTTATATTTCTCCCTTATATCTGTTCTTATTATTATTAAACCTGTTAATTCAATAACTTTACCTTATTTCCACTTTAACTTTGTCTATGTACTTAGGGTCTTAAAACGATTCTGTGTTAGAACATTCTTGTTAACATCACTATGATTTAGCATGAATTATATATTATAAACTGCTGTTAATTGAATTATAAACCTGTTGTAATATAAAATATTGTAAATAATGTATAAAGATACTGTTTTTTTAAATTTTCAAACTAATGTTTAATTTTTATTCATTCACAGACATCAGCTGTATTTGGGAAGACTTATTTGGAAATTTAAAGACCCATTCCAGCACATAGAAAATAAAAAATGTATTCTTGCTAAGTGTGTGGATCTGTAGATATCATCCTCACAAGACAATTATTTTATTTTGTGAGTGGTAAGAATTTTTTCATATTTTTATCATTAACAGCGTTCATTTGTATTATATTGATTGTAAATTGAGGCCCAAATTTAAACCATTTTACTTTAAAAAAAAAATTATTCCAACATTTCATTCAGTTTAAGATGATAAAATATTTGCCACATAGAATATTTTCCACAAATATACTTGTTTTGTTTGCTAAATATTAAAGTGGAAAAAATTTTCTCATATTTTTATCACTAATAGAGTGTCCTTTTGTTCCTGATAATTAGAAAGATCACTATATTTAGATATATCTCATTATTAGTTGAATGATTTTATTTATGATTTAGCATGAATTATATATGATGCATTGCAGTTAATTGGATTATAAACCTGTTGTAATATAAAGTATCAAAATGTATTAGGCTGCTGTTCATAGAGTGTCCTTTTGTTCCTGATAATTAGAAAGATCACTATATTTAGATATATCTCATTATTAGTTGAATGATTTTATTTATGATTTAGCATGAATTATATATGATACATTGCAGTTAATTGGATTATAAACCTGTTGTAATATAAAGTATTATAATGTATAAGGCTTCTGTAGATTAGATATATCTCATTAATTAAACAGTCATATAATGATTTTATTTATGATTTAGCATGAATTATATATGATACATTGCAGTTAATTGAATTATAAACCTGTTGTAATATAAAGTATTATAATGTATAAGGCTTCTGTTTTTTAAATTTTAAAACTAATATTTAATTTTTATTCATTCACAGATATCAACTGTATTAAAGAAGAATAGTTTTGAAATTAAAATACACATTCCAACACATACAAAAAAAAAATGTATTCTTGCTAAGAGTATGCATCTGCATATATCCACATCCAAAGAAAATTCTTTTTTGTTGTAATTCAGTACAGAAGCATTTTCTCTGAATTCATATTTCAAAGAACAACTTGAAAAAATAGATTCTATTGAAAACCGACTTTACTTCATTGTGCTGATCAGTATTTTCACATAGTTCAGGATTGTGAATGGATAAAACAGATATGGAAGTACACACAAAAGAAGAAGCATTTTCAGAGAATTCCAGTTTAGAAACACACCAGCAGAAACACACAACAGACTTATCTATGAGTTTCCATTTGGAAAGCCACATTCAAACAAAAATTGAACAGAAACCATTCCTTTGTGAAGTCTGTGAATCAGCATTTTCAGAGAGTTCTCATTTAGAAAAACACATGCAAACACACACTGGAGAGAAACCATTTTCTTCTGAAGTCTGTGTATCAACATTTTCAGAGGGTTCCAGCTTGAAAGCCGAGATGGAAACATATACTGGAGATAAACCAATTTCTTGTGAATTTTGTGGATCAACATTTCCTTCAAGTACACATTTGAAAATTCATGTGCGAACACACACAGGAGAGAAACCATTTCTTTGTGAAGTATGTGGATCAGCATTTTTCTAGGACTTACCATTTGAAAAAACACATGTCAACACATACAGGAGAGAAACCATTTTCTTGCGAAGTGTGTAGCTCAGCTTTTTCAGACCGTTCAAATTGGATAAAACATATGCGAACACACACTGGAGAGAAACCATTTTCTTGTGAAATCTGTGAATCAACATTCTCTACGAGTACTAATTTGAAAGACCACTTGCGAACTCACACTGGAGAGAAACCATATTCTTGTAAAGTATGTGTGTCTGCATTTTCTACAAGTTCCCACTTGAAATCCCATATGCGAACCCACACTGGTGAGAAACCATTTTCTTGTGAAGTCTGTGGGTCAGCATTTGCAGACAATTATAATTTGCAAATCCACATTCGAACTCACACTGGAGAGAAGCCATTTTCTTGTGAAGTTTGTGGATCAAAATTTTCAGTGCGTTCCAGCTTGAAAAACCCATATGCGAATACATACTGGTGAGAAACCATTTTCTTGTGAAATCTGTGGGTCAGCATTTTCAGCCCAATCTGGTTTGAAAAACCACATGGTAACACACACAGGAGAGAAACCATTTTCTTGTGAAGTGTGTGGAACAAGAAGACCCACAGCCATTCCCCTGTAAAGTCTGTGGATCATCATTTTCTCGAAGTTCTAACTTGAAAACCCACATGCGATCACACTCCGGAGAGAAGCCATTTTCTTGTGTAGTTTGTGGATCATCATTTTTACACGCTTTCACTATGAGAAGACATATGCGTTCACACACGGCAGAAAGAATTTTCTTGATTGATTTTGATGGCAGGTCACTTTGACTAGACTTAATTTACACCTAAGTGCAAGGGAATTTGAAGTCCTTATACAAACAAATACTGGAGAGAAACCATTTTCTTTTTGTTACATAATTGATAGGTAGCCTATTAATTATGTACAGTAAGTGTAGAGTAAATTTGGAAAAACACAGGAATATGATTGACACTCGTGTCACTCGTCCAAATAACCAAAATCTTTGCACAATTGTTTGTTGGTCTGGGATACATCAAAAATAAAATATGAGCTCCAAACAAAAAGAAAGTCTTGTGTCATTAATTAAGAAAAAAATACATTTACCAATCAGAGAAGATAGAAGATTAAGAAATCCAGCCACCAACCCATATCCAGCCCAAGCTAAGATAGAAGTTAGCAAAATAGCAGAAACAGAAGTTAAGTATGGTTGTATTAAGGTATACAATTGATGCAGATACGTATATACAAGAAATAAGGTATACTATGCAACATTTTCAGTTCATTGAAAAGACACAGAAGAGAAGCCATTTTCTAATAGTTTCTACTTGAAACCACACATACGAATGGATATATGCGAGAAAGGAACAACATTTCTCTCTTGTTTTTGGCTCCTGGGTAATTCCAGGCCATGTCACTCATGCCCCTTAAATTTTTCTGAAATTTTGCCCCAGGTGTGGATTATGTTAAATTTAGACAATCTGCAAAATTTGAGCTTCCAATTCCAGAAATTGGCAGAGTTATGTAGATTTTTTTTCGCTCCAAATTTTTTGGGGGTGGGGGCATGAAAATGGCGCCTTTTTGTAATCTAGTTTTGTCTGTAAAATGAGTTCTAGAGTTTCCCTACTCCTAGAAATTGGTTCATAAAAGTATTGCATAATAGTCCTTAAGCATGAATTTAACATTAACATAGCTAAAAAGAATTTTTAAATAAAATTTTCATTTACTTCTTTACAACAAGAGACAGATATTGTATTTTTTTCAATGTGAAAACACAATTCATACTTTTTCTTTTAAATTTTATATAAAGAATGTTCATTGTTTTCCTGTTCAGCCGAGACTCCCTCTTTCACTCTCTTCACCATCTGGGACCACGAAAGGTTTTTTTGGGTTTTTTTTTACTGAAAAAAAAAAAATGGTTAGTTTCAACCAAATATCATGTTTGAAATATTACAAAAAAATAAAATGTTACACTTTGCCCCAATAGTTTTTGTTATATGGGTTAGTTTGTCAAGATGGCTTGGATTAAGGGATTAAATAAAGTCTATACTCTCTTCTAGCATGAAACTTCATGCAGTATTCTTCATAACTAGGAGCAAATTACATATACTTGGTAAAATAATTGGACCAAGTTACATTTAAGCACCCCAGGGGCGACCTGGATTCAGAAGGACTTGTTTCACTTTGCACTGTCAACATCTGGTTGTTTGCTAGAGTTAGGGGTTAGGGTTAGGGTTAGGGGTTAGTGTTAGCAGTTAGTTTTATAATTTAAAAAAAAATGAGTGCTTAAAGGTAACTTGGTCCAAATAATTACTTAGGAAAAAGATTTCCCACAGCACAATGAGTGTAAAATAATGAGATGTGGAAAACCCCAAAATTTAAATTTTATGGTTAGGTAATACTGGAAATTAACTGGAATTTGGATGACATGTGAAAGACTGACATGTTGTCTTCTGATTGGTCAAAAAGTACCAACAGGACAAAGAGTGAAAGGGAGATAGTGAGAGGAGGTAGTTGGTTCGAAGTTTTCAAAGTGGAACGACATCAGATTCTGGGCTGTGTTTGAAGGAAATAGGTACAAGATGGACATTTGTCCCCCAAAGTCTTTTACTTGGGTTTGGAATAAAATAAATGAGCTTTATTGAAAAACAAAAATGCCCTAGACAAGACATCTCAAGAAAGCCCAAGTAGATCCAGATTCAAAGAATCAAGAGAATCCAGCCCAACAACAGATACAGAATACCAGTAACTCCAATCCAGAATAGCAGATAAAAAGTACATACTCCTCAATTAGATGCCACATCACATATTGAAATTTAATGATCTTACATACACACAATCCAAATAGATTCTGTCACGTCACATTCAATTTAATTCCTAATGATCTTTTATAATCTACAATTCCTTAAATGATCCTGCTACGTAACACCACACAAAAAGGCAAAAATATTCTGTAACAATAATCTTGTTTCCCAATAGAAAAATGAATTGGAATATACAGGCACTTGTATTAGATTTAAGCTTAGCGCTAATACCGTTGGGAAAGGTATGAATCCTACTCTCCCTCCAGCTATGGGTAAATAGTAGGGCAGACTGGGCTCTTTAACCATGGTTAGGCAACTGGTCTAGGAGAAGGAAAACTCTGAATTCAAACCTGCTGAACTCCGCTTAAGAAATTGACCTTGTGTCACATCCAGCTCGTGCGGAGGGATTGGTAAATATATATATCAGATTTAAGCAAAATTAATATGCAAGAGATGAGCTTCAACATATATGTGTTTTATAAAACAAGCATATGGTTGAAAAAAAAACAAAAAAAAAACAGACAAAAAAATTAGATTTAATTTAATTTAATTTAATTTATTTCTCTGAATGTTTGAGATGAGGCTTGATGATTAGTATTATCTGCATTATTCGGACTATTGTCCCCCCCCCCCCAAAAAAAAAGAAAAAACACAATATGAGTCTAGGTAAAAAAATCATACATAAGTAAATAGGTAGATATTCTAGCCAAATCAAGACACTAAGTTTATAAGTTCCCAAAATTCACACTCAATTGGACACATGGCCTAGTGGATAAGGTAGTTAGGTTAAGACAGTTCTAAGTGACAGTTATCTCTGGATACCAAGTTCAATCCTGAGTAGAGGTAGTAGGCAGTTAGAAAAATAATTAACACAACTCCTACCCCAGCTATGGTTAGTGGAATGAGAACAGGATACCCCCATGGACTAAATAAAGGGTTGGGTTCAAAGTTCTGTGATGGCTCCCGATTACGACAAGAAAGTTCCTGAGTTAGAAAAGAAGGTTCCCGAGTCCAAGAAGGTTCCTGAGTCTGAGAAGGTTCCCGAGTCTTTCTTTCACTCGGTAAGAGGTGAGGAAGTGTGTAGGTGAAAAACTGTTTCTTGGCCAGGTGACTGGGTTGTGTGTGGCATGAGGATGCAGTGTGGGTCGGTAGGTACAGCTGTCTTTGATCTTGTCTGAAATGTGATGTATGAAGCTCTTCTATGTACCACTGTTGAAGTCACCTGCCCATTCTATAGTTGATTTTATGAGAATTTTGGATCAAAATTGTCACTAAGAAGCTTTGAGTGAAAAGTTTATGATTGGTTGAAAAAAGGACTTTTTTAATTGTCTGTTAATTTAGTTTTTCACCTGGAAGCTTACACCAACCATTACTGTAATGGACATAGCTGATCCCCCTGATGTGAGCGGCAAAGAATTGCCTGTGCTGTGCATGAGAGACCTG
This sequence comes from Doryteuthis pealeii, assembly GCA_023376005.1. Taxonomy (NCBI): domain Eukaryota; kingdom Metazoa; phylum Mollusca; class Cephalopoda; order Myopsida; family Loliginidae; genus Doryteuthis; species Doryteuthis pealeii. Next base: position 99,170,412 of record CM042151.1, read on the forward strand.
GATGGGACGAGACGTAATTTGCATGGCAGCTGGGTGAGCCATAATAAAAACAGGCAGTCACTGACATTGGGGAGAATGACCCAAGCAAAGGACGTCGAGAGTGGTAGAATTCAGTATAAAGGATAACTACTGTGATTGATGCAGACTGTTAGACAAAAGGGATTACCATGGTGGCAGACAGACTGTTGCAGGAAAGGGATAACTGTTGTTGATTGAAAAGACTCAAGTTCCAAATCTCAAAAAACTAATTTTTGTTAACTGGATTCTAAGCTAAGTTTCTGCAAATTACATCAAATTTGCAACTTATCCATCTCTCAATCCATCTTTCCTTTTCTTTATTATATATTAAATTTGTTGAATATATTTTTATCTTCTGTCTTACCTTTTCACTCAGTGTCACAACCTTAAAATAATGGTACTTAGCCCATAATCCCCATAAAATATTTCTCAATATATGCGAAATATGGTATTTTACTCATATATTGGAATTTGTAAATATTAAGAATTGGTAATTTACCAGTATATAGAATTGAAAATTTACCCCCACATGTAAGAATTAATACTACGACGGTTTTGTTAATTCTCATAAACAAAAGGTTGAAACCTCACCCAATATTCTGGACTGATAAATTTTTTTTTTTAAATAAAAATGGAGAAAATTTAATCAAAATTGTACAATTCCCTGAATTTTGGTAATTGTTTTAGAATTAAAAATTATAAAAAAATTATTATCTCTCTTGACGAAAATTCCTATATCTTGTAATCATTAATCTATAATCATTTATTGGATACTGGATCTTAATTTTGTTGTTTGAGACAAAAGAAAATCAGAATTATCTCCCTTGAGTTTTGTCTTTTAGAAAATATTTTTGCATCGTTCGTAAATCAATGACAATTTTGTATTTTTTTAGTTTAATTCAACCACCTGAATAAATATTAATTTAAGATTTTACACGTTCTCCCTTTTCTCTAATGTTGCATTGCCCAAATGAAAAGATATCAGACGGAAGTAAGTATAACGTTCTATCATTTTCTTTCGATAGCCATTTGCAAGAAAGTGTTGTTTTGTTTTGTTTTTTATTCACATTATTCACAAATAAAGAAGAATTTAAATATTTTTTAAATATATGAAAATATTTTCTTTTTGATAAATCTAAAAATCATGTGGAAATTGTAGATGTTGATTTTGCTGAATAACGTGAAAACAGAAAGAAGTATACCGTTTTCTTAATTTCTTACGTTAGTCGGAGATTATCAATTAAAAAAATTAAAATTAAAATTATTTGGGCCAAATGTAAACAGGATTTTTTTTTCGATAAAATTATCGATGAATATATGAAAATGATAATCCTTAAAAAATATTTATTGAGATCACTCAGTTATCATTTGATTACAATAAAAACAAACAAACAAAACAAAGCAAAACAAAAATAAAACAAGTAAAACTTTGAAGTAGATATTTAAATTTTGGAAACATGTTTATTGTTTAAAAACGTAACAAGTTCGTGTAGGTATGTATCCAGAAAACTTGAATTGTTGACCACTTTTTAATGAATAATTTTGATATTTTGGCGTGTTGTCACTCATCTTTATGTCCTCATATTTATTGTGGTATGTAATAAAACACAATGTTCAGGGCACTGTAACCCGGGCTCTGTTTGGGTGTTGTTTTTTTTAATTACCTTAAATAAATCATTAGACGTCAGACGATAACGTTTGTTGTATTCAAGGTTATCGTAAGTAAAAAAAAAAAAAACCCAAAAAACACGTGAACAAGGCCCAAACTTAAAAAACACGGACTTTATTTTTTTACTCTGGCCTAAACAGACTTTTTATTATTGGGTTATCTTCAAGCTACGCACTTCCGAAGTTTTCAGCTTCTAAAATTTTTTTTTTTTTAATTTTTTTTAAAGGAATGCTCCCTTCAAATTAGCAGCAGGAACGATGTTTTCAGACGCTCTTTTGATCTGTTTGTTCGGGAAAAAATTAAGTGAACAATAGGTACCACCAATTTTCCCAGTGAAATTTACCCCCTCTACATTTAACACAATGAAACTTGTATAAAGGTTAATATTATCTTGAAAATTTTTTGTCCATTCAAAAGAAGAAACATTAAAAAAATCCTCATGCTGATCTAAAAAAAATAATTTTCAGCTTACGGAAATAATGAATATTATGAACGAAAAACAATGTTTACATATTTGCACCGTTAAATCAATTGAAATTTAACGTAGCCAAAAACAAGCTATGACTAGAGGCTTTTAAAAAAAAATTCTATGAAAAATTAATTAATTTCACGACAATTTCCAAAATTACTTACCTTTTGATGTAAATATGTCTGAAATAGTATTTTCCTAAAATATATTAGAGGAATTTTTTTACGAGGTCTACCCCGCCCCCTATTTTATTTTATGAAATATGAAAAAATGAACCGACAAAAAACACGTAGGAGTTGTGTTAATTATTTTTCTATGTTACTGCCGCTACTCAGCATTGAACCCGGAATCCAGAGATAACTGTCACTTAGAACTGTCTTAACCTAACTACCTTATCCACTAGGCCATGTGTCCTACCCCAGCTATGGTTAGCGGAATGAGAACAGGATACCCCCGTGGACTGAATAAAGGGTTAAGTTCAAAGTTCCGTGATGGCTCCCGATTACGACAAGAAAGTTCCCAAGTTCGAAAAGAAGGTTCCCGAGTCCGAAAAAAAGGTTCCCAAGAAATACCTGAAGAAGGCCAGAGGGTATATCAGCCGAAACGTTGTACAAATAACAATAAAGATGAGGACAATAGTCCAAATAACACAGATAATACTATTGAATAATTTTGTTTAAATATGAAATTTAATGTAGAATGTAGTTTTTATTTATTTATTTTTTTACTTGTTAGGATGTTTTTTGTTGGATTTTTACTTGCTATGCTCAAAAATATTAAAGGGAGGTAATAAAAATCTTTTAAAAAAAAATCTTAATTTTGAAATCAGAAAATTATCCGATTTTAATGAAATTTTCAGTACGTTATTAAAAAAAAAAATGAAAAAATTATTTTTATCGATTCAGAATGTAGGGAAGGTTTTGGTCATTTGAATAAAGAAAAATTCTAGTCAGTAATGTTTACACTCCTAGAAAGATCAAATTCCGAAGGCCACATAAAAAAATGTTAAATAAAAAAAAAAAATTCAACTACCCCAAAAATGTTATTTGAAAATTTAGAAGTTATTTTCTTAAAAGGCAAAAAATAATTTTTGTTGAGTGTTTTTGAAAACATTTTTCGTAGTTTTAAAAACAATATTTTTTCTTTAAATTAATGCAAAAAAAGTATTTTCTGTGATTCAATTGGACTCTTTTTATTCACTTAAAAATTAGATATTCTATATATTCTATATTTTCTCACAGTTAAATCGAACTTAAATTAACTTCTATTAATATATTAAGTTTTTAGGGCAAGAAAACTTAACTTTTTACTCTCTAGTAGGTGGATTAGCGAGGTGGTCTCAGATGGAGTCATACAGGATGGGATCCATGGAAATTGTATGTTGCTAACAATATCAATTTCATGACAACTTGTTGATTCAGGAGTTGGGACTCAAAAAATTAAAATAAATTTGATATGTTAATTTGCAAGTATTTTCTCGTTAGTAAATACTCAGCAGGTGTTATTTGGAGGTATGTGGTGTAATGGTTATGGTTGTAGGAAATGGACTCGTCAACCCAAGTTCAAATCCTGGATGAAGCTACAGTTCACATAGCACTAATACCCTTGGGAAAGGTATGAATCCAACTACTCTCCCTCCAGCTATGGGTAAATAGTAGGGCAGACTGGACTCTTTAAGCTTCGTTAGGCAACCTGTCGAGGAGAAGGAAAACCCTGAATTAAAACCTGTTAAACTCTGCTTGGGGTGATCACTACTAGAATAGGCTCAGTCTTAATTAGTGATCTATTTCACTGGACTCTTTAACCTTGGTTAGGCAACCAGTCTAGGAGAAGGAAAACTCTTAATTCAAACCTGTTAAACTCTGCTTGAGGTGATCACTACTAGAATAGGTTAATTTGCAAGTATTTTCTCGTTAGTAAATACTCAGCAGGTGTAAGTTGTATCAGAAATTGGGTTATCTGCCCCTATTAGTTCCTGGAATCAGACGCCAGGGGCAGACCCCTAAAATTCCACAGAACAGTTCCGGCAGGTAAAGGGAACAGAACTAGCTGGCACTGGGGGAAGAACATTTCAAGTAACGGCCGAATAAGGTCAACAAACACTGTCTTGGCACCCAAAAGGTAAGACCAAACGAACTAAAGGAACAACCACAGAACCAACTGCTGAGACAACACAACACGAGTTAAGTTTCTTAAACCTCTATACATACCTAATATCTCCGCCGAGCGAATGTCTCTGGCAACATTTACGAACTCTTACCCTTTAACGAACTCTCGCATACACTTTAAACACAAGTTGTATCTCTTACAGACATTTAAACACTATTTGCATACTCACACTTTACACCAATAAACTATTAACCCAATTATATACTCTATAATTGCCTTGTAGCTTTCCTTCATAACCAACAGTCTTAATAGTTTTACTTTGTTTATTTCTGTTAGTTGGAGGTCTGTGGTGTAATGGTTATAGTTGTAGGAAATGGACTTGTCAACCCAAGTTCAAATCCTGGATGAAGCTACAGTTCACATAGCACTAATACCTTTGGGAAAGGTATGAATCCAACTACTCTCCCTCCAGCTATGGGTAAATAGTAGGGTAGACTGGACTCTTTAACCTTCGTTAGACAACCTGTCTAGGAGAAGGAAAACTCTGAATTCAAACCTGTTAAACTCTGCTTGGGGTGATCACTTCTAGAATAGGCTCAGTCTTAATTAGTGATGTATTTCAATAATTTTAAAAAATTTTAAAAATATGCTGCTTTCATGAAGATTTTTTTCATTTATACACACACACACACACACACATAAATATATATAAGGGTCATTCAAAAGGATCTGGGTTTGGTTTGGTCCTCAATGTTTTAACTGAGATCTAGGGTGAAAATTGTTTGTAATAATACTGTTTTACTTCGCCCTTTGTATACGTCCCACTTGCAGTCTGTCTCCATACCAAAATTGCCTCTCCCCAAATGATACAGTTCCTTTTATACTGTGGTTCCCTGTGGGCATAATTTGCATAGATGCTACAACACTCATGCCATGAATGAGACTGAATAAGACCACATCCTATAAATCTGGTTGTCAATGGTTTGGTTGGTTGGGTTTTACGGCATGTCAACCCTTTGGGTTATTTTATGCGTAATACTTCTATTGGTAAAAAAAATGTTTAATGCCCACAAAGTTTTGAAATAATTTCATTTTTAATGGATAATACAATTTTGTTTATAAATTCATGTTTTCTATTTAATCCATAGATGGGACCCTAACAGGTACTACCACTCCGGGTCAGAATGGACCAGGGAGCAATGGTGATGAAGGGATGCTCCACATTCCCCAAACCTCCAAAACTGGAACCTCACCATCAGATTAGAGTTTAACGTCATTCCCAGGACATGTAGACCTGCAGCCACCACCTTCTAGCACCCATATGATAAAAAAGGGTTGGGGCAAATCATAAAGGTGCTAGGCTTGACGTGACCTGCCAATTGATTGGAGGGGTCTCTCCAACCGCCCGCTAGCCAAGAAAAAAGCCTAAAGTGGAATATTACAAGTCATGGACTGCTCAGCCACCTGGGTTCTATCCTTAAGCATCACGGGTCGCCACCATGGCCAACAGGTGGCTCCATTGGGGAGACTTACCCCTCTGCAGAGGGCAGTTGGTGCATTCTAATGCCCCTACCGACAGGGCGGGGTCATCAATGGTGGTCATGTTTCTTTAGTTCAAACAGAATCTGATAAGCCAAGCAGATGTGTTTTTCCGGAGGTAAGATAGCTCATTCACCACATAGGAACTGAGAAAGCTGTCTGCCATATGGTTCCTGAGAATTCTAAAGCACAAGTTAAAAAGTGTTGACATTTCCTGCACAGTTTTGACTCACTTCTAGGCTATCCCTAAGACTTTTTACTGCAGATTAGTAACTTGAGATGAAACCTGAACTCACCACTTTGAACCTGAATGAAAGATTCTAAGGAAACAGTGGAAAACACACTGGTTTCTCCACTCCCAAAGAAATTCAAGCAGTCCAGTGCCTGTTGGCAAGGTGATGCTTGTTTTTTGTTTTATTCTGAAGGTTTAATCCTGATAGTCTACCTGGAAAAGGGAAGAAAACTATGAATGGGACAGTACTATGTATAAGAATTTGTTTGTGAATGTTAGAGTGGTAAGAATTTTATAATATTTTATCATATTTATCATGCCTTCTACTAACAGTCTCTATTCTGTCAAAGATGTAGCAACCGCATTTGATATGTGTAGCTAAATTCTTTCATACAATGAAGATAAAAAAACGTAGGTAGAGAATACAGGTTTTTATTCCATTACACAAAGGTGTAAAAAACTGAAACATGAAAAGAACAAATTTACAGTTCCCACAACAAAACAATGCAACGAAATTCTTAGGGTTCTAACAGGTACAAGAATGATGGGAATACTGACTAAAAGAGAGGACAAAAAGCAAGGGGTTTGTAAGTAACAGTTACACAAAATGCCAAGGGCGGTATTTAAGTTGAAGCAGTGGGAACAAGCCTTGAATTAACAGGCAAATGAGTGGATAGCAAAGTGTCTTGTCTAACAGCCCAAATACAAGACAAAGGGAATAAGAGTTAAATTGAAAGATTACAAGTAGGTTTAGATTAAGGGGCTAAAATAATAACAGTGAGAGTCAAGGGGCGCATAGTCACCATAGACTAGTTGTAAAAAGGTAGCAGGTACTGTTCTGAAATAATGCTACCTAAATACAAGACACTAATAGGGTAAAAGGAATTAAGAATTTACAGGCAGGAAAAGACAAAAGTACTTGAGGTGGAGATGAAATATCAAGGCTTACTGACCAGGAAAAGTATATCACAAACTATGTACACAATATGTTTAAGTGTAATAATGTCAATAAAAAAAGACATAGCTAAGTACAGAAAAATACAATAAATAGGTTCAGTAAAGTTAACATGCTTAGAGGGAAAGGTGGATGAAAGAGAAAGAGTTTTTTCTTTACCTGGTTCTTGAATGACTAAGATGAGAAGTGAAATGTATGTCTTCAAAAGACATGAGTTGATTTGAAAAGAATGAAAAATGCACCTTGCACCGGAAGGCTGGCTTTAGACGGTGCATTAGGAAAAAAGGTTCTGAGAGTGGATAAGCCCGCAAAAGGGGAATAATCTGAGGTAAGGGAGGTAACTAGAAAAAGGGGAACAACTTCTACAAGAAAATTAGTCAGGTGTTACCATTATAATATTTTTTATCATTAATGGATGCTTTTTTTTTTTTTATTTCTGATAAATCTTTAGTAAAAGTCAAAATATTACTGTATTTGTATATATTCATTATTTGTTGAACACTGATATAACAATTTATTTATGACTTAGCATGAATTATATATGATATGTTGCAGTTAATTGAAATGAACTGATTGGAGTATATATAATATATAATATATTATAATATATAATATTATAAATTAATGTATGAGGTATCAGTTTTTGTAATTTTTAAATAGTATCTAATTTTATTCATTCACCAGATATCAACTGTATTGGAGAAGAATAGATTTGAAATTCAAAGACACTTCAACATATACAAAATTAAAAAAATGTATTCTTGCTAAGGGTGTGGATCTGCATAATTATCCACCTCAAAAAATAATTATTTTGTTCCAATTCCAAATTTACTTCATTATGCAGGAGGAACATTTGCACATAGTTCAGGATTTTGAATGGATAAAATAGATATGGAAGCACACACTGAAGAAGAAGCATTTTCTTGGGAAGTTTTGCAGATCAGCATTTTCAGAGAGTTCCAATTTAAAAACACACCTGCAAAAACACACAATGGAATTATCTACAAGTTCCCATTGGAAAAAGCCACATTCAACCAGAAACTGAACAGAAAACATTTCTTTGTGAAATCTGTGGATCAGCATTTTTCACAGATTCCTATTTGAAAAAAACATATGCAAATACACAATAAAGAGAAAATATTTTCACATGAATTATATAGATCAAACATGTTCAATGGATTCTAGCTTGAAAACCCACATAGTAACACTTACTGGAGAGAAACCATTTTCTTGTGAAGTCTGTGGATCAACATTTCAGACAGATCTAGTTCGAAAAGACACAGCTAACACACCACCGCGACAGAAACCATTTTCTTGTAAGTTTTGTGGATCAACATTTTCAATGCGTTACAGCTTGAAAAGACACATGCAAAACACATAATGGAGAAAAACCATTTTCTTGTAAAGTATGTGGTCAGCATTTTTCTATGGAGTTCCAACTTAAAAGCCCATGTGCAAACACACACTGGTGAGAAACCATTTTTTTGTGAAGTCTGTGAGTCAGCATTTTCAGACCATTATAAAATTGAAAAGACACATCGAATACACACTGAGAGAAACCATTTTCTTGTAAAGTATGTGGATCGGCATTTTCTATGAATTCCCACTTGAAATCCCACATGCAAACCCACACTGATGAAAAACCATTTTCGTGTGAAGTATGTGGATCAGCATTTTCAGACCATTATAATTTGAAAGTCCACATGCGAAGACACACGGAGAGAAACCATTTTCTTGTGAAGTCTGTAGATCAGCATTTTCAGTTCATTCCAGCTTAAAAAAACCCACATGCGAACACATACTGGAGAGAAACCATTTCCTTGCCAAAGTATGTGGATCAGCATTTTCCGTGTATTCCAGCTTAAGACCCATATGCGAATACACACTGGAGATAAACCATTTTCTTGCAAAGTATGTGGATCAGCATTTTTCAGGGAGTTCCCATTTCAAAATCCACATGCAAACCACACACGGAGAGAAAACCATTTTCTTGTGAAGTCTGTGGATCAACATTTTCTGTGCGTTCCAGTTTGAAAACCCACATGCGAAGACACATTGGAGAGAAACCATTTTCTTGTAAAAGCTATTGGGTCAGCATTTTTCTATGAATTCTCACTTGAAAACTCATATGCGAACCCACACTGGAGAGAAACCGTTTTTATGTAAGATATGTGGGGTCAGACTTTTCTATGAAATCTCACTTGAAATCTCACATGCGAACCCACACTGGTGAAAAACCATTTTCTTGTGAAGTCTGTGGGTCAGCATTTTCAGAGCATTGTAATTTGAAAATCCATATACGAACACACACTGGAGAGAAACCATTTTCTTGTGAAGTCTGTGGATCAACATTTTCAGTGCATTCTAGCTTGAAAAGACACATGCAGACACACACTGGACTGGAAACATTTTCCATCCTAAAATGATCCCTAGGATATAAATACTATTCATAAAGGAATCAAGTGTTAATCCCTTTATCTCTAAAAAATCATTAAAAGAAAATGTTTAAAAAAGAGAGAGAAACCATTTTCTTATAAAGTATGTGGAATAACATTTTCTTAGGGTCTCAACTTGATTTTTGATGGCATGTCAACCTGTCTAGGGTTAATTTAGGATTAGATGTTTATTGTGTAGTTGTTTCTTATGTTTTTTTTATTTTTTGCATGCAGTTCTATCAAATGGAATAATTCTTAGACAGGTCTGTTTGACAGATTGATAGAATCGTAAAAAAAAATCTTCCCACATCAGTTCAGGTTGGACTGGATGTAATAATTCATGTACCTAGGTAATAATATATCATCCACAGAAAGCAATGTTAATTGATGTAATAAATTATTTGTTGAAATTATTTGTTTATGAGTCTACGTGTTTTCTTCATATATTATTAAAATAGTTATGTGGTGGTATAATAAAGAAGTCATTTCCACACTCAACAGTAAGCCTCTAAAATTGGTGGAACAATTCACATACCAAGGTAGTAATATCTCATCCACAGAAAGCAATGTTAATGCACATATAGAGAAAGCATGGTCTGCCATAGATAGATTATCAGTCATATGGAAATCCAATTTAAGTTAAAGCAACAATTTTTCAAAACCATTGTTGTATCAGTGCTACTGTATGGCTGCACCACTTGGACTCTAACAAAGCACCTAGAGAATAAGTTAGATAGGAGCTGCTCAGAAATGCCGTGTATGATATTAAACAAATCATGAAAACACCCTACAAGAAAGCAGTTGTATGGCTACTTGGTCCCTTTGTAGAGACCATCCAAGTTAGATGAACAAGAGATGCTGTGTCGGAAATTCGATAGAGAATTGTCTTCCCCTGCTGCTTTGAAGATTATCAGGGAGCAGTTACCAAAGAGAGACGTAAAAATAAACGCTCTCATCACCTAGCCCCTATGACAACATGGGGGGTCAGGTCATTCATTCATAATTGTCACTTAACCATTCTCGTCCAAATCGTCTGGGAGAATATCGATTACCACCAATAGCAGTCTCCCAGATCAATACTCTTAATCATTATGTACAGGACGTCCGGAGAGAATATTAATGATCAATAGCAGTCTGTCCGGATCAAACTCTGTCACTTCTCTGTCACTGGCCGTATTATCGTCTGTCAACCCCAACGCCATGTCTGGAATGCACCCATGTGTCATAAGGAAAAAAAAACAACAACAAAGAGAGACGAAAGACAAGACAATTTCAGTCAGGTGAACATTAGAATGGTCAGAGAGGTATATAGTTCGCATTCATTCACATCAGTTACTCCCATCAGCTTCTAATTCATCTGCTCCCTTTGCTTGTCGAGATGGGGGGGCACCCCCCTTTTCTTTGGGACCCTCTGCTAGGGTTGGTCTCTAATGGACAACTAACATCTTAACTTCTTCAGCGTCCAAAGCTCATCTGCTCTCTTCGGCTCTAGAAAACTAACTGCCTAACTTTTCAAATTTCCCAGAATCCCCAAATCTCCTATCAAATTCTCATTCCCCGGGATTCCACACGAGATTTCAAAATCCTTTGTTCTAACATATGGGTCAATTTTTATTGCTCCCCTAACCTACGGTCAACTCTCAAAGTTGTTCACAACCCAGACTTCCTGTCTCTAATCTGGGGAGTTATCACCCTCTTAATCTTTTCTTAAGTTTTATGATTTCTTTAACTGATCACTGACCCTACTTTACACATACAATATATGTAGACACACACACATGAATATATGTATGCACACACATTATCCACACTAGTTACTATTTACTACTGGTCACACATACACACACATATATGTGGTTTGACTTACTACTTATTAATCAGAACTACCTAGAATTATATATACACACACCTACTCCCGCATGCATAGTATTATACCCCCAAACAGGGCTGTCTTATCTACAAATCGTTGACCTGGACGGAGGCATTTTTTTACAGCATACTTTTCTAAGGCATTGTGTCAGCATACTACACAAGGTGTCACAATAGTATACTTACCAGAAGTCTGAGGACCCAAATAGTCTACTTGAAGAGGGCCCCATCCGCCATTACTTATCACAGAACCAGTTACCAGGGAAGGATGTGAAAACAAGCGTCTTTACAGAACTCTACCACTAGCCAACTTTCTAGGCGTTGTATCAGCATACTTAAGAAGGCTATCACATAGCATACTACATAGGCTGAAGAATGAGAAACGACCCAAAGAAGTGTCCTATCAACTTCCAACCAGCAAAAGAATACCCCTGTTATCACCACTACTCCAACGAACAGAACTTAAACTCGCAGATAAGTCTGGTAGCAAATGCCAATAAAATTTGCAAAAACATTTATGTACCTTTTGTTAATACAAGTGTCTACATTTTACTTTCGTATTTGTTTCTTTCTTTGTCTGAAATAGCCAACTACGGAGTATAAGAGCTCCAATGAATCCTCGTAAATACTCTTATTTGGGCACTGCTGGAGAAGTGGGGAAAAACTCATAAGAGACGTTTTATGGAGAACATCTAAATATCTAGAGATTATTCGGACTATTGTCCTCATCTTTATTGCTATATACACAACTGATGTGCCCTATAACCTTCTTCAGGCGTTTCTTATCAAACTCGGGATCATTCTCTTCGAACTCAGAAATATTTGCCAGAATGTCATGTATATAACAATAAAGATGAGGACAATAGGCCAAATAGTCCAAATAATACAAATTATGAAGCCTCATCTCAAAAATCATTTTTACATCTGTAACCGGCAAGGAAAAACATAGCGTGAATAAGGGCAGGAATCTGGGATGGTAAAATGTTAATAGAACTTAAATCTGAATTGAAGACGAAAAAAATAAACAGCTTTAGATTTGTGGTTTGTAAAAGAAAAGAAAAAAAGAAGAAAGTTATTATAAAATCGATATACCGGAAATAAATTGGGTCTCGTGATGTTAGACGTCGACTTTCAGAAACTACCAGTGTGTGCCAGCCAGCAAAGACCTACATTAACCAGCACTGCACTGACACTGGATGCTATGCAGAGAACCTCCCAAGAGCAATAAATGATAGGAATGGTTGGTGAGAGATTGTCATGGATGTCCATGCTACTAAACTGACATGATGATGATGATTAGTATGATATTCTGAATTACTTGGGTTCCTTTTCAATATACCAAGGTGTCTGCTGACAGGAGCCAATCTACCCAAAATATTTTAAATATATGCTATTAAATACTTCTAGTCTATGTTCACATAAAACGTGAAATATTTGTACCATATTTACTACATAAGAATGGCACCCCTGTGAGACAATGGACATCCCTCTTCCATATACCAAGGTTTCTACTGAGAGGAGCCAGTCTACCCAAAACATTAGGGATGTATAAATTCACCCACCTTGCAATAAGGGGAATCACAGGAAATTCTTCAAAAAATCAACAAATTTAAACTAATCCAATTTTAATTAAACTTTTAGTATATGAACTAATAAAAGGAGCTTTTATTCTAAATAAATTTTTATTCTAAATTGAAAAGGCCAAGTATTTTTTTATTATTAGTCTTTGTTTCACTCATTGATCCCTCATAGAGTGAAGAATAACCTTTATCTAATCCATCTAAAATTGTAACTTAAAAATGTGCAATTTTGCACAACATATTTTCCTAGATTTTTATATATATAAAGAATTATTACTAACAATTATTCTTTTTCATTACAAAACTCTAAATAGACATAAGTTATACCCCCCCCCTTTTTTTCAGAATAACTAGATTTTTTGGTCTGGGGCCTGAACAACTGTTCAGTAGGCTTGCTCAGACTTTGAAGATCGCATAGGCAACAAACTGTCAGTAACCACGTGCCATTGGCTCCATATCAACACTACCTTAACTTAGATATAAATCAGTGATATTGAGCACTCTTTACTTATAAATCTAGCATCCATATTATATATATATATATATATATATATATTATTATTATTATTATTACAATATTAAGGCTGAGCAAATCAATGTTTGTCTCTGAAAGGCTTTTTTACTGTTTAGTTTAATGACACAAAAGTTATACTAAATTATTCCTTAGTTTTAGGATTGATTTATGTTTCAAAGCAATTCCATTTTAATTTGTCCTAATTAGTGATAATTTGCAATTGAGTCAAAAACTGACCTGTCTTTTACTGCCCTTTCTGCCTGTCATTTTCCCCCTTTCTGTGTAAATCTTGATTGCCTCCAGTTAGTTTCTCAGTGAGTGGAGAGAGAGAGAGAGAGAGAGAGAGAGAGAGAGAGAGAGAGAGAAAATTTCATAAGCAGCCAATCTTGAGCTTAAATTAGGTCAAACATTCCCTTTCTTTGAAATATTACAAAATGATTTTAATGTTTTGTAAGGCCATATTTTTGTTATTATTTAACTTGTTCTGCAAACTCACTTTTCCTAACTCTCAATTATCTACCCAGAGCTCAATGGGTGCCCCAACCGGTCACAGTGTTTGAGGAGGCGATTTGTTGTACCATAAGTCGTTTTTAGCTTTATTTTAACTTATCTAGGTATGTGCATTTTTACTCAAGGAAGATAATTTAAAAAAATTGATATTTTAAATTTTAAAACAATTACTGAAAATTAGGGAATAGCTCAGTTTGAATTAAATTTATTCATCAAGTAATTAATACTATAATTAATAGCTTATTTTATTTTTAAAAGTACTTGAAGAAAATTTTAAAGTCAACCTTTGGTTATCTGTATTATTCGGACTATTGTCATCATCTTCATTATTATCTGTACAACATTTCAGCTGATCTGCCCTCCAACCTTCTTCAGGTATTTCTTCTCGGACTCAGGAACCTTATTGGACTCGGGAAACATCTTGTCATAATCGGGAACCTTCTTGTTGTAATAGGGAGCCATCACGGAATTTTCAACCTAACCCCTTATTCAGTCCACGGGGTATCCTGTTCTCATTCTGCTAACCGTAGCTGGAGTACAGGTGTTAAGCTTGTGTTAATTATTATTCTATGTTACTGCTGCCCCTGACCAGGATTGAACCTGCAATCTAGAGATAACTGTCATGTAGAACTGTCTTAACCTATCTCCTTTATCCACTAGGCTGTTTCCGACAAGAAATACCTGAAGAAGGCCAAAGGACACATTGGCTGAAACATTCTACAGATAACAATGAAGATGAGGACAATAATCCAAATAATACTAATTATCAAACCTTATCTCAAAAATTCAGAGAAATTACAATAAGGAGTTTTACAAATTCCAGAAATTTCATGGGAAAGTTGGGAAAATAAATTTACCTGTGCACTGTAAGCTGTGTCAAGTGAGTACTAAGACCAATTCTTGTCTTGTGGGATATCTACTAGAGCTCATAGGGGCTAGAAGGAAGTTGTATTACATTATGGGATGTCTAACAGATATTGTTCCCTATGTAGTTGTTTCCCTTGGACAGTCCTCGTTAGATGGTTAATTTACAGGCCTAATTATTGGTGCTCTTTATGGTGACAGCTACACTAGATGTGTTGGCTGCCTGTAGTTTGAATGTGGTTATTTGGCAACTGCTAGGAAATGTGTGTGTGCCCTTCAACTCAGAATATGAGTGTGTAGCTAAATGCATCAGCCGCCTGCTATTTGTGTTACGTACTGAGGTTTTCACAGTACCAAATCGATACATGATGTATACCCTTTTCTTACTTCTTACTTCTAGTCGTCTTTTCTTCTGGCCGGCTTTGCTATTCTGATCGTCTAACATCTTGGTCTGGTCTCTTCTAAAGTCTGGACTTTCTTTGGGGTCTGGTTTTCCATGCTAGGGATTTCTCCTCATCAGAAGCCCTGTGTCATTGTTAGTTTTTAGTAAACACAAGACTTTGATTTTCTTTTAATGTTCTTTATTCGGTAAATCCCCAAACCAGACATAACATAGCGCGCGTATGCAGAGTTACAGTTTTAGACAGAGCGTCATGGCCGACTGCTCTGTCTGACGTCTAACTGCCAACTGGGGACTCTGAAAAAGGTCCCACGTGACTTCACATATTTGGCGGGCTTCTGTAATTTTCCATAGAAGAACCCAGCCATGGTATGAAAGGGGTCATCGCCTCAGAATTACAGGGGATTGACAATAATCTTATGCAACTGCATAGATTATGTAACACTTGAATGTAGCTACTTGGTGAAAATTTGCATTTGTTGGAAATTTATTAGGGGACACATGCTTGTGTTCAAATAGGCTAATCACAGCCCTCCTAGAGATGATGTGAGGACACTTGTAAAAGCAGGATCTCAATCTCTTTCACCCTCTTTGGCCATTCCACATGGTGGCACCTCTATGAGAGAAGCATAAATCCAAGAATGTAAATCAAGCAGTGTCTTCTCCCACAACATCATAGGAGCCAATAGCCAGCATCCTTAGAACTACAATGAATTCTTGTCAAGCCAGCAGGATTCAGTTACCAGGGAACTTCAAACAGCTAAGTTTTCAACCAGGCATACTTTCTGCAAATTCTTAACCCCTATTGACCTAAATCTGACCTAACTAAACTAAATCTTTGACATTGAAATCAGTGAACTCTGTGAATACTACTATTCTCTTTTATGTAAAAATGTCTGTCATTGTACATTTTTATGCTTTGTACATATAATACTTTTCATAGTACCAAAATTTGTTGTTTCCTTTCTTCAGCTTCCACTTGTAATTGTATTTGAAAGCTTTACTATAATTCTTATGCTACGTACATAGCACGACATAACAAGTTGTCTATTCTGTCTGAATGCAAACTCCAACTGAATTGTTGTGAGTTCAAATTCAGTTTCCTTGTCAATTATTTTTCACTTTGGGAAAATTTATAAAATATAATTTTTTCTCGATTAAATGACCAACGGTTGACTCCCCCGCCCATTACAATCATGATTAATAAAAACATTTTTCCTGATTTTTTTTTTTTTTAATAAGAAAAACTATCTATTATAAAATTAAATTATCAATGAATAAATTGTTGAAAGCTTAACTGAAATTGGACAATTCTCCAATTTTTGGTAATTGTTTTAAAATTTTTAAAAAATTATTAATTTTTAACTTTTAATTTCTTTACACATACACAACCTCCAAGGTTTAACTTTCTGGTAGACTGTGAATTTAATAGCGTAATTTTTACCATATGTGTAGAGGGTTTCGGATATCAGGCGAAAACTCTTAAGCTAACTTTTATAGTTTAAACTCATTTTTTTCTACGTACATAGCACGACATAACAAGTTGTCTATTCTTTCTGAATGTAAACTCCAACTGAATTGTTGTGAGTTCAAATTCAGTTTCCTTGCCAATTATTTTTCACTTTGGAAAAACTTATAAAATATAATTTTTTTCTTGGTCAAATCCAGACTGCTATGAACAAAATTATAATGATATTCCTAAAAACAAGAAGCTTTGTTATAATTTACTCTATGCATTTGTTCAAATAATTTAAACTTTTATTTTTTATCATGTATGTGAGATGACATTCTGAAGGACAATAGAATCTATCTTGTCTTTAACTTTGAGTAATTGTGGGTGTGGTATTTTACTTTTATGAGGCCTAGTTTTTTTTATAAGAGAATTGGAAATTCCACCTTGGAGTTTGATATTTTCCATACTGTCTACCTTGGAATCAGGAGTGAATAACTGATTTGGTTATTGTGTTGTTTGGTTGGTTACTCAAATACAGCAACAACCGAATTAGGAATAAAGGAATAAAAACAATTGAATAAATAAACAAATTTTGAGTAAATGATAAAGAAATAAAAAGTAAATTAAATACAAACAAGCAAATAGATAAAAACAATAAATAGATTTAAATATAAAAAAGATCACTGTTTTGTATGAATTACATTTTCCATACTTAAAAAGCATGTCATTTCCTGAAAAGAAAAAACAAAAAAACAAAAATGTTACATACCCACTTGTGTCTGGGTATATATTATAGGAGGGATCTGTTTTGATTCTAATCTTCTTATGTATTATGAAAGATATCCATGGTTATACCTCCCATATTAAATCATCTACTTACTTTTTAAATAGATGACTGATATTTTACTTTTTTCTGTTTCTTGTGTGGCTATTTTCCTTCTTGTGAGTAGCTGGGGTCTTTCTTCTTTCTGTATTTCTTCTATTGGTCTGGTTCTGGTTTTTGTTCTCTTAACTTCTGGTTCTGGTCTTTCAATATGTTGGTAAGATTCTCTGGTTCTTAAAATATACCAAGGTTGTCATAGTTTTAGAGAAAAACTGAAGGCATATAGTTTTTTGTGATCACATTTTATTAAACTTAGTACCAGACCTTAAATCTTAGGATTCTCAACCGTATGAGGAAGTCGAGCTGGGCCATCTTTTCATGAGGTCTAATTAACTAAAAGACTATTCCTACAGTTTGCTTCATAATTGAAAATCGAAGGTTAAGCCAACATTTATTGCATGTCATTATTCTAATGGTTCAGACTTGAATTCACCAACACCTGGATTCAAATCTGTTTACTACACTAACCATCCAAAAAAATCAATATATAACAAAAGTTCCCTGCAGGTTCCTTCTCCCTCTTTCTTTCAAATGTCCACTTCAATTGCAGAATCATTCTTCACAAAGTCAAAGCAGGTCTCCATTCTCTTCAACTTTCCTTGGGAGCCAACATCACCTGTTAATATTTGTTTTAAAAACAACCGTTTCTCTCCTGTGTACCAGAGTTGGCTGGGGCTTTAGAATGCAGAGGAGTAATCCTCCCTAATGGAGCCACCTGTTGGCAATGGGTGGCAACCTGTGATGCTTAAAGATGGAACTCTGGTGGCTGAGTTGTCTATGATATAACACTATACTTTGGTCCTTACGCCCCCTCCAATCAATGGGCTGCATATGTCGTTTAAAAAAGATGTTATTGAAAAATTCTGATTCATCTTGACTAGATTAATGAGAGATGATACAATCTCTGGAAATTAAATAATAAAAGAACACTTTATAATCAACTATTACACTTAATAATCCACAGAAACAAAAACAATATTTTCTATCTTTGATTTTTCTATATCCAAGTTACAAAGAAAATCCTATTGAGAAATAATTAGTCATACACAGACCTTCCTTGGAAATGAAATAATCAAAGAACATTACACTTATCAACCATTACACTTTATAATCCACAGAAACAATATTTTATATAACAAAACAGATGTCTTTGAATTTTCTATATCCAAGTTATTAAGATCCTATTGAGAAATAATTAGTCATACACAGACCTTCACTGGAAATGAAATAATCAAAAAACACTTTGTAATCAACCATTACACTTTATAACACACTGAAACAAAAATGTAATCTTTTTTTTATTTTTATAGTAAAACTGATGTCTATGACTCTTGCTTGAATGCACACCAGCTCTAATCCTTCCTGTGGTAAAAACGTTTTTTTTTTTTTTACACCAGCATGTCTTCCACCAAGTCCTGTAATCTTAGATCGTGAGAGATGATGTAATCATCCACCAATCGAATCTCCTTCCACCAAGTCCTGTAATCTTACAGCGTGAGAGATGATGTGAATATGCGGACTGAATCTTTTCTGACCCTTAAAGTGACCATTACAAAAGTAACCAGTCAAACACAAAATAAAATACTTCATAAATTGGGCCTTACTAAGAATAAACCATCACAACTTTTGTTTATGTAATAAATAATAGTAAGACAAATTCCAATAGATTTTTTTCAAGTAAATTTATTTGCCATATATTTTCAAAGTAAAACAATTTCCAATATATTTTACTTAAGTAAAATTTATCTGCCATGTAATTTATGCAACAGATTCTATTTTAGTAAATTTAATTCTCATGCATTTTATATTCAATATAGTTTTTTAAGTAACTTTATTTGCATTTCGTTTTTATAGTAAGATAATTTCCAATATAGTTTTTCATAGAAAATTCATTTGCAATGCATTTTCCTAGTAAGACAATTTCAAATATATTTTTAACTCTTAACGTCCTATACTGCCTAGCTAGAGGTCATGTCCATATTCTTAAACCACCCAAGGCTGCCATAAATAATAGCCTTGTTTAAATTTAGTTTTAAATCTATTTAGAACTCTTCAATTTAAGGGAATAATTTAGGTAATCTCCCCATATATTGATATCCAGTTTGCCATAATAATTTCTCTTTTTATGTTGAACAAGTAAAACAACTTTTTATCAGTGCGTATTTGTTCTGAACATTTTTTCATAAAAATGGCAGCTTTTGAGGATAACTCCGGCAAATTATTTGATAACATTATTGATGAATTAATTAACAGACCCTCTCAGAACATGATAAACTCCACAAAGTATGATGCAAAGAGGCAATTTCCATCCCATTATGAACCTCACAAAACCATAAGTATTGATGAGGCCATGATAAAATATAAAGGTCGCTGTTCCTACAATACCTTACATCTAAACTGACAAAGTGGAGTATAAAAGCATAGGGAGTTGCCAACACTGAAAAAATATTTACATTTGCATGGATACTAGTACTAATAATAATAGCACACCATTCGGAAACATGTGGTAACAGATTTGATAATTATCATGGTAAAAATCGTCATATTTACTTTGATAATTATTTTACTTCAGTGGACCTGATGGAAATGCTACTAAAAAATGGGACATATTCTTGTAGTACTGTGTGTCTAAATTGATGTGGTCTTACTGCAGGTATAAAAAATTGTAAATAAAAAAAAAGTGGGGAAATGAAAAAAAAAGAAGGGTAAACTGACTGCTATCACTTGGTATGAAAAGAACTGCCAGGTGAGTATTTTGACAAACTGCAAACCAGACTGGCAATACCATTGTTACAAGAATTGGAAAACAAGGAGCCCCCGACACAACCTATCCAAAACCAATTGCAATACAAGAGTATACAGAACATTATAACGGAGTTGATAAAAATGATCAACTTTGCTCCTATTATGGCATTTCTTGTAAACCAAAGAAGTATTTCTCTGAATATTTGAGATGAGGCTTGATGATCAGTATTATCTGTGTTATTCGGACTATTGTTCTTATCTCCATTGCTATCTATACAACATTTCAGCCGATGTACCCTCCAGCCCTCTTCAGGTATTTTTTGTCAGACTCAGGAACCTTCACGGATTTGGGAACCTTCTTGTCGTAATTGGGAGCCATCACAGAAATTTGTGTCTAACCCTTTATTCAATCCATGGGGGTATCTTGCTCTCATTCCGCTAACCATAGCTGGAGTATAGGCATTAAGCTGTGTTAATTATTATTTTATGCTACTGCTGCCTTTGGCCAGGATTGAACCTGCAACCCAAAAATAACTGTCACTCAGAACTATCTTAAACTAACTTTATCCACTAGGCCATGTGTCCAATTGGGCAATCCAGTGTGAATTTTGGGAAATTATAAACCTAATGTCTTATCTTGGCTAGAATATCTACCTATTCAACTATGTATGATGATTTTTTACCTAGACTCATATTGAGATTTTTTTTTTAATAGTGGACTAAATAAAGGATTAGGTCCAAAGTTCTGTGATGGCTCCCAATTATGACAAGAAGGTTCCAGAGTCTAACAAGAAATACCTGAAGAAGGGTACATCGTCCAAAACACAGATAATACTGGTTGAATTATTTAAAAAATTTTTTTTTTTTTAGATGAAACTGCAAAAAAAATTCAGAGTTTGTGAAAGTGCAATTTCCAATAATAAGGTAAGATTTTTTTCCAAAACAATTTCTTTAAATCTTAATTTTTTATTCACCTGACCTATCTGGGGCATTAATGATATGCATTAATACTATTTGTTCTGATATATTTTATGTGTAAAAAATGAATTGTAATTTTACTGGTCTTCATTTAGTGTAGTGACTAATCATGAAAATGATGTGAATCATTGAAAAATATGATGAAAGAGTAAACTGGGTTTATGGGAAAACACCTCCTTACACACCTGTGCTTTTACTATGTTTTTACCTGTGATTTTTTTTTGTGAGTTAGCTGCATTAAAGACAGTAATTTGCGTATGATCATGTCTGTAACTAAGTGCAACAATTGTATAACTATCAGACCCAACATCTACATTTGTTTTTCATAATTTTCAACGAGTATCCCTGTTTTATTTATCATCATTTAATCAATCACTTTCTGGTAATACTGTCAATTTTCATAACTATTTGTCCAAAAGTAAAAGAATTATAAACATTTAAATGAAAAGGCCATTTTTTGGTAGGAGTGGTTCTCTGGACTTTGAAAATTCTCAACAGGATGTTAAGAATTAAGGTGAATTCGTTTTCAATTCATTTTCAGGGACAAGATGTGTTCGCATATGTCTTTTCAAATTTGAGCTTGTAGAAAATGCAGATTTGCACACTTCACAAGGGAATGGTCTCTCTCCAGTGTGTCTTCGCATGTGGGTTTTCAAAGTTGAATGTTCTGAAAATGCTGATCCACAGATTCCACAAGAAAATGGTTTCTCGCCGGTGTGTGTTCGCATGTGGCTTTTTAAATGAGAACTTCTAGGAAATGATGATCCACAGAACTCACAAGAAAATGGTTTTTCTCTAGTGTGTGTTTGCATGTGTTTTACCAATGTTGAATAGTCTGCAAATGCTGATCCACAAACTTCACAAGGATATGGTTTCTCTCCAGTATGTGTTCTGATGTGGGTTTTCAAATTAGAGCTCCTAGAAAATGCTGATCCACAGAATTCACAAGAAAATGGTTTTTCTCCAGTGTGTATTTGCATGTGTTTTCTCAGGCTTGAATGGGCTGAAAATACTGACCAGCAGATTTCACAAGAAAATGGTTTCTCTCCGTTGTGTGTTAGCATGTGCGTTTTCAAATGGTAACTCCTAGAAAATGCTGATCCACAGATTTCACAAGAAAATGTTTTTTCTCCAGTGTGTGTTACCATGTGACTTTTCAAATGGGAACGCAATGCAAATGCTGCTTCACAAATTTCACAGGAATACGGTTTCTCTCCAGTGTGTGTTCGTATGTGCCTTCTCAAATCATAACTCCTATAAAATGCTGATCCACACACTTCACAAGAAAATGGTTTCTCTCCAGTGTGTACTTGCATGTTTTATTTCAAAGTAGAGCTCACAAAAGTTTATATGAAAATGGTTTCTTTCCAGTGTGTGATTGTTTGAATGATAATTTCTAGAAAATGCAGATTCATAGACTGAAATGCCGATTTATACAATTCCAAAATTTCTTCTGTTATCTGTTGTTGTTATCTGTAAATAAATAAAAATTTGAGTATTATTAAAATAATAAAAATAAATTCATAATTTAGAATAAGAATATTAAAATCAGTTTATATTTCAATTATCTGTTACATCTATAACTAGCAGAACTTGTGGATATACCAGAGTATGATAATTTAATTATTACAATGTTTGATAGCTTTACTTTATTGCAAAATACTTCAATATGTAAAAAGTATAATAATCTTGATTTAACACTCTCTCACTTTTTTTCTTTCATTCCTTCTTTTCATCATGTTCGATGGAAACAGATTAGCATTATCACTTCAACATGCTCACCCCTCCTCTATCTTTCCCATACTCTTTTTCTTTTTATCATATTTTTCTGAGTAGCAGGTCTTTTTTCATCCTTTCTTTAAAATAAAAATGGAATGGTCCATTACTTAGCTGAGGTGACGGCACTCATAATAAGAATTTGGCAGATAAGCAACACTAGATGATCAGGTTTTACAATTTTTGCATTTCATCTTAGATGATTTGGATGATCTCATTTTTAAACAGAGGGTGTTGCAAGATGATAACAGCTGTACTATTAAGGATCACAAGTATTATAGCATATATAATTTATGACAAGTCATAAAACAGATTTAATTAAATTTGATATGGATAAATTTTCTTGAAATAAGCAAAATATTTATCAGAAAAGAACAATCCAATAATGAGAAAAATATGAGAAAATTCTTTCCACTCTAACAAAACATGTACACATACATACACACATTCTCTCTATATATCTCTCTCTCTCTAACACACATTCACTCTCTCTCTCTAACGCACATTCACTCTCTCTCACACACACACACACACATTCCCCTCTCTTTCTCTCTTTTTCTCGCACCCCCTCTCTCTCATATACCACATACACACATTATTTATATCTCTCTTTATCTCTCTGTAACACACATTACCCCCTCTCTTTCTCTTTCTTTCACACACACACTCATTCTATCTCTATCTAATACAAGTCACCTCTATGTCGCTTTATCTCACAGTCCCTCTTCCTCTCTTTCTCTATATATGTATCTTACACACTTATACACACATTCAGAGATGTGGCCTTAAGGGTTCAAAAACTCTGGGTCTGAGTTGACCTTATAGTAATGGCAATTATAATATTAATAATCACTATTATTAAGTCAACCTGATACAAGGATAGCCTTTTCTCCTCCCTCCTCCCTCCCCGTCCCTTGTGTGACTGGTTATGGGTTGAGAAACCAGCATTAGAACAAAATACTCCAGAGTCTGGATACATTAGGTCTGAACTTTAAGTAGATAAGGAAAAAACCCCATGGTGATTCCACATGGTCAGCCAAACTGGACAAACAGAAGTTGGATTCGATTGGTGAATTAGCACTAGGAGGGCTGGACTTCTAACCAAAGTTGGGAGGACCAGTTCAAACAAAAGAATAGCTAATATCTTCATGCCAGCCAGAACTCAAGCAGTTCTGAGTTTAGAAATTATTTAAGCTGGGTCTCTTTTGACGTTTGAACAAACAGAGGCTGAGCAAGCAGCAAAGACAGAGGCCATCAGTGGATGGTCAGTGAATGATGAGCCGACAGACAAACTGACTTCAGCTGAGACTATTAATAGCATTACAAGCATTTAGCTGATAAATGCGGACATTTTCAAATTTGCGACCTTAATCAGTAAAATTTGCAATTTCTCAAGTATTTCTGAACCAATCTTAAAAATAATTTATATGGTTAGGAAGAAAATAAAATAATCTTTCTAAATATATAATTTTTACATGTTTTTATCAATTGAATAATTTTTTTACAGCGAGTTAAAATGATATTTTTTCTTCGAAAAAACAAAAACATAAAATATGACATTTTTTTAGACTAATTTTTACATGCTACTTTGTTTTTCAAAATCATAGTGGTTAATCTTTATCAATATTCTTGAAATTTTACACTCAATTAGAAAATACCTGGAAATACAAACAGGACCTGTTTTTTTGTTTGTTTCTAGGCCCCGTGGAAGCGAAAATACAATAGAGCAAATTTGAAGGCAATTTCTTCAAAAAGTATAAGAGAAGCAAAAAAAAAAAAAAAAAAAAAAAAGCTCTATACCAGTAACAGAAAACAGGCTCAGGATTATTTCCATATATGTTGTGAAATAAAAATTATTGTATACCATCAGGGATTTTGTTCAGTTTTAATTTTGAAAAGAAAACCATTAAATTTACTCGATTTTCAAATGTAAACAATCTCTTGTAAATCTGGCCTTATCAGCTTAAAAAGGTAATTACTAGTGTATTTTGGGACCAATTTAAAAAATAATTTATATGATTGGAAAGAAAATGAAATAATCTTTCTAAATATGTATGTTTTATGTGTTTTTATCTATTAAATTATTTTTTACAATGAGTTAAAATGGTGTGTTTAATTGGCTGAAAATGTGTAATAAAAATGTTGTTCCGTGGTCAAATTTTCTGTGTTATTTTTTTTTTTGTAAAATTAAAGTGGTTAATCTTTATTAATATTCTTGAAACTTTACAATCAAATAGGGGACACTTTTAACTACAAGCAGAAATTTGTTTTTTTCTTTTCCGACCTTGGGAGTAAAACTACAATAGACCAAAGTTAAAAGCAATTTCTTCCAAAAATATAAGATAACAAAAAAAAAAAAAAAAAAAAAAAGCACTATATGCCTGATAGGAGACAACCTTAGGATTATTTACATATATAATGTGTGAAATAAAAACGATTGTATACCGTCAGGGATTTGCTTTGAAACTTGATTTCCTACTTTTATTCCCTAAATAATGAGTTCTAGCATGGAGATAGATAAAATTTAAGTGCAGAATCAGAAAGAACATAGAATTTTACATAAGAATGCAAAGTTTTATTAAAATTGCTTAAAAAAAAAGAAATGGTGAAGAAATTATTGAATTTCTTGTTCTGAATTGGTCCATGAGTTGACATATTCTTTTTATCAAAATCATGTCCACTTTTGTACCTGCAATTTCAGGGCTTTAAATTCTCATAACTTTTGAACCACTGGGGATATTTGCATCATTCAAACAGTTCTGAACTCCATTTACAAAGCTCTATATAACTAACAATTAAATAACAATAACCTCAAATAAAAAAAATCAACTGGGATCAAAGAACTTAGAGAAAAGATTCCTCCCTTAAATTTGATCAACGGGGAGAACTTGGCCAACAAAATACTTTAAGACTTTTAGCAAGTGTAGAAAACACTGCAACCCATGGTTGATGGAGAGAATCCAATCTTGATGGCCATTTTCAGATATTCAGTGAGCCCTTTAGCTCATCAAGTCGACGTGTTATACTTGTGGTGAATATTTTATCATCTTAAATTGAATGAAAGGAAAAATAACATTAAGAGTTTTTCTTCTCCTGGACAGATTGATTAGCAAAGGCTAAAGAACCTAGTCTGACCTACTATTTACCCATAACAGGGGAGGATAAAAAAAGGATTCATGCCTTTCCCAATGTGATTTGCAAAGTGAAACGCAAACTGCCCGGTCCAAGATTTGAACTCAGGATGCCAATTCCATTTCATTTGATGAAAACCTTTACATGAGCGTACTTCTCTAACTCTTTTGAATACCCATCAAGAATGAATAACCCAACAAGGGTTGATATACTGTAAAATCCAACATGACCAGCCAAATCAAGTATCTTCAATTGAATATGCTTTGTTTTTCTCAGAGAAAAATTTCGACTAGGATCAGATGGTGAATTTACAGAACAACGGTCGGCTCATGAAATTGAATTGGCAAGATTCTAGACGAGGCTGTTTGCGTTGTATTTTATGCTAATGCCCTTGGGTAGGTCATGAAGCCACCCCCAGACTTTCAGATATATATATATATATATATATATATATATATTATATATATATAAAGAGTCAACCGGTCAAGTAGAAGAAAATTCAAGGTTCAAATCCCAAATCTTCGCCTACGGCGTAGGAATCAGCATCAGGGGAAAAGGCCCGTGATTATAACAAAAAAAAACTCTTCCCCACAGTTAAATTCTTCCAAATCCATAAATACCTACTCGTGAATCATAATGGACCTAACCCTCTACCAAATTTTAGAGTCATGGAAAAGTTTTCCAAGGAGGCAAGATGAATTTAAGAGAGCATTTTCGAAACTATCGAATGAATTAACAAAAGTGTATCTATAGATGGATATTGACAATGTGCAAATATCATTTAGTTTCCTTTATATTTTATTAAAGATTGATATTAGAAAATAAAAAGCCGAGATATCCAAGGAGGCTTATTATAAAAAAATAAATGTAATATAATATGGTCATGGTTCACATTTTATTAACAGAATGGGTTCTAAATCTCAAACACGATTTACCGATAATGATTAAAAGCAAACATTAAGTCCACATGGTTGGGGTGGTCACTAGCAAAGATGATGTTATGCCTCAATTTATCTTCCTACCCTACATGGCCTCAGACTCAAAATGAAGGCCTACATAAAGTGCTTGGTGAAAGCAGTGCTGACCTGGATTGAGAGGATAGCTGTTGGAAGATCTTACAGGACTCTGTGCCAGTCTTGGCTATGAAAATATTAATGCCATCATATGACTCTGAATATCTGGCCATCAAACAACCCAGATTACAATCCACTTTATAATTACTCAACCCCCTCCAGGTTTAAGTATTTAAGTTTAATGTAATGAAATATATCAAATTAGAAAGACTAACGAAATTAAATAAGAAAGCATATAAAAAGATTACACTTATCTTAAATTGTATTTTAAGTGGTTTCTATATAAAATCATTCATAGGATTGATTTTAATACGTTGGAGAATAAAACAATAATATTATAACCCAAAATAATTATTAATTAAATCTGTTTTTTAAAACCAGTATGCAAATTAGCCACACCATATATTATGTAAACCTTTATTTCTTAGTGATATATAAGACACATTGCAGGATTTTAAATGCACTAACAGCATTGGTTATTTTGAAGCAAATCTAACTGAAATTTTCATAGAGACCTTGTTGATAAATAAGATATTATTTATTCTATGTATTAATGATTTTGACTATAAATTAAATACTTATTGATAAACTAATGCAATTCCTGAGGGTATTGTGATGTAAGCAGTGACATAATTTAGATTACAGACACCAAATCTCCATTATAATAAGATGTGTGGCGAGCAGCTGAATGAGAGATCAACAAAACTCCAAGAAACACCAAAGATGAACTGAAGATAAAGATAATGGCAGCATTTATCAATTTAAAGATTTGAAGGAGGTTAGGAAGTCATATAGAAGCCATGGTTGAAGCCAATTCTTTGATTAAATGATTAGTATTTCAAGATATTTTCATGAAATTTAGCCAAATATATCTGATAAAGTAAGAAGTCAGTGTTAATTTCATTTTTGGCAAAATTTAGACATTTTACCCATCACATCTTGTGTGTGGATATATTTATATATATAAGCAATTTCCCTTATATATATATATATATATATATATATATATATATATATATGAAAGTAAAAAGAAGTAAAGTAGGTAAAGTACCCTATTGTCGGTATCAGTTAGACAGTGATGGAGTCTATCCCCTTTTCACAGGTGCTAGTCCAGGGAGATGTTTTTTGCATCAGAGGTAGAGCACAACATCTACCATCAATTTCCAACTTTAGCGTGTGTGTGTGTGCATATATATATATATATATATATATATATATGAAAGTAAAAAGAAGTAAAGTAGGTAAAGTACCCTATTGTCGGTATCAGTTAGACAGTGATGGAGTCTATCCCCTTTTCACAGGTGCTAGTCCAGGGAGATGTTTTTTGCATCAGAGGTAGAGCACAACATCTACCATCAATTTCCAACTTTAGCGTGTGTGTGTGTGCATACACATGCACACACACACACATATACGCGCACATATATGCATACATATACGTGTGTACCCCTATATATGTGTGTGTGTGCGTGTGTGCATGTGTATGCATGGGGCACATAGTAGTATGCGTATGTGCATCGGTATGTGTAAGTAAGATATATGTGGCACATATAGTAGTATGTGTGTGCGCATCGGTATGTATGAGTACTGTTTTGTATGCGTGTATGAGTACCGTTTGTACAAATGTCTGTGCACACATGGGCATATGCACTTATGTGTGCACGTCCTTCTATGTTGTGTGTGTGTGTGCCCACATGCACGCATGTTTGACTGACACTGTGACCTACGTATGTATTCACGTGCACACTTGTAGCCAGCCCCAACATTCTCTAACCCTCCACCCCACCCATAGTATACAACATTTGTAATCTTAAAGTTAAAATTATTCAACCCTCCCAATTGAATCACCCTGACAGTATCCATTCCCTTCACCACCCTACCCCACCACCTACAACCCAATACACGCCACTTGCTGACATCCGTCCATGCCAAAAAATACACACGCCAGCGCACACATATACATGTGAATACAAACGCTCACACGTCTGCATTGATCAAACGTTACACATTCATAGAACAATGTATTATGTGTGTGACCAGTTACCCCACATACATAACCTTTATGCTGCCCATGAACACCCACATACATTCAAAATACTGCCACATACATATGCACATCACTTCATCCAATCATACACATCCTATGTCTATTGAATTTTCTGAAATTTTTTTGCAATTTTTCGATTTTCCTTGCATTTGTAACATCTTCACCTGACGATTGCCTCGCATGAAACCAATATGGTCGTGAATGTTCCTTTGTCACCAAATAAATAGATATGTAAAACCTTTATATATTTATTTTATTATATCATATATATATATATATATATATTATAAGTAAGTAAAGTCAACGGGGCGGCCTAAAGTCGGTATCATCCAGTCAGCGAGGGAGTCTATCCCCTTTTCAATAGCGCTAGACAAGGAGATAGTTTTTAGCATCTGAGGTGGAGCGCCACACCTACCATCAGCTCCTTACTTTACCGCACAGATCCCTGTGCTACTCATACGCTGAGTTGGCGGGGACCAGTATCGAACTAAGAACCTTGTGGTTTCTAGCCGAATGCTCTACCGACTGAGCTAACCCGGCCCCATGATATATATATATATATATACACACACGTAATACTTTACGTATCAATAACAGCTCATCTAAACAAATAAGATATCTTCTTGGTCAGTCTGATAATTGTAGATTGGTCTCATTTGGGTTGTGTTTGGTTTGTTTAATTTTATGGCATATCAACCTCAGTGGGTTATTTAATACTGATAAAGTTTTGAAATAAAGTCATTCTTAATGGATACACAATGTTGTTTATAAATACATTTTTCTATTTAACCCATAGATGGGACCCTAATAGGTACTACCACTCTGGGTCAGAGTGGACCAGGGAGCAATGGTGATGAAGTGGTACTCCACATTCCCCAAACCTCCAAAACTGGAACCTCACCATCAGATAGAGTTTAACATCATTACCAGGACATGTAGACCCTCTGCCACTGCCACTGCCTTCTAGCACCCATATGATAAAAAGGGTTGGGGCTTGCCATAAGGTCAATAGGGTTGGGAAAATCATATTGGTGCTAGGGCTTGACATGGCCAGCCGATTGATTGAAGGGGGCCTCTTCGACCGCCCATCTAGCCCAAGAAAGTGCCAAAGTGGAGTATTGTAAGTCATGGACTGCTCAACCACCTGAGTTCTATCCTTAAGCATCACGGGTCTCCACCCACGGCCAACAGGTGGCCTCATTGGGGGAGTCTTAACCATCTGCAAAGGTGCAGTCAGTGCATTCTAACACCCCAGCTGACAGAGCATACTTGTAGATGATCCATATCAAAGCAGACCTTAGAAAGGACAAGCTGATAGAATAGTCAACCCTGAGACCCTGCTAGTTAAATCTCTATTGGTTGGTTGGTTGGTTTTTATAGCATGTCAACCCTTGTTGGGTTATTTTATGCTGAAGACATTTTGTTTTATTCATTCTGGCTGGGTATTCAATTTCTTTACAAACTCAATTCTTTTTAAAACTCATTTTTAAATTTATTTGATCCATAGATGAGACCCTAACAAGTACTATCACTCTGGGTCAGAGTGGACCAGGGAGTATATAGCAATGAAGGGGTTCTCCACAATCCTGGAACTTAACCATTACATGCAGTTTAAATTAATACCCAGGACACTAAGACACTCAGTCACCACCCTCTAGCACATATATGATAAAAAAGAGGGGGTGCCATGAGGGCAAAGGCATTGGAACAATCATATAGGTGCTATGGCTTGACATGACAAGCTGATTGATTGGAAGGCACCTTTCTGACTGCCTTTTTTAACCTAAGTAAGGGCCAAAATGGAGTGTTGAATGTCATGAACTGCTCAGCCAGTACGAAAATGTCCTTAAGCCTTTAATATGGCTAGTTGGTTGTCTTCAAATCCAGAAGGTAAGAGTGTCAAAATTATCCCTTTCATCCACTGCTAGTAGCAGTAGATTCTGTTGGCTGGCACAATGGTGCTGCATCATCCTTAGGTGTCACGTTGTATCAGTACACAGCCTCTTGAATAGACCCCCCAGTTCCACTTTAACTCAGAATGGTTGTAGTTTTTAGGGTTCTATCAATTGGAGTTTGAAACTTATTAGTATTGTATATCGATAGTTGAAACCATATAAAAAGGGGTCGGTTTAGCTCAGTCAGTAGAGTGTCCGGCTGGGAACCTTGAGGTTCCTGGTTCAATTCTGGCCCTTGCCAACTCAGCAAATGAGTAGCACATGGATATGTGCAGTAAAGTGGGGAGTTGATGGTAGGAGTAGAGCCTAAACAATCTCCTTGGTCTAGCGCAAGTGAAAAGGGGATAGACTCCCTTGCTGTCTGGCTGATACAGACTTTAGGCCACCCCAACGACTTTACTTTATATGAAACCATATAACTGTGTGAAAATTATTAGTATTTGATAGGAATGCTTGATACAACAATAAATTAAAACACAAAGGTGATTTAAAAAAGAATTAATCCAATGGAACGTCGAAAATATAAATAGTTATCCTACTATAATGGAGATTCAATGTCTGTCTGTCTGTAACTGAAACTATATCATTGCTTATGCCACAATACCCTCGGCAATTGTGTAAGTTAATCAATAAGTATTTAATTTATAGACAAAATCCTTAATACATAGAATAAATCTTATTTATTAACAATGTCTCTATGAAAATCTGAGTTAAGTTTGCCTGAAAACAGCCCAGGTGTGGTTAATTTGCATACAAAACCAGGTTTAATAAATAATTACTTGCTATTAAAATCCTATAAATGATTTTATGTAGAATATAATTAAAATAATTGTAATATTTTGGATATGCATTTTGTTAGTCTTTCTAATTTAATATATTTCATTACTTTGAAACTTAAATACTTACACCCAGAAGCGCATATTTTTGCTAGTGATTATAATCAAACATTTACAAATGAATTAAATTTTAGTATTGAATAATCAATACAGTTGAATTAACGAAACCATCAAGTAATTAATAAAAACAATAATTTGTAAGCATTTATTTATCAATACAATCAAATAGAAAAACAAAGTATTCCAAAAAAGATGAATTTAATGATTCACTATTAAATTTTTAAGTGAATAAAAATAGGTCAACTGAATTTTTTTAATCAGTTCAAAGGAAAATATTGTTTTCAAAACAAAAACAAAAAAACAAAAAACAACAAAACAAAAAAACAACACTGTACAAAAAATATTTATTGAGTAAATAACTTTTTGAGAAAATAACTTTTAAGTTCTCAAAAATTTTCTTCCAGATATTGAATTTTATGATTTATTTATTGTTCTTCAGGACTTGATCTTTCTAGAAATGTAAAAATTGATTTAAGATTTAAATTTTTTAAATTATTTCCCTTGACAAAAAATGTCCATGACTATTAAGTACGGTTTACTTTTTTTTTTTTTTTTTTTCAACATTTGCTAAAATTAAATAAACGGGGTTAGATACTTTAATAAGAAATATTTCAAAAAATATTTTTATTAAGAATCGCATTAAATCGTGCTAGTTTTAATTCAACGATTATCGTATGACGTATGTTATTTGTCAAAGAAAAATACGTAGCCTAGGTATATCCAATTTGTCGAAAAATCCGTGTTTTACAAAACAAATTTACCCCCCCCCCCCTACATTTACATTGGAAAAAAATTATCAAAAATCAGGGAATCATCCGATTGTAATGAAATTTTCAGTGTCTATTTATCAACGAATGAATTTTATAATGCATCAGTAATTTTATTTCAAAACTTTGATTTTTTTTCAGGTCACTAAACTTTGACCCCACTTATTTTTAGGGCGCAAAATATCGGCGGGGTAATATATTTTCGAAACTAAATGATTGTTAAGTACTGTTTACATTTTTGTCAATATTTACTAAAATTGGTGATAAAACGTGGTGAGTGACTTTAATAAGAAATATTTTATAAGGATTATCATTTTCATATATTTATTAATAAAGTATTCATAATTCTATTTTTAAAAAATTCTGTCTTTAGTTTTACATTTGGCACAAATAATTTCAGTTTTTTTATAACTAAACTCCGACTAATAAAAGAAATTAGGAAAACTTTATATTTCTTTCTGTTTTCTTGTTATTCGCCAAAATTAACACCTAAAACTTCAAAAAGATTTTTAGATTCATAAAGAAGAAAATATTTTCACATATTTAAAAATATTTCATCTTAATTCTTCTTTGTGAATAAAATAAAAAAAAACAAAAAAAAAACAACACTTTCTTGCAAACGACTAACAAAAGAAAATAATAAAACGTTATACTTACTTCCGTCTGATTTCTTTTCCTTTGGACAATGCAACATTTGAGAAAAGAGAGAAAGTATAAAATTTTAAGTAAAAGTAATATTTATTCAAGTTGTTGGATTAAACTAAAATATACAAAAAAACTCATTCGTTAACGAACAAAGCAAAAATATTTTCTAAAAAGCAAAATTCAAGGGAGATAATTGTGATTTCTTTTCTTATACAATGAAATTAAGATCGTGTTAATTAATGAATTATTTTTTTGAATTTTTTGTCTGTTCTGGCTCATATATTAATCATACAAGTAATCACAATTTTAAATGGCTTAAAGAAAATTTTATCAAATACTGGATGAATCCCGGCTTACTCAGGGTGACAAATAAATAAATAAATAAATGAACAACAATAGTAACAAAAAGTAAAAAGTAACAAAGGGAGATAATATTTTTTTCAAATTTCTCAATTTAAAAAAAGGCAGGAACTTGCTAAATTTTGATGAAATTTTCAACTTTAAAAAAAATCAATTCAGAATGTGTATATGTGTTTTTTTTTTGGGGGGGGGGGGGGTGACCTTTCATCATTTGAAGAAAAAAAATTTTGGTCCCTAATTTTTACATTTCAAGAAAGATCAAATCCTGAAGAACATATAAAAAATAAGAAAAAGAAAAATTAAATACATGACAATGATTTGGATATTTAAAAGGATTTTCTTAAAACTCAAAAAATAATTTATGTAACATGTTTAAAAAAAATTATTTTCTTTGAATCGATGCAAAAAATATTTTCTCTGATTCGACTGACCTATTTTTATTAATTTAAAAAATTAATAGTGAATTTTAAATTTCTGGAAGATGCCATGTTGAACAAAATATTTTCACCATTGATAAAACTTTATTTAATCTACCCAGAAATTTAAGTTTCGCAACATCTTTTCCAAGATTTTTAAATATTTAAAAAAATTGTTACTAACGATTTTTCTTTTTATTTACAGAAGACTAAATGGATATAAGTTATTCTCCCTTTTTTTTTTTTTTTTTATATATTTAAATATCCAGATTTTTATGTAGGCTTCCATAACTCTGCCTAAATCGTAAATTGATATTATCAATATTTAAAAATTTAACATTAACATGTAGATATGTCCAATTTAATTAAAGAGACATTATGTATGTGTCTGATTTTCAGGAAATTTTCAGCCTTTTATAGCTTATTTTATTAAAAAAAAAATTGAAAAAAAGTTTGTTTAACCTTTGTTCATTTGAAGAAAAAAAAATTCCAGTCCCTAATTTTCACATTTCTGGAAAGATCATGCCCAGAAGACCACATATAATTTTTTTTTTTTAAATGTCTCCACCAAAAAAAAAAAGTTACATGGAAATTTAAAAGTATTTTCTTAAAATTCAAAAAATAATTTTGTGTACCATGTTTTCTATTTTCCCAGTTTTAAAAACAATATTTTTCTTTCAATTGAAAAGAGTCTTTTCTCTGATTCAACTGGCCTATTTTTGTTCACTGAAAAATTAAATAGTGAATTTTAAATTTCTGGAAGGTGGAATGTTGCAAACAATACTTTTGTCATCAATAAAGATTTATTTAATCTATCTAAAAATGTTTGATTAAAATGCCTAATTTTGCAGAACAGATTTTCTGAGATTTCTTTTTATATTTAAAGATTATTACTAATGATTATTTTTAGGAGCTTTCACAGAATTTCAAACTGAACCTTTTATTGGATAAGATTGTTCTCATTCCATTTACCACCAATAGTGATAATGTATATCCTTAAGATCACTTTCAAATGATGTAGTCACATATCAATGTTACATGTTTCTATCTCTTAAATTTTCAGGACTTGCCTCTCTGTTAGAGGAATGGATCATGTACCTTATGTGCAGAACATGCCATAGCAACCAGTCAATTGTAATGTTGTTTGGTGACAGTACAACAGTCACATTTCCTGTCACCCATTGTGTCATATTCTGTGTATTAGGTGATTTCACCCAGACTTTTTGAGGATGTAGCAAGCTGTGTGTTGTATATATTTGTATATAGGTTTACACAACTTACTAACTTTTAAACAAAACTCAACACAATGAAAGAAATCAACAGAGTTGTATTAAAATAACAATCTGTATTAAAATAGAATTACAGACATATATAATAGCATACCGGGCATAGTCCTTTCTTTTATATTGTGGTATTAATAGTTCATATTTTATCTTGTTTTTCTTTGCTGATACTGGAGTTGATTTGTTGCGTGACCACTCGTCTTGTCATTCTCTAAACTACTGAAAAATTCCTGCTTTTCCTTTTTGGCGCTTGATTTTGAATTCAGCGTTTGTTGTTTTCCGTTACTGCATTTTTGGGATTCTTACTCCCCCTTTTTAATATAATCGGCAACTGCCATTTTATTAACCATTACAAGGACATTATTAAAATCCATCTCAAAGGTAACAAGTGTTGGAATTTTAATAGTGGACACACATGTTTGTTCAAATGAGCCAATGACAGCCCTTCTAGAAATAACATGAGCACAATTATAAAAGCAAGGCCTGTAGCTGCCACTAAAAACTGACCAGTTTAATTATGTTTTATTTTTATATGAATAATTTTTGTTTGTATAAATTAACTACCACCAAGAGTATTAAATTTAGGGTAGTATAATGAGTTAACATCATTTGGTGCGGATCAATAGTTTCTGCGGTCTATGAACCTAACCAAAAAGTGGAAAGGGTACCTTTAGTTAGATATCGCTGCAGGCTGTGAGTTTCCATCTTTTGATATGTGGATAAGTGCCACTAGGTGCAAACTTGTTGTATAATTAACTACCACCAATAGTATTAAATTTAGGGTAGTTTAAGAGTTAACATCATTTGGTGCGGATCAATAGTTTCTGCGGTCTATGAACCCTAACCAAAAAGTGGAAAGGGTACCTTTAGTTAGATTATCGCTGCCAGGCTGGTCGGAATGAAGCAACAAGCTGTGAGTTTCTATCTCTTGATATGTCTATTTGTTGAAGTTTCTGTATTTTGAAATTCTTTTAAATTGTTCTTCTTTGTTGTATTCGCTGTTATTAAATGCTATTTGTTTTCTTACAGTTTCATGGTGTTAATTGAATAAAATTAATTACATCAGTAAGAATTGTCATGCCTTCACTTTATCCAGACCGGGGCAGCCGTTACAAGGCCCCCAATGTCTTTCGCTCTCTTTTTGGCCATTTCACGTGGTGGTGACAAGGTCAGGCACCTGTTTTGCATCACCAACGAAAGTACATCAACCAGCATCTTCTAACTGCAGTCCACAACCTAGAAGCCAAGAACCATCAATAAGAAACTATTATGGATTCCAAGCCAACAGAATAAAGTTAGCAGGAAACCTTGAAACATTTAAGTTTTCATGCTAGAATATTTTTCTGCAACCATCCTTTACACCTACTGACCTAAATCTAACCTAACTAAATTAAATCTTGGACATTGAACTCAAGATGATTAGTTATGTCTGTCCTTTTTCAAGATGATTAGTTATGTCTGTCCTTTTTCAAGATGATTAGTTATGTCTGTCCTTTTTCAGATGATTAGTTATGTCTGTCCTTTTTCAAGATGATTAGTTATGTCTGTCCTTTTTCAAGATGATTAGTTATGTCTGTCCTTTTTCAAGATGATTATGGATCAATAGTATCTTGTAATTTGTGATCCAGCTTGGCAACCCAAGTTAAATATGTATTACTTTTTTTTACAGTGTCTCAACCAGGTCCTATTAAAATGATGATTACAGTGTCACTGGTACAAATCAAACAGCAACAACAACAAAAAGCAATCCAAAACAAAAATTTGAATACTAGAAAAAATTCTACCCTGTCGGCTCGGGCGATAGTGGAGTAAAATCTCCGCAATGTTATTATCACTCACTTTTATACCTGTTTGTGACTATTGTACATTTTTATGCTTTGTACATTAAATGCTTTTTTGTAATATCAATTGTTGTCATATCCTTTCTTCAGAAACTGCACCCAGCTTCTCTCTGCTTCCACTTGTCATTTTATTTATTCCTCTACAATACTTAGGGGTGTAAAAAGCTTTACTTTCATTTTTATACAACTAATGTATTAATGACTCCTAAATTTAAAGGCCCTAACACAAGAGTTATAAAGAATTTGGAGGTAAAAACAAAATAAAAAAAAGGAACAAAATAATTTCATTTTTATTCCTAATAATACCACCAGCCAAATGTGAAATGATTATTTCATGACCATTACCACAATATGATGTCATCCAAATATTGACCTATTTTCGTTTTTCTTTAAAGTGCTAATGAAAATACTTACCATATCTAATGGCTTATATGACCTTCCCCCATATCCAATGGGAATATTAAGAAAAAAGGAAATGTATTTATGGGTAAGCATTTAATGTTATTGAAATATGAAGTTTAAAAAAAGAAAAAAAAAGAATATTGCGATAATTTGCATGAGAAAATAAAAATGTCAATTTTATATATTATCACCCATACATAAGTGACAATATGCCAGGGTAAGCTTTATAAATACACTATCGCCTATAAATAAGTGACACTGTGCCAGACTAAGCTTTGTAAATACAATATCACCCATATATAAGTAGCGCCCTACCAATTTTTTGCAAGTGTGTTCATGCAGCATTACTTTTAACTTACTTGGAGTAAAGACCATCACAGAAAATTGGCAAAAAACAAACAAGTTAATGCCAGTGAAAAACAGAATGAGTGTCCTTCAGAAAGAATTTATTATTAACATATACTAGCAAAAATATGTGCCCTTTGGGTACAAGTATATAAGTTTTAATATTATTAAATACTATATTGAATTAGAAAGACAAGTTACATTAAATACGAATACAAAAAAGATTACAATTATTTTTACTTTATTCTAATTGATTTCACATCAACACCAACACATGGGAGGTTGGTGCAGAAAACCAAACAGCCTGGAATCTCCTTGTCAAACACGACATGAAAAGGAGTGAAAAAGAGAGGAAAAGCTGCCACAGCAAAGAGATCCAGAAGGAAGGAGAGACAACAACTCCCCCAGCAAGCATCACTTTTTGTGTGCAGTCTCTGCACCAGAGACTGCCATTCAAAAATTAGCCTGTTTAGCTACTCATGCAGATGTATTTAAGGTTTTAAAAGAATTGGACACTATGCTATCATCTTCAGCAGAAAGAAGGATGTTAACAATTGATTTCAATATAAAATTATATATGTATATTTCAACTAGGTGTAAATTCCCAACTTTTGGAAAATAATTACTTATGAAACAGACTTACCATGCATAACCATGCATAAAAAGACAAACTTATTCTGCTAAAATACTCTTTTCATGAAAAAAATAAAAATGAACAATATAAAAATAAACAGATTATTTGCATGCTTATTAACCAATGATATCAAATATATAGATTAAGTCACACCGAAAGCATTGATCACTGAAGTTAAGCAATTTTTGGAGTAGTTAATGTACAATGGCTCAGTACCTAATATGAGCTGCTAACAGAATTATAAGGTATAAAAATTAAATTATAAGGGAATGACACAAATATAATTACTTATGTTTATTACAAACTTTTCCATTACTGATCATGCTACTACAAAAACTTTTCTTAACTAAACCACCATCATGGTTCGATGTGTAAGATTCATGGTTAATACACGAACATACAACTCCAACACACTTGTGTTAGACATAACATTTTATATAATAAACAGCACATTTATAAGACAAGATACATAACAATAAAATACATGTACATAAACATACAACAGTAAAAATAAAAGGACTGGAGAGTCCGTACATACAAAATCACTTATTAGTGATGGGGCTGAAGACCCCAGGAGAGTTACATAGCGTTGGGGCAGAAACCCCCGAAGAAGGGTGTGACAATGGTCTAACCCATGTGGTCGTTCCAGAATATGTAGCTAAAAGAGGCAGAAGTGTTTGGACCTCGCGCTTAAATACCAGACCTCCCTGGTGGCCGCACGGAAAAGTGGGAAGATAACTCTTCCAGGCAAAGGGAAGATAATCCCAACAGATGTAATAACCATTGTGTCACAAGATAATAATAATAATAATAACAATAATTATGCAAAAAATAGATTTTGACTATACAACAAAATGGTATATGCATAAACCAGAATCTGTTCTTGAGAATGAAACGCATAAAATTCTCTGGGACTTTGAAATAAAAACGGATCACCTTATCCCAGCAAGAAGACCAGACCTAGTGTTGATAAACAAAAAAGAAAGAACTTGTCAACTGGTGGATTTTGCAGTGCCAGCAGATCACAGGGTGAAGTTAAAGGAAAATGAAAAATTGACAAATATCTGGACCTTGCCAGAGAACTGAAAAAGTTATGGAATATGAAAGTGAAAGTGATACCAATTGTAGTTGGTGCACTTGGAACGGTCCCAACAGGATTGGAAAAGGGTTTGGAAAATCTGGAAATCAGAGGAAGGACTGAAACCATTCAGAACACTGCACTGCTGCAATCTGCCAGAATACTCAGAAGAGTCCTGGAGACCTGAGGAGACTTGCTGTCACTAAGACTCCAGTGAAAGACCATCAGTTAATGCTGATGTGAAAACTCAAAAGGAGTAAACATTATATATATATATATATATATATATATATATATATATATATATATATATATATATATATATATATATATATTTATATATATATTATATATATATCAACTACTTATCTGTAGTTTATATTGCAACTGGGAGTAAATTCCCAACTCTTGGAAAATAATTACTTAAGAATCAGACTTCTTGAGCCCAACAATGAAAAAAAAGAAAATATAAAATAATAAAAATATCAATGCCTAAACAAATTATTTGCATTCTTATTAAATTATCATATCAAATATACAGATTATCGTATCAAATTACTAACTTTAACAAAATTATTACTAACTTTTTTTACTAAAAAAAATAAATTTTAATTATGGATAATAATAAATTGAATTAATGAATAAATTATATATATTATACATATTCTTTTATATATATATATATATATATATATATATATATATATATATATTATATATACTAGCAAATATATGCACCCTCCGGGTGCAAGTATTTAAGTTTTAATGTAATAAAATATTGTATTAAATTAGAAAGACTAATAAAACTAAATAAGAATACAGATAAAAAGATTTGAAACAGAGGGAGTATAATAAAAGATTTGAAACAGAGGGAGTATAATAAAAAATGGAACAACTGAAACTTACTCTTCCATCACTCTCGTCTTTCATTGTTATTTTTTCTAATTTAAGTATTTAGTTAAAAGAGGAAGTAAAGAATAAAATGACAGTTATTTTATCTTGTTAATGGATTTCATTTAAGATTCATTGAAGAGATTTTTGCTTATATTCATTAAAATAAAACCAAACAGTTAGAAATCAATAATACTAAGCACATATTTATTAAAATTCGATTTTTTTAATATTAATATGCAAATTAGCCTTCCGTTCACACTGTAAACCGCTATTTTGTTGTATATATAAATATAATTGCATGTTGTCAGTATGTAGACATAGTT
The DNA here is from genome assembly GCA_023376005.1 of Doryteuthis pealeii. Taxonomy (NCBI): domain Eukaryota; kingdom Metazoa; phylum Mollusca; class Cephalopoda; order Myopsida; family Loliginidae; genus Doryteuthis; species Doryteuthis pealeii. The sequence continues at coordinate 99,211,501 of CM042151.1, forward strand.
AACAGTATTAATAATGTAAGACAATTTTATTAATAATTGAGGTTTAGATAAAAATAAAATCATGGAGAATGTGATGTCAATAACTAAGAGAATTGTGACTTGAGTAGGAATGTAGTTTCGGTTACAGACAGAAAAACACACAATCTCCATTATAATAAGATAATATATAATATAATATATAAACAGAAAATTAGACTATATATATATATTATATATATGTATATATATATATCATATATATATTATTTATTTTATATATATATATATATATATTAAGGAATATATATATATATATATATATTATGGAATTATATGGAATCTTTTATATTATGAATTATATATATTATGAATTTTATGGAATTTTTTATATGTAAGTTATATATATTATATATATATATATAAGTTATAAATAAATAAATAACAATAAATTGAATTAATAAATAAGTAAATGTCACATAATAAAAATTATGTTTTAAATTATTACTAACTTTAAAAAATTATGATCATATCAAATATACAGATTATCATCAAGTCATACTGAAAGCATCGGTTCCCACTAGATCATTGAAGTTAAGGAGTGATTAGTTTGTTCAATATGTTTGCTACCTAATGTGAGCCCCCACTTAGGAAACAGACCACAACCATGCAAAAAAAAGGCAAACATATTCTGTTACAATATTTCTTGGTAGGAACATAGGATGGAAACTATTAATGCTGCAGACACTAATATTAGATTTAAAGAAAATTTTTATGTTGTCTTTACAGTGTCATCGGAGAAAGCTTAGACTGCTACAGTTGTTAAAACTTGCCAACTTCCCCTACTAGTCTGTGATCATATTTTCACTTGCCACTTGCCAAGGACCAAAAAGAAAGTTACTTGGTATCAAGAGATAAATAAACTTCAGCTATTTAGAATTTTTTGGTAAATCACGAGGCATAAACTGTTCCTGTTAACTTTATTACAACCATTTGTGTGAAATTTGTTTGTTTTATTGTTTGTAAACTTGTTACCATTTTTTGTATATTTGTGACTCATACAAAGTTTTTCGTTTTAATTTCGAGTTTCGACAGCTCCATTGTGAGAACAAAATAAAAGACTATTTTAAAATCACCTTTGAGTCTGTATGGCCTTTATGCACATGTGCCAACCAATTAGAAATTATCAGAAAAGCCATTTTGGTCTGCATAAATTTTGCGGGGCGGATATGACAAGCCCAACAGCATTCCAATGAATTTTTCACTATTATAAGTACGCTGATATCTAGGTCAGAATCCAGTTAGTTGGGCACATCTTCAGGCATATGTGTTTACTGAGGCATAAACTAGATCACACTTTCATACAGTCCTAATTTTGGAGATTATGTTTTATTTGATGGTTGGGCCCACCAATGCAGAAAACCAAACAATCTGGTTAGTCTTCTGAAGATAGACCCACTCACCTATCCTTATGCAATCGATGCTGTTTTTAGTCCTTCTGAAAGGATCCAATTAAATAACAGCCCTGTTGGCTGGGGCTTTAGAATAATCCGACTGCACCTCTACAGACGGGTAAGACCCTCTGTAAATGGTACCACCTGTTGGTCATGGATGGTGACCCATGATGCTTAAGGACGGAATTCTGGTGGATGATCTGTCCATGACATGCAACACTCCACTTTGGCCCTTACCAAGGCTAGACAGGCAGTTGGAGAGGCCCACTCCGATCAATCGGCTAGTTATGTCAAGCCATAGCACCTATATGATTGTCCTGAACCTATTTCCCTTGTGGCAACACCCAACCCTTTTTACTATATGGGTGCTAGAAGGCAGTGGCTGAGGGTCTTCATGTCCTGGGTTCAACTCTAACTAATGGTGAAGTTCCAGTTTTGGGGAGTGTGGGGAATCCATGTGTCACCATTGCTCCTAGGTCGGCTCTGGCCCAAAGTGTTAGTGCCTATTGGGGTCCCATCTATGGGTTAAATAGAAAATGTGTTTACAAAAACATTGAGTTTACAACATTTTCTTCTAGATTATCGCTACAACTCTTTCAAAATTTTGCCAGTATTAAATGACCCACCGTGGTTGATATGCCATAAAACAAAACAAACAAACAAACAAACCAATTAAACAAGCTAAAATTGCATGAGATGATGAGATGATTTTGTAAGAGTATATAACATCAATCTTTTGAGCAAGAGCATTCAACCCCAAAAATCTGGGTATTAAAAAGAAATCTGGTTTTGTAAGCCATCTTAGAGATTTGTTAAAAAAAACAAACAAAAACAAACTAAACAAAAACATATCACCTAGTCTGACTACAATATCTAGGCTTTAATTCATTCCTATTTTGCTGAATTTTTTGAGATGAGGCTTGATAATGTGGACTATTGTCCTCAGCTTTATTGTTATCAATACATTTCAGCCGATGTGCTCTCCGGCCTTCTTCAGGTATATCTTGTTGGACTCAGAAACTTTCTCAAACTTGAGACCCACTTCTCAACTTGGAACTTTCTTGTGAAATTCAGGAGCTTTTATGTCGCAATTGGGAACCTTCACAGAACTTTGAACCTAACCCTTTATTCAATCCACAGGGGTATACTGTTTTTATTCTATTAACCATGACTAGGTACAAGTGTTAAGCCGTGTTAATTATTTTATGTTACTGTCACCCTTAACCAGGATTGAACCTGCAGCCTAGATATAATTGTCACTTAGAACTGTATTTCTCAACACCTATATCCACCATATGTAAAATTGTTGATTTATCAACCAATGAATAACTTGACACCCAAATTAAAAACCAGATATCTGTATTACATAAGTATTTGTAACACTATTAAAGTGTTATGGGTTGATTGGCGATCTGTTAATTAATTACTATTTAATTAAAACTACCCTAATTATTAATCATGGTAGTTTGTTAAATTAAAAATAAGAAAACCAATAATAAAAATAAAAAATTGATAAGACCAACAAAATAGTAAATGTAGACTTTGCGGTAATAGAGATGAGACTGTTAACCATATACTCTGCGAATGTAGCAAACTAGCACAACGAGAATACAAAACTAGACACGACTGGGTTGGGAAGGTGATCCACTGGGAATTATGCAAAAAATTAAATTTTGACCACACAACAAAATGGTATATGCATAACCAGAATCTGTTCTTGAGAACGAAATGCACAAAATTCTCTGGGACTTTGAAATAAAAACGGATCACCTTATCCCAGCAAGAAGGCCAGACCTAGTGTTGATAAACAAAAAAGAAAGAACTTGTCAACTGGTGGATTTTGCAGTGCCAGCAGATCACAGGGTGAAGCTAAAGGAAAATGAAAAAATGGACAAATATCTGGACCTTGCCAGAGAACTGAAAAAGTTATGGAATGTGAAAGTGATACCAATTGTAGTTGGTGCACTTGGAACAGTCCCAAAAGGATTAGAAAAGGGTTTGGAAAGTTTGGATATCAGAGGAAGGATTGAAACCATTCAGAACACTGCACTGTTGCAATCTGCCAGAATATTCAGAAGAGTCCTGGAGACCTGAAGAGACTTGCTGTCACTCAGACTCCAGTGAAAGACCATCAGCTAACACTGATGTGAAAACTCAAAAGGAGTAAATAATAATTGTTTATATCAAAAATATAAATTTATAGAATTCCTTAAATTATGGAATTTGAGTTAGATGATAGGAGTTTTAAATTCTTACATAAATAAAACAATGGTTGGCCTTGACTCGTTGGAGTTGAAAAAAATCCAAATGGAAAGATACAAGCTAGGCTGGCAACAGACCATTTTAGACACATAGGCAATAGTAATCGAGTGGCTGGCCAATCAGAGACATATGTTAGTGGTGGGGAGGTCTGGATCCAATAAATAACAGACCAGAGAGAGACCAAGAGAGATCAAGAAGAGAAGCAGAGGACTTCGCCAGAATCTGACATGCCGCAACCCACTACATGTCGCCACATATCTGGATCCCTTGTCGCCGTCCATACTGCTCTCTGACGTCCTGCCATTCGGTAACGAAACCAAGTTAATAAGTTATCCATTAGCATAGTCGCCAGTCAACTAACAAAGAAATCACCTCGCTCTTCTGACATTATACAAGAATATAAATCATTGTATATAAAAAACATAAATGTATATACTCGTTGTGTATAATTAATCAGAAGGCATTCCTCTTTGTTTTGTTTGATCTGTTGACAGCTTTTGGGTATCGTATTTCAGCCGAGTTGGAACAGGGAAAGCATAAAAGCTTTCCGTCAGAGAGGCCCTATAATACTATAATCTGTGGAACAGCCTAGCATTAGAAGTAAAATCCTCATATAGTATTGAATCATCAAACACAAATGACTGTAATACTGCCGGAGCATCATTCCCCATAGAGACTGTGCAGTGCATGTTATTATAATTGATATTAAAATTGATTAAAAAAGGATTTGGGCCCAGAATGTTTTAATTTGCTCATGGAGTTAGCCTGATTCAAAATATACAATCAATCAATCAAGCTACTACTCACTACAAACAAATTGAAATTATCTACAATAGTCAATATAAAAATGGCTTACATACTCAAACAAAAGTAAATCTTTTTCTGAATGAAATTTTTAAACTTCCACTGGTCCTCCTCAAGAAATACTTCTTCAAACTCTCCATAAACACAGCTGAACATCTCTTGCTTGCAACTCCTTCCATATTGCCAGATCACCCAGGTCTACAGTTAACCATTATGTCCCTCTGTAATAGTGAGTTATGTCAATGACCACCTTGTCCGTTCTAGCTTCCAGTCTCACCAGACAAAAAAAAAAAAAGAGCATACCGAAATACACTCTATACCACCTGCTAGAACACAGTCAAGTGTTAAGTACATATGAAACCACAGCCAATGAGAATTCTAGGAATGGACTTGGCCCAGGTACACAGTCAAGCATTGTTAAGTATGTCCCCTCAGAGATAGTTCAATGACCAATCTTGTCGCAGTTTTTCCAGATCCAATTTCACCAGGGTCATGCACAGGAAGGGTAAGGTCAATTGACTAGCATTCATCTAACACAGTTTTTGACCACCTTCTGTCCTCCTCTCTCATTTGGCCAATCAGTTAACTTTCTGTATCAGCCTCTAACATTAGCACCTATGCATTGTGGCGCGAGGGAGGAGAGATGTAGAATGATCTATACTCACCTTCACAGGAAGGCTGTGACTAGCCTCCAGCACCAGACAAAAAAAAGACAGAGCATAACCGAATACACTCTGTATCACCTACCAGAACACAGTCAAGTGTTGAGTTATATGGATACAGTATTCCATATTAAGGCAAGTCAATGAGAATTCTAGAATGGACTTGGCCCAGGTACACATTTAACCACCTACCACGAAGTTTGGACTCTCAGAACTGCTCAGCTTGCAATACAGCTGAACACTGGTCACTGAACACAAAATCTCTACACCCAGGTTCATAGTCAAGCATTGTTAAAGTATGTCCCCAGATAGTCAATAATCAACCCTTGTCCATTTTCTTTCCAGATCCAATTTAGACTAAGTGAGGTAAGGTCAATTGACTAGCATTTTACTGCCGCTAGTTTTGTAAAAAGGTTAATGCGCCTTCGTGATGTCAACAACTTTCAATTTTATAAAACACCAAATGAAACTGTACAAGGATGAAACATAACATTCAACAAAAAAGATACACAATACATTTCAAAAGAACAGAAAACAAGAAAGAGATGGCACAAATTCTTACTGTGTTGCCTGTCCTAACCAGCGGCGTAAACTAAAATAGGGTTTCATAATGTTAGTTCCCCATACCATTTTCTAATTTGGGGACTGCAGCAACTAATGGTCAGCATAAAAAGTGGAATTGTAAAACCCATTGAAACTACTCTAAGACTGTATATTTGTGGTTGTAAGTTAAATTTAAAAACAAAATATTACTAATAAAAAACAAGATTAATAACTGGTCAATTTAGTGACAATTACATAGCATCTGACACAGTTTTTGACGCACCTTTCTGTCCTCCTCCTCTTTGGCCAATGTTGATTTTAACTGTTATCAGATACAATGTTCTGTCCATTCCATATGACCATAGTGGCAATGTCTCCAGTTCTTTATTGCAACCTACATAAGAGCAAATAAACACTGTATTTTCCTCCTCTTCTTCTTGGATGGCTAGCCAATTCTTATTCATGGTGTAATATCACAAAAATGCATATGGCTGCAAAAGAAACAAATAGATGAGAAGGCTTGTAAATTAATTTTGTTTATTTTAAAATAAACAAAACTCCTGGAATTGTTTGAGATGAATAAATTCCTTTTCAATTGGGCGAATGAGGGCAGGTTTGGGGTTGAAAAATAAGTTCTGGCTGATAAACTTGCTCTGCGTGACGTGTGGTGCAGTGTAGGTTGGATGTATGGCGGTTCCTTTGTTCTCGGCCTGGTGTGTGGTGTGTACGGCCTGGCGAGTTAACTGCCTATCGACGCTTTAAGTCAGCTGGTTTTTAATAGTTAGTAGAGGCTCGGAAAACCTTTGAAGGGGTTTTGAGGGAAATTTTTTATTAGTGTGAAAAAACATTGAATAGAAGATATTTTTTATCGTTTATAAATATGTTTTTTTGCTGAAACTTTGCGTGGAGACCTATGCGTACATGTTTTGTTTTTGTTCATTTCGTTTAGGCTACTGTGGAATTAACATCCGGTCGGATCAGTAACTTATGTTCTGTTCCGAAGAGTTTTGTTTTTATGCTTTAATTGTTGTTTTGTTGGTGAGTGGATGTATTAAGGGTTATGTTAGCATTATCAGTAACTTAGGTTCTGTTTCAAATGTTTTGTTTGTTGTTTTTCTTTTTAATTTGTTCTTTGTTGGTGAGTGGATGTATTATGTTAGTAAAAATGTGAATCAACGAGAAGATATCTATTTTGTTATAACAAGTGGATTACGAAAAATTTACTGCTAGCTATTGGGAAATAAGATCTTAATACACATAACTTTATAATGATTAAATATTCAGGACGCTACATACTCCAAAAAAAAAAAATATAATTTAAACTGGCTAATATTGCAGTCATATTTAGTTTATGCTTCCAGTGTGTTAATACTTCCACTCCTCAGTGCAGTAATATACTGGCTACTTTTTGAAAAAAAAAAAAAATTAATTCACAGAACTTTATATCTTTAATATTAAGTACTAATACCTTGGAAGTTATATAAGACAACTCTATATCCTTAGATTTATATTGACATAATGTTATAACACATGTTCTTATAATGGGTTGATATAGGACAGTAAATTCATTACAATACCATAATTATTGTAAGAGACAGCCATCTCTTCATTGGTAGAGAGACAACCAATAGTCACTTTTCCCAAAGTAAAAATGTTTTGTTTGGGTTAGACAATAGGGATAGAGTCAAAATGTCAGAATCATTCAGAAAGTTAAATTGTCACCCCACCCTTCAATTTTTCTGAAATTTTGTCTATGTGGGGACTATGTCATATAAATTCAGACAATTTCCAAATTTGAATTTCTCAATTCAAAATTGACTGAGTTATAAGATTTTTCAGCTCTCCAAATTTGAGGGTGGGGTGACTTTTTGTAATCTTATGCTTTTTTTCTGTAATACATGATTTTTTGTAGTCCCTACTACTAAAAATTTAGTTTTTTAAAAGCATTTTTGCCCAAAGAACCCATCAAATGCTAATAAAAAAAGTTCTTAAAGTCACCAATTTTAAGTTATATTGAGATGATTTCTGATTATTTCCTAGTCAAGATCAACTATTCTAAATATGTACACGGAATCTATGACAAATTTGTTTGTTCTGTTGTTATTTACACATATATTTGAAACATTTTACCAACGGAAAAGATAGTGTTGTTTTTTGCTTCAGAACCAAAGCTACAACATGTACAGTTAAAATTTTGCAATCGACGAAATCATGTAATAGACTAAAATTGGGTTGAATTTGCGTCAATATTCTTACATATCTAGCAAGTTAGCATAGCAGAAACATGTTTCTCTATATTAGTAATGATTTTTGTGACTTTAGATTATTATAGGAATTTCCTCCTCCTATTGAAAGAGAGTTGTAAAACATTGAGAGGGCCAAGGTTCATTTATTAAACATCAATAAATATATGAATCATAAATTATATGAATGGTTCATAATTTGTCCCATTTCATAATATCAACGCAGTTGATGTTACAGTCATATTTCTTTAATCCTCTCTAACAGGGTACCCCCTCTCAACAGGCTACTTGTTGCGTGGTGGTGGTGACATGTGATGGCTTAAGAATGGAATCATGCATGCAACACTGGAAGGGCCTTCAATAAATAACATATATAGGAGAGCTGGGAAAGTCAGAGCCACTTAGCCCTGTACTTAGGAGCTAGAGCAGGCAGTTGGAGAAGGAACAGCCTCGCAATTCAATCGGCTGGTCATAATCAAGCCTTGGCAGCATATACAATTGCCTTCAACTATTGTCCATATGGCAAAGCTCTAGCCCTTTTGAATCAATAGGTCGATGGCTGAGGGTCTTAATATCCTGGGTAAACTCTTGATGGTGTGAGTGTTCCAGTTTCTTGGAGGTCTGGGGAATATGGAACAATTTCCTTTATCACATTGCTGCGCTATGCTCCAACATCTGAACGAGCGGACGAGGTATCAAGCCTGTTGGGTCCCATACTATGGGTTTAAATAGAAAAATGTGTTTATTAAGTATCCATTAAGAATATACTGTGATGAAGATTGAAAGCAGTAGATTCCCATGTCCCCACAAACAAGCGCGTCAGGATATGTTTGGCCTGTGCGAGGGGGAAGAGTGTGGCGCCGTGCTACCGGATATTTTAAACTCGCTACCTCCTCGTAGCTGAAGTGCTGATTAGCAGAGATCCCGATGAAGTATGCACTTCGGAATTTGCATAAGCGCAGCCGAATGAGCAGAAATAAGATGGCTGTCGCTGACATAGTGAGTGAGGAGAAAGTGTTTGGGACGGTCAAAGTGAAATCTGACAACTGCTATTCTGAAGTGAGAGTAACGTGCTCAGTTGTGAAGATTACATTTCGTTTGCTAGAGAGACTTGAAAAAGATTAATATTATCTTTGAAGCTTTTAGCCATCCAAAAGAAGAACTTATTTTAAACTTAGTCTGCATTATATGAACCACCAAGGTTGATATGCCGTAAAAGTAAAAACAAAATAAAATTCATCTGTATACAAGTCCTCAGCATTCACGATGCGAATTAACTGACTGACTGATGGTGAAAAACTAAATCTCTCTTTATATCTATATATATATTTATCTACATTATTATTGTTGTATTAACTATTGACTTTTTTATATCAAACTATCTGCTTCATCACTAAACATAAAGGGCCAGTAGCAACAAATCCCAAACCAGAGGGCACAAGTCTGATTGGAGGCCCTGGAAGGAAGGGTTGGTTTTAAATATATTATAACAATTTTACTGTAAGAAAGGGTCAGGTCAATTAACTGGCATGCTAATACAGTAACCTAGCATGATATTCTATGTTGTTCTTATATTTCTATTGATTCCCTATCATTCTGCCTGCATCAATATATATATTATATATATAGTATATATGATATAGTATAAGATATATATAATAAGGCTGGGTGCATAACCTACCTGTGAAGCCACCCAGACCACTTGGAG
>CM042151.1:99221252-99396341 GCA_023376005.1 Doryteuthis pealeii
GGTGGGTCAGAGGAGGGATAGAACCATCCTTCTTTCTGGGCCTCCAAGTGGTCTGGTGGACCTCACAGGTATAGTATGGAACACCAGCCTTATAATATAATATAGTAGGTATATAGTATTAGGTATATAGTAGTATATTATAGAATTTTGATGAGGCAAGACAGTGATAGGGGAAGTCAATAGAAATATAGGAATCAACATAGAGATTAATGTAGTACTGGTATTACGATCCAGTTGAATCCTGACCTGACTCTTCTACATTAAATTGGTATAGAATATTTAAAACCAACCCTTCCCTTCCAGGGCCTCCAAAGTCAGACTTGGCCTCTGGTTTGGGAATTTTCGTGTACTGGCGCCTTTTTATGGTTGTATTGATGAAGCAGAAGTGGATATAAAGTCAATAGTAATACAAAATAGTAATGTAGCATAAATATATCAGTATATAGATAGTAAAAGAGATTTATGTTTATCTCACAATAGGTAGTGAGTATGTGCTTGATGCAGTGAATGCGAGGACGTTGTTAAGGAGGATTTAGTTGCTTGTTTTGACGGCATATCAACGCTTGGTCGTGTCATATAATGCAGACTAGTTTTAAAATAAGTTCTTTCTTTTTGGATGGTCTAAAAAGTGTCAAGATCGAATATTAATCTTTTTCAGAGTCTCTGCTAGCACGGAGTATGTAATTCCTCGTTCAGCAACCTTTTGAGCTAACGGGTTACTCTCAGCTTCAAATTAGCAGTTGTCCAGTATTTCACTTGCCGTCAAACACCTTCTTGCCTCACTCACCTATGTCAGCAAATGCCATCTTATATCTTTTCCTCATTACTCGGCGCCGCTTATGCGAAATTCCGATATACTGTCATTTCCGGGTCTCTGCTAAGCAGACTTCAGCTACGAGAGGTAGCGGAGTTAAATATCCGTGAGCCACTCGCACAGCCTTCCCCCGTCGCACCAGGGCAAACATAGTCCTGAGGACGCGCTTTTGTTTGTGTGGGACTGGGAATCTACTTGTTCAATTTCATCAACAGTTATCTTAATGGATACTTATTATAGAACACATTGTTTCTATTTAACCCTATAGATGGGACCAAATAACGGTACATCCCGGGTCAGTGTGGAGCAGGAAGCAATGGTGATAAGGAAGTTCCATATTCCCACAACCTCCACGGAACTGGAACCGTCACCATCAGAGTTTACGCCCGAGGATATTAAGACCCTCAGCCATCCGCCTATTGATAAAGGGCTAGAGCCTTGCCATATTTGCCAACCAGGCTTGGATATGACCAGCCGATTGAGTTGGAGGGGTGTACGCTTATCCAACTGCTGTTAGGCCTACCAGTAGAGGGTCTAAGTGGAGTGGTGCATGTCTATGATCCGATTCATTAAGTCATCTACTAGGTTGCACTCATCGGTGCATACAGGACGCAACAGCTGCCAACAAAGTAGCGCTGTTGAGTAGGGGGTACCCTGTTAGGATGGAGGTAAAGAAAGTATGAACTGTACTCAACATCACGTGGTGATTTGCATGAATGGAGCGAGATATGCATATTAGTAGGTTTTGGTATCATCGAGTAATTTATTGATGGTGTGTAATAAGGTGACTTTGGCCCTCTGCAAAGGTTTTACAAACTATCTTTCATAGGGAGGAGAGAAATTCCTTACGATAATCTAGAAGTCACAAAGATATTATCATAGATGAAAAACATGTCTGCTAATGTAACTTCGCTAGATATGTAGAATATTTAGCAAATTCAACCGATTGTTAAGTTATTTGATTTCTGATTTGCAAATTTATACTGATGTTGTAGCTTTGTGAGTTCTGAAGCATAAAAACAAACTATCTTTTTTTGATACAAATAATGTTCAATAGTATGTGACAATACACAGACAGAAAAAAATATTGTGTCATAGATGCAGGTGTCATATTAGAATATTGATCTTGCTGAGAAATAATCAGAATCATCAATAACTTAAAAATTGGTTGACGTTTAAGACTTTTTTTATTAGCATTGTTTATGGGGTTCTTTGGGCAAAAATAGCTTTTAAAAACTAAATTTTTTATCGGCGCGGCTATTACGGTGTGTTAGTAATGTAGGGGACTATACGAAAAGAATCATTTTACAGAAAAAACTAGATTACAAAAGTCACCGCGCCAGCCCTCAATTTGGAGACTAAAAATCTATATTAACTTTGTCAAGTTTTTGGAATTGAAATTCAAATTTTGGAAATTGGTCTAATTTTAACAAGTCCCCACATAGACAAATTGTAGAAAAAATCTGAAGGGTGGGTGACACTTAAACTTTTTCTGACATGATTTGAAGCGAGTTGATCTTATCCTTGTCTAACCCTAAAGCAAACCAGTATTTAACTTTTGGGAAGTGATATGGGGTTGATCTCTTCTACACTAGAAAGGATGGCTGTTCTTCTTACAATATTTGATCGGTATGTTAGGTAATGAATTTACCTGTCCTAGTATCAGACAGATGTATAAGAACATTTGTGTTATAACATATGTGCAAATATAATATGTAAGGATAGTAGAGTTGTCTAATATGAACTTCAGAGTGTACGTAATATTAAAGATATAAAGTCTGGTGAATAATTTTTTTTTTTTTTAAAAAGTAGCCAGCTCACATGTATTGCACTGAGGATGGAGAGTTATTAAAACTGAAGTTAAGATTAAATATGACTGCAGAACGTTAGCCAGTTAATTATATTTTTTTTATTTTTGGGATAGTAGGATCGCGGAATTAACATATAAGTTATGTTATTAAGGATTATTTCCAATGGACGAGTGAGCACGTAATTTTGTAACCAGTTGGTTATACAATAGACTATCGTCTGTTGATGTCACAATTTTACTAACATAATACGTCAGCTCGCACCAAGCAAAACAATTAAAAAGAAACACACGAACAGTAACTTTGGACATCACAGAAGAACCTAGAGCTTATGTATATAACGTAACATTACCAATACATCCACTCACCAACAAAACAATGTAAGAGCATAAAAACAAAACTCTTCAACGAAGAGTTAGCTGACGGAAGCCCGGATGTTAATTCGCACAGTGAGCCTAAACGAAATGAACAAAAAGAGAGACAATGTACGCATAGGCTCCACGCAAGGTTCAGCAAAAAACAAAATTTATAAACGATTAAAATATCTTCTATTCATGTTTTTTCAACTAATAAAAAATCTTTCCCCCGCAAGTAACCTTCAAAGGTTTTTCGATGCTCTTACTAACTATAAAAACAAGCGACTTAAAGTCGATAGGCAGTTAACCGCAGGCCGTGACCACCACACACCAGGCCGAGGACAAAGGACCCCGCCATACATCAACCTACACTGCAACCAACGTCACGCAGAGCTAAGTTTTATCAGGCCAGAACTTATTTTCAACCCAAACCTGCCTCCGATTCCGCCAATTGAAAAGGAATATATCTCAAAATTCCAGGATTTTGTTTATTTTAAAGTAAACAAAATTAATGACGAGAGCTTCTCATCTATTTGTGTTCTTTTTGCGAGCCATATGCATTTTTGTGCATATTACAAAGCATGAATAAGTAATTGGGGCTAGCCATCCAAGAAGAAGAGGAGGAAAATACACAGTGTTTATTGTTCATGTAGGTTGCATTGAACTGGAGACATTGCACTATGTGTCATATGGGGAATGGTACAGAACATTCGTACACTCTTGATACAGAAAAATCAACATTGCAAAAGAGATGGAGGAAGAAAGGGGTCCAAGAAACTGTGTCAGTAATGCTAGTGGTAATTGTACTAACAATTGACCAGGTATTTATATCGTATTGTTTTTATTAGTATATGTTGTTTATAAATTTACACTACAACCCCACATTATAATCTTAGAGTAGCTTTCAATAGGGTTGAATCAATTCATTTTATGACTGACCCATAAGTAGGTTGCTGGCAGTCTGCCCAATGAAATAGGTATAGGGAACTATTGGAAACCATCTTAGTTTCGCCGTCACCGATAATTAAGACAGGGTCAGACGACCAGGTAAGAATTTGTGCCATCACTCTTTCTATGTTTTCTGTTTCTTTTGAAATGTATTTGCTGTTATCTTTTGTTGAATGTTATTTGTTTCATCTTGTAGACAGTTTCATGAGGTGTTATATGAAAAGTAAAGTGTTGAAATCAGGAAGGAGCATTACCTTTTAACCAAACTAGCGGCGTAAAATGATGCTAGTCAATTGAACCGTTACTCTGCACTTAGCTATAATTGGAGTCTGAAAGAAGCTGGAGCAAGGTTGACTATATGACTATCTGAGAGGGACATACTGTAACAATGCTTGACATGAACCTGGGTGTAAGAGATTTGGTGTTCAGTGACCAGGTGTTCAGCTGTATTGCACACAGTCGTTTCTGAGAGCAAACTTGGTGAGGGATGTGGTTTAAATGTGTACTGGGCCTAAGTCCATTCCTAGAATTCTCAGTTGACTGGATATGGATTACTGAGTTATCCATATATATCTCAAGACTTGATGTGCCTGGTAGGTGATTATTCAGAGTGTATGTTTTCGGTATGCTCTTTTGTTTTTGTCTGGTGACTGGAGGCTAGTCACGAGCTTCCTGTGAAGGTGAGTATGATATCTTACATCTCTGCCTCCTCGCCCACAATATGCATAGGTGAGTAGATGTTTAAGGTCTGATGACAGGAAAGTGACTGATTGGCCAAATGAGAGGAGGAGGCAGGAAAGGTTGGTCAAAACTGTGTTAGAATGCTAGTTCATTGACCTTAATCGCTTCCTGTGGCATGACCCTGGTGAAATTGGATTCTGGAAAGAACTGGACATAGTTGGTCATTGACTACCTTCTGGGGACATACTTAATCAATGCTTGCTGGTAGCTGGGCGCAGAGTCCATTCCTAGAATTCTCCATTGCTGCTGGTGTTCATATGTAATCTTAACACTGTACTGGGTGTTCTAGCAGGTGGTATGAGTGTATTCGGTATGCTCTTTTTTTTTTTTGTCTGGTGACTGGGGAAGCTAGAAGTGGACAAGGTGGTGCATGACATAACTCACTATTACAGAGGCACTAAATGGTTAAGCTGTAGACCTGGTGATCTGGCAATAAGTGTGCAAGGCGTTGCCATAGCAGAGATGGTCAGCTGTGTTATAGGAAGAGTTTGAGAGAAGTATTTTCTTGAGTGAGGACAGTGAAGTTTAAAAATTCTATGTCAGGAAAAAGATTTACTTTTGTGATTTGTATGTATGTAAAGGCTCCATTTTTTATATTGACTATTGTAGATAATCATTTTGTTTGTAGTGAGTAGGTAGCTTGATTGATTGATTTGTATATTTTGAATCAGGGCTAACTCCATGAGCAAGATTAAAACCATCTGGGCCAAATCCCTTTTAATCCATTTTAATATCAATTATAATAACATGCACTGGGCACAGTCTGTAGGGGATGCCTGCCGGCTAAGTATTACAGTCATTGTGTTGGATGATTCAATACTATATGAGGGATTTCTTCTAATGCTGGCTGTTCCACAGATTATAGTATTATAGGGCCCTGACGGATAGCTGTTTTTGTCCCTGTTCCAACTCGCTGAAATAACGATAGCCCAAAAGCTGTCAACAGGTCAAACAAAACAAACAGGGAATGCCTTCTGATAATAATACACAGATTATATACATTTATTTGTTTTTTTTATATTACCAATGATTATTCTTCGATTGTATAACTGTCAGAAAGAAGCGAGGGAATTATTCTTTGTTAGTTTGAACGTGGGCGATCTAACTGCTAATGGATAATTATTAACGTTGGTTGTTTACGTGAGTGGGCAGGACGTCAGATGAGCAGTATGGACGGCGACACAGGGATCAGGACATGTGGCCGACATGTAGTGGTTCGGGGCCATGTCCAAGATTTCTGGCGGAAGGTCCTCTGCTTCTCTTCTTGATTCTCTCTTGGTCTCTCTCTGGTCTTTATTTATGGATCCAGCCTCGCCAACCACTGGAACAGTAGTGTCTCTGATTGGCCAGCCACTCGATACCTATTGCCTAGTGTGTCTAAATGGTCCTTGTGCACCCTAGCTTGTATCTTTCCATTTGGATTTTTCGCAACTCCAACGAGTCAAGGCCAACCATTGTTTTATATTTATGTAAGAATTTAAAACTCCTATCATCTAACTCAAATTCCATAATTTTAAGGAATTTCTATAAATTTATATTTTGTGGATATAACAATTATTATTTACTGCCTTTTGAGTTTTCACAATCGTGTTAGCTGATGGTCTTTCACTGGAGTCTGAGTGCAGCAATTCTCTTCAGAGTCTCAGGACTCTTCTGAATATCTGTATAGAACAGTGGCAGTGGTTCTGAATGGTTTCAATATCCTATCTGATATGCCAAACTTTCCAAACCCTTTTCTGCTAATCCTTTGGACTGTTCCAAGTGCGAACCAACTACAATTGGTATCCACTTCAACATTCCATAACGTTTTCAGTTCTCGGCAAGGTCCAGATATTTGTCCATTTGTTTCATTTCTTTAGCTTCACCCTGTGAGCTGCTGGCACTCGCAGAAATCCACCAGTTGACAAGTTCTTTCTTTTTGTTTATCAGCATGAGGTTCTGGCCTTCTGCTGGATAAAGGTGATTCCGTTTTTATTTCAAAGTCCCAAAGAATTTTGTGCAATTTCGTTCTCCAAGAACAGATTCTGGTTTATGCATATCATTATTGATTGTGTGGTCAAAGTTTAATTTTTGTCACTAGTTCCCGAGTGTATCACCTTCCACCCGCGTCGTTAGTTAGGTTTGTATTCTGCTGGTTGTGCTAAGTGTTGGGCGTACATTCTCGCAGAGTATATGGTATAACAGTCTCATCTCTTTAGCTCGGAAATCTAGCATTTACTATTGTTGTTGTGGTCTACAATTTTTTATTTTTTAATTATTGTCTTTCTTATTTTTGATTTTCAAACTCGATGATTAATAATTAGGGTAGTTTTAATAAAGTAGTGAATTAATATCAGATCGCCAATACAAACCCATACACTTTAATAGTGTTACAAATACTTAGTAATACAGATATCTGGTTTTAATTTGGTGTCAAGTTATTCATTGGTTGATAAAGTCAAGCAATTTTACCATATGGTGGATATAGGTGTTGAGATAATACAGTTCTAAGTGACAATAGTCTAGGCTGCAGGTTCAATCCTGGTTAAGGTGACAGTAACATAAATAATTACACGGCTTAACACTCTTGTAGCCTAGTCATGGTTAAAGAATAAAAAAGTATACCCCTGTGGAATTGAATAAAGGTGTTAGGTTCAAAGTTCTTGTGAAGGTCCAAGTTGCGACATAAAAGCTCCTGAAATTTACAAGAAAGTTCCCAAGGTTTGAGAAGTGGGGTTACCAAGGTTTTAGAAAGTTTCTATCCAACAAGATATATCCTGAGAAGGAGCCGGGAGGCACAAATCGGCCTGAAATGTATTGATAAAATAACGCTGAGGACTCAATAAGTCGCACTTATCAGCTCATCTCAAAAATTCAGCCAAAGATAGGAATGAATTAAAAAGCCTAGATGAGGGATGTGGGGTAGGTGCAGCTAGGTGATATGTTTTTGCTTTAGTGTTTTGTTTTGTTTTGTTTGTTTTTTTAACAAAGGTAGAGCTTGTACAAAACCTAGATTTCTTTTTTATACCCAGATTTGTTGGGGTTTGGGAGAAGTGCTCTGTGCTCAAGAAGAATTGAAGTGTTACAGATATACCTACGAAAATCATCTCTATTCATCGTCCATGGCATTTTAGGGCTGTTTAATTGCGTTTGTTTGTTTGTATTGTGGTGTTGTTTTTTATGGCATATCAACCGAGCGGTTGGTCTTCATAGTAGCTAATACTGGCAAATATTTTGGAAAGAGTTGTATCGGCGATAGATTGCTAGAAGTAAAATGTGTGTAAACTCAAGTGTTTTTTGTCAAACCACATTTTTATTTTAACCATAGATGGGACCCCAATAGGCACTAACACTTTGGCCAAGAGCCGATCCTAGGAGCAATGGGTGACACCTGGATGTCCGTCCGCACACTCACAGAAGTAACTGGAGCACTTGTCACCATTAAAAAGAGTTTGAACCCCAGGACATGAAGACCCCACTCGAGCCAGCTGGCTTCTACGCACCCATATAAGTAAAAATGGGTTGGGTGTTGCCACAGAGTGGAAATAGGTTCAGGACAATCATGATAGGTTGCTATGGCGTTGACATAACTAGCCGATTGAATCGCGAGGTGGGCCTCTCCAACTGCTGTCTAGCCTTGGTAAGGGCGAAAGTTGGAGTGTTTGCTGTCATGGACAGATCATCACAGCCAGAATTCCGTTCCTAAAGCCATCATGGTCAGACATCCATGGACCAGACAGTGCTGTACTATTTACAGAGGGTGCTTACCGCTTCTCTGTAGAGGTGCAGGCCGGATTATTCTAAAGCCAGGACAACAGGAGCTATTATTTAATTGCGATCTTTCAGAGGACGTAAAAAACACATTCCGTCGCACTGCATAACATAGGTGAAGTGGGTCGTATCTTCAGAAGGACCTACCAGATTGTTTTGGTTTAGTCTGCATTGGTGGATCGAAGCACCCGATACCTATGTCCAAAAGTAAAACATAATCTCCAAAATAGTGACTGGTGATGAAAGTGTGATCTAGTTATGCCTCAGGTTATAGATGATCTTCGCGTGCGAGCTTTAGTCGCTCGTGTGGGAGAAGATGCTGCCAACTAACTGGATTCTGACTAAGGATTTATTCACGTACTTATAATAGTGAAAATTAATTGGAAAGCTGTTGGGCTTGTCATATCCCCCCCGGGCAAAATTTATGCAGGACCAAAATGGCTTTCTGATAATTTGAGAGTTGGGCACAGTGTGAGCAATAAAGGCCAATACAAGACTCAAATGAGGTGATTTAAAATAGTTTTTATTTTGTCTCGAACAATGGAGCTGTCGACTCGAGAAGAATTAAAACGAAAAACTTTGTATGAGTCACAAATAAGTCAAAAAATGGTCAACAAGTTGAAAACAATAAAGACACGAGCACAGGAATTCCTTCACACAATATTGGTTGTAAGATAGTATAACAGAGAGAAAAGAACTAAGTAGTTAAATGCCTCGTGATTTACCAAAAAAGATTCTAAAGTAGGTCTCTGGTAAGTTTATGGTTAGTCTCTTGATGACAAAGTAAACTTTTTTCTTGTGGTCCTTGGGCAAGTGCAAGTGGTCAAAATATGATCACAGACTGTGAGGGGAGATTGGCAGTTTACAAAGTACGCAAGTCTAGAGCTTTCTCCGATGACGATGTACGACAGACATAAGATTTTCTTTAATCTATTAGGTCTGCAGCATTATGTTTTACATCCATGTTCCTACTAAGACATATTGCTAAGAATATGTTTTGCTTTTTTTTGCATGGTTGTGGGTCTGTTCCTAAGTGGGGGCTCACATAGGATAGCAAACATAATGACAAACTAATACTCTTAACTTTCAATGATCTAGTGGGAACCGATGCTTTCAGTATGACTTGATTGATAATCTGTATATTTCTGATCATAGAATCCAATAAATTGTTTTTTAAAAAAAGGTTAGTATATTTAAAACGATATTTTATTAGTGATTTACCTTTTTATTATGTCATTATTGTTATTATTTATTTAACTTATTTATATATTTATAATATATATATAAACTTACATATAAAAAAATTCCATAAATTCATAATATATATAATTCATAATTAAAAGATTCCATATTAATGGTCACGTCCAATAATATTAATATATAGTTAGTATAGTATATTCCTTAATATACCTATATATAATATATAAATAAATAATATAGTATATGATAATATATATAGCATATACTAGTAATATATATATATATGTCTAATTTTCTGTTTATATAGTTATATTATAATATTATCTTTATTATAATGGAGATGTGTTGGTTTTTCTGTCTGTAACCGAAACTACATTCCTGCTGTAAAGTCACATTTCTCTTAGTTATTGACATGATCACAATTCTCCATGATTTTATTTTATCTAAACCTGCAATTATTAATAAAATTGTCTTACATTATTGAATACTGTTAACTATGTCCTACATAGTTTTATTTTTTTTGAGAGACAACATCCAATTTAATATTCTAATATTGATACACACAAATAGCGGGTTTACAGTGTGAAGGGAAGGCTAAATTTGACATATTATATTAAAGAAAATCGAATTTAAATAAAAAGAAAAAAATATGTGTTCTTGTATATTGATTTCTAACTAGTTTTGGTTTTTATTTTAAATGATATAATCACAATCTCTTCAAATGAAGTCTAAATGACATCATTAACAAGATAATCAGACTGTCATTTTATTTCTTCTACTTTGCGTCGTTTTAACTAAGTACATTAAATTAGAAAAAATAACGAATGAAAGCGAGAGTGATGTATAGAGTCTGAAGTTTGACGTTGTTCCCGTTTTTATTATAACCCCCGGTCTGTTGTACAATCTTTCTATATACTCCCTCTGGTCAAATCTTATTTATCTGTATTCTTATTGTAGTTTTATAAGTCTTTCTAATTTTATGACAATATTTATTACATTAAGTAAATTAAATACTGTGCAGCCCGGAGGTGCACAATAATATGCTAGTATAATATAATGATAGTAGTATAGTGTATTATATAATGATAATATGTAGAGGTATATATAGGTATATAAAGATCATATGTATTAGATATTGGATTAAATTATTCATTTAATTCAAATTTATAATATATCCATAATTAAAATTTTTTTTAGTAAAAAAAGTTAGTAATAATTTTTTAAAAGTTAGTAATTTGATACGATAATCTGTATATTTGATATGATAATTTATAAGTATGCAAATAATTTGTTTAGGCATTGATATTTTTATTATTTTATTTTTCTTTTTTTGCATTGTTGGGCTCAAGAAGTCTGATTCTTAAGTAATTATTTTCCAAGAGTTGGGAATTTACTCCTAGTTGCAATATAAACTACAGATAAGTAGTTGATATATATATATAATATATATACTTTAATATATATATATATTAATATATATATATATATATATATATATATATATATCTATATATATATATATATATATACCTCTTTTGAGTTTTCACATCACATTAACTGATGGTCTTTCACTGGAGTCTGAGTGACAGCAAGTTCTCTCAGGTCTCCAGGACTCTTCTGAGTATTCTGCAGATTGCAGCAGTGCAGTGTTCTGAATGGTTTCAATCCTTCCACTGATTTCCAATTTTCCAAACCCTTTTCCACCTTTTGGGACTGTTCTAAGTGCACCAACTACAATTGGTATCACTTTCACTTTCATATTCCATAACTTTTTCAGTTCTCTGGCAAGGTCCAGATATTTGTCAATTTTTCATTTTCCTTTAACTTCACCCTGTGATCTGCTGGCACTGCAAATCCACCAGTTGACAAGTTCTGTCTTTTTGTTTATCAACACTAGTCTGGCCTTCTTGCTGGGATAAGGTGACCGTTTTTTATTTCAAAGTCCCAGAGAATTTTATGCGTTCATTCTCAAGACAGATTCTGGTTTATGCATATACCATTTTGTTGTATGGTCAAAATTATTTTTTTGCATAATTATTATTATTATTATTATTATTATTATCTTGTGACACAATGGTTATTACATCTGTTGGGATTATCTTCCCTTTGCCTGGAAGAGTTATCTTCCCGCTGGATTTCCGTGCTGGCCACCAGGGAGGTCTGGTATTTAAGCGTGAGGTCCAAACTCTTCTGCCTCTTTTAGCTACATCTTCTGGAACGACCACATGGGTTAGACCATTGTCACACCCTTCTCGGTGCAGGTTTCTGCCCCCAACGCTATATAACTCTCCTGGGGTCTTCGGCCCCATCACTAGCAAGTGATTTTGTATGTATGGACTCTCCAGTCCTTTTTATTTTACTGTTGTATGTTATGTACATGTATTTTTTATTGTTACTGTATCTTGTCTTATAAATGTGCTGTTTATTATATAAAATGTTATGTCTAACACAAGTGTGTTTGAGTTGTATGTTCGTGTATTAACCATGAATCTTACACATCGAACCATGATGGTGGTTTAGTTAAGAAAAGTTTTTGTAGTAGCATGATCAGTAATGGAAATTTGTAATAAACATAAGTAATATATTTGTGTCTTCCTTCCTTATAATTTTTTTTTTTTTATACCTTATAATTCTGTTAGCAGCTCATATTAGGTACTGAGCCATTGTACATTAACTACTCCAAAATTGCTTAACTTCAGTGATCATGCTTTCAGTGTGACTTGTCCTTAATCTATATATTTGATATCATTGGTTAATAAACATGCAAATAATCTGTTTATTTTTATATTGTTCATTTTTTTTTTCATGAAAAGAGTATTTTAGCAGAATAAGTTTGTCTTTTTATGCATGGTTATGCATGGGAAGTCTGTTTCATAAGTAATTATTTTCCAAGAGTTGGGAATTTACACTTAGTTGAAATATATATATATATATAATTTTATATCGAAATCAATTGTTAGCATCCTTCTGTCTGCTGAAGATGATAGCATAGTGTCCAATTCTTTTAAAACCTTAACTACATCTGCATGAGTAGCTAAACAGGCTAATTTTTGAATGGCAGTCTCTGGTGCAGAGACTGCACACAAAAAGTGATGCTTGCTGGGGAGTTGTTGTCTCTCTTCCTTCTGGATCTCTTTGCTGTGGCAGCTTTTCCTCTCTTTTACTCCTTTTCATGTCGTGTTTGACAAGGAGATTCCAGGCTGTTTGGTTTTCTGCACCAACCTCCCATGTGTTGGTGTTGATGTGAAATCAATTAGAATAAAGTAAAAATAATTGTAATCTTTTTTGTATTCGTATTTAATGTAACTTGTCTTTTCTAATTCAATATAGTATTTAATAATATTAAAACTTATATACTTGTACCCAAAGGGCACATATTTTGCTAGTATATGTTAATAATATTCTTTCTGAAGGACACTCATTCTGTTTTTCACTGGCATTAACTTGTTGTTTTTGCCAATTTTCTGTGATGGTCTTTACTCCAAGTAAGTTAAAGTAATGCTGCATGAACACACTTGCAAAAAATTGGTAGGGCGCTACTTATATATGGGTGATATTGTATTTACAAAGCTTAGTCTGGCACAGTGTCACTTATTTATAGGCGATAGTGTATTTATAAAAGCTTACCCTGGCATATTGTCACTTATGTATGGTGATAATATATAAAATTGACATTTTTATTTTCTCATGCAAATTCGCAATATTCTTTTTTTTTCTTTTTTTAAACTTCATATTTCAATAACATTAAATGCTTACCCATAAATACAGTTTCTTTTTTCTTATATTCCCATTGGATATGGGGGAAGTCATATAAGCCATTAGATATGGTAAGTATTTTCATTAGCACTTTAAAGAAAAACGAAATATAGGTCAATATTTGGATGACATCATATTGTGGTAATGGTCATGAAATAATCATTTTCACATTTGGCTGGTGGTATTATTAGGAATAAAAATGAAATTATTTTGTTCCTTTTTTTTATTTTGTTTTTACCTCCAAATTCTTTATAACTCTTGTGTTACGGGCCTTTAAATTTAGGAGTCATTAATACATTAGTTGTATAAAAATGAAAGTAAAGGCTTTTTAACACCCCTAAGTATTGTAGAGGAATAAATACAATGACAAGTGGACGCAGAGAGAAGCTGGGTGCAGTTTCTGAAGAAAGGATATGACAACAATTGATATTACAAAAAAGCATTTAATTACAAAGCATAAAAATGTACAATAGTCACAAACAGGTATAAAGCGTGAGTGATAATAACATTGGGAGATTTTACTCCACTATCGCCCGAGCCGACAGGGTAGAATTTTTTCTATTATTCAAATTTTTGTTTTGGATTGCTTTTTGTGTTTTGCTGTTTGATTTGTACGAGTGACACTGTAATCATCATTTTAATAGGACCTGGTTGAGACACTGTAAAAAAAAGTAATACATATTTAACTTGGGTTGCCAAGATGGATCACAAATTACAAGATACTATTGATCCATAATCATCTTGAGAAAAGGAAGACATATAATCATCTTGAAAAAGGACAGACATAACTAATCATCTTGAAAAAGGACAGACATAACTAATCATCTTGAAAAAGGACAGACAGGACATAACTCAGCTTGAAAAAGGACAGACATAACTAATCATCTTGAGTTCAATGTCCAATTTAATTTAGTTAGGTTAGATTTAGGTCAGTAGGTGGTAAAGGATGGTTGCAGAAAAATATGCTAGCATAAAAACTTAGCTGTTTCAAGGTTTTTAACTTTATTCTGTTGGCTTGGAATCCATAATAGTTTCTTATTGATGGTTCTTGCTCCTAGGTTGGGGACTGCAGAAGAAGATGCTGGTTGATGTACTTTCGTGGGTGATGCAAAACAGGTGCCTGACCTTGTCCACCCACGTGAAATGGCCAAAAAGAGAGCGAAAGACATTGGGGGCCTTGTAACGGCTGCCGGTCTGGATAAAGTGAAGGCATGACAATTCTTAGCTGATGGTAATTAATTTTATTTCAATTAAACACCGATGAAACTGTAGAAAACAAATAGCATTTAATAACAGCGAATACAACAAAGAAGAACAATTTAAAAAGAATTCAAATAACAGAAACTTCAACAAATAGACAATATCAAAGATGAAACTCACAGCTTGTTGCTTCATTCCCGACCAGCCTGGCAGTGATAATCTAACTAAAGGTACCCTTTCCACTTTTGGTTAGGGTTCATAGACCGCGAGAACTATTGATCCGCACCAAATGAGTGTTAACTCTTAAACACGCTAAATTAATACTATTGGTGGTAGTTAATTTAATACAACAACAAGTTTGCCATAGTGGCACTTATCCCATACAGCCTGGCAGCGATAATCCTAACTAGTGGTTAGGGTTCATATGATTAACTTTTATACAGTTAATTTATACAATTATTCATATAAAAATAAAAATAATTAAACTGGTCAGTTTTTAGGTGCAGCTACAGGCCTTGCTTTTATAATTGTGTTCATGTTATTTCTAGAAGGGCTGTCATTGGCTCATTTGACACAAACATGTGTGTCCACTATTAAAATTCCAACACTTGTTACCTTTGAGATGGATTTTAATAATGTCTTGTAATGGTTAATAAATGGCAGTTGCGATTATATTAAAAAGGGGGAGTAAGAAATCCCAAATGCAGTAACGGAAAACAACAAAGCTGAATTCAAAATCAAGCGCCAAAAGGAAAAGCAGGAATTTTTCAGTAGTTAGAGAATGACAAGACGAGTGGTCACAACACAATCAACTCCAGTATCAGCAAGAAAAACAAGATAAAATATGAACTATTAATACCACAATATAAAGAAAGACTTCCCGGTAATCTATTTATCATATTGTCTGTAATTCTATTTTTAACTTGTTTTTTTCTTTGCTGATACTGGAGTTGATTTGTTGCGTGACCACTCGTCTTGTCATTCTCTAAACTACTGAAAAATTCCTGCTTTTCCTTTTTGGCGCTTGATTTTGAATTCAGCGTTTGTTGTTTTCCGTTACTGCATTTTTGGGATTCTTACTCCCCTTTTTTAATATAACGGCAACTGCCATTTTTATTAACCATTACAAGGACATTATTAAAAATCCATCTCAAAGGTAACAAGTGTTGGAATTTAATAGTGGACACACATGTTTGTTCAAATGATCCAATGACAGCCCTTCTAGAAATAACATGAACACAATTATAAAAGCAAGGCCTGTAGCTGCCACTAAAAACTGACCAGTTTAATTATGTTTTATTTTTATATGAATAATTTTTGTTGTATAAATTTAACTACACCAAGAGTATTAAATTTAGGGGTAGTATATGAGTTAACATCATTTGGTGCGGATCAATAGTTTCTGCGGTCTATGACCCTAACCAAAAATGGAAAGGGTACCTTTAGTTAGATTATCGCTGCAGGCTGTGAGTTTCCATCTTTGATATGTGGATAAGTGCCACTAGGTGGCAATTGCTACCACACATAGTTTCTCATTTGGTGCGGATCATATTTCTGAGGTCTATGAACCCTAACCAAAAGTGGAAAGGGTACCTTAGTTAGATTATCGCTGCCAGGCTGGTCGGAATGAAGCAACAAGCTGTGAGTTTCTATCTCTTGATATGTCTATTTGTTGAAGTTTCTGTATTTTGAAATTCTTTAAATTGTTCTTCTTGTTGTATTCGCTGTTATTAAATGCTATTGTTTTTCTTACAGTTTCATGGTGTTAATTGAATAAAATTAATTACATCAGTAAGAATTGTCATGCCTTCACTTATCCAGACCGGGGCAGCCGTTACAAGGCCCCCAATGTCTTTCGCTCTCTTTTGGCCATTTCACGTGGTGGTGACAAGGTCAGGCACCTGTTTGTGCATCACCAACGAAAGTACATCAACCAGCATCTTCTAACTGCAGTCCAACCTAGAAGCCAAGAACCATCAATAAGAACTATTATGGATTCCAAGCCAACAGAATAAAAGTTAGCAGGAAACCTTGAAACATTATAAGTTTTCATGCTAGAATATTTTTCTGCAACCATCCTTTACACCTACTGACCTAAATCTAACCTAACTAAATTAAATCTTGGACATTGAACTCAAGATGATGATTAAGATGATTATGTCTGTCCTTTTTCAAGATGATTTAGTTTATGTCTGTCCTTTTTCAAGATGATTAGTTTGTCTGTCTTTTTCAGATGATTAGTATGTCTGTCCTTTTTCAAGATGATTAGTTATGTCTGTCCTTTTTCAAGATGATTAGTTATGTCTGTCCTTTTTCAGATGATTATGGATCAATAGTATCTTGTAATTTGTGATCCAGCTTGGCAACCCAAGTTAAATATGTATTACTTTTTTTTACAGTGTCTCAACCAGGTCCTATTAAAATGATGATTACAGTGTCACTGGTACAAATCAACAGAACAAACAACAAAAAGCAATCCAAACAAAAATTTGAATACTAGAAAAAATTCTACCCTGTCGGCTCGGGCGATAGTGGAGTAAAATCTCCGCAATGTTATTATCACTCACTTTTATACCTGTTTGTGACTATTGTACATTTTTATGCTTTGTACATTAAATGCTTTTTTTGTAATATCAATTGTTGTCATATCCTTTCCTTCAGAAACTGCACCCAGCTTCTCTCTGCTTCCACTTGTCATTTTTATTATTCCTCTACAATACTTAGGGGTGTAAAAAGCTTTACTTTCATTTTATACAACTAATGTATTAATGACTCCTAAATTTAAAGGCCCTAACACAAGAGTTATAAAGAATTTGGAGGTAAAAACAAAATAAAAAAAAGGAACAAAATAATTTCATTTTTATTCCTAATAATACCACCAGCCAAATGTGAAAATGATTATTTCATGACCATTACCACAATATGATGTTCACCAAATATTGACCTATTTTCGTTTTTCTTTAAAGTGCTAATGAAAATACTTACCATATCTAATGGCTTATATGACCTTCCCCCATATCCAATGGGAATATTAAGAAAAAAGGAAATGTATTTATGGGTAAGCATTTAATGTTATTGAAATATGAAGTTTAAAAAAAGAAAAAAAAAGAATATTGCGATAATTTGCATGAGAAAATAAAAATGTCAATTTTATATATTATCACCCATACATAAGTGACAATATGCCAGGTAAGCTTTATAAATACACTATCGCCTATAAATAAGTGACACTGTGCCAGACTAAGCTTTGTAAATACAATATCACCCATATATAAGTAGCGCCCTACCAATTTTTTGCAAGTGTGTTCATGCAGCATTACTTTTAACTTACTTGGAGTAAAGACCATCACAGAAATTGGCAAAAAACAAACAAGTTAATGCCATGAAAAACAGAATGAGTGTCCTTCAGAAAGAATTTATTATTAACATATACTAGCAAAATATGTGCCCTTTGGGTACAAGTATATAAGTTTTAATATTATTAAATACTATATTGAATTAGAAAGACAAGTTACATTAAATCGAATACAAAAAAGATTACAATTATTTTTCACTTTATTCTAATTGATTCACATCAACACCAACACATGGGAGGTTGGTGCAGAAAACCAAACAGCCTGGAATCTCCTTGTCAAACACGACATGAAAAGGATGTGAAAAAGAGAGGAAAAGCTGCCACAGCAAAGAGATCCAGAAGGAAGGAGAGACAACAACTCCCCCAGCAAGCATCACTTTTTTGTGTGCAGTCTCTGCACCGAAGACTGCCATTCAAAAATTAGCCTGTTTAGCTACTCATGCAGATGTATTTAAGGTTTTAAAAGAATTGGACACTATGCTATCATCTTCAGCAGAAAGAAGGATGTTAACAATTGATTTCAATATAAAATTATATATGTATATTTCAACTAGGTGTAATTCCCAACTTTGGAAAATAATTACTTATGAAACAGACTTACCATGCATAACATGCATAAAAAGACAAACTTATTCTGCTAAAATACTCTTTTCATGAAAAAAAAAAATGAACATATAAAAAAGTAAACAGATTATTTGCATGCTTATTAACCAATGATATCAAATTATAGATTAAGTCACACCGAAGCATTGATCACTGAAGTTAAGCAATTTTTGGAGTAGTTAATGTACAATGGCTCAGTACCTAATATGAGCTGCTAACAGAATTATAAGGTATAAAAATTAAATTATAAGGAATGACACAAATATAATTTTACTTATGTTTATTACAAACTTTTCCATTACTGATCATGCTACTACAAAAACTTTTCTTAACTAACCACCATCATGGTTCGATGTGTAAGATTCATGGTTAATACACGAACATACAACTCCAACACACTTGTGTTAGACATAACATTTTATATAATAAACAGCACATTTATAAGACAAGATACAATAACAATAAAATACATGTACATAAACATACAACAGTAAAAATAAAAGGACTGGAGAGTCCGTACATACAAAATCACTTATTAGTGATGGGGCTGAAGACCCCAGGAGAGTTACATAGCGTTGGGGGCAGAAACCCCCACCCAGAAGGGTGTGACAATGGTCTAACCCATGTGGTCGTTCCAGAATATGTAGCTAAAAGAGGCAGAAGTGTTTGGACCTCGCGCTTAAATACCAGACCTCCCTGGTGGCCGGCACGGAAACCCAGTGGGAAGATAACTCTTCCAGGCAAAGGGAAGATAATCCCAACAGATGTAATAACCATTGTGTCACAAGATAATAATAATAATAATAACAATAATTATGCAAAAAATTAGATTTTGACTATACAACAAAATGGTATATGCATAAACCAGAATCTGTTCTTGAGAATGAAACGCATAAAATTCTCTGGACTTTGAAATAAAAACGGATCACCTTATCCAGCAAGAAGACCAGACCTAGTGTTGATAAACAAAAAAGAAAGAACTTGTCAACTGGTGGATTTTGCAGTGCCAGCAGATCACAGGGTGAAGTTAAGGAAAATGAAAAAATGACAAATATCTGGACCTTGCCAGAGAACTGAAAAAGTTATGGAATATGAAAGTGAAAGTGATACCAATTGTAGTTGGTGCACTTGAACGGTCCCAACAGGATTGGAAAAGGGTTTGGAAAATCTGGAAATCAGAGGAAGGACTGAAACCATTCAGAACACTGCACTGCTGCAATCTGCCAGAATACTCAGAAGAGTCCTGGAGACCTGAGGAGACTTGCTGTCACTAAGACTCCAGTGAAAGACCATCAGTTAATGCTGATGTGAAAACTCAAAAGGAGTAAACATTATATATATATATATATATATATATATATATATATATATATATTATATATAATATATATATATATACTATATTATATATATATATCAACTACTTATCTGTAGTTTATATTGCAACTGGGAGTAAATTCCCAACTCTTGGAAAATAATTACTTAAGAATCAACTTCTTGAGCCCAACAATGAAAAAAAAGAAATATAAAATAATAAAAATATCAATGCCTAAACAAATTATTTGCATTCTTATTAAATTATCATATCAAATATACAGATTATCGTATCAAATTACTAACTTTAACAAAATTATTACTAACTTTTTTTACTAAAAAAATAATTTTAATTATGGATAATAATAAATTGAATTAATGAATAAATTATATATATTATACATATTCTTTATATATATATATATATATATATTATAATATATATAATATATATATATAATATACTAGCAATATATGCACCCTCCGGGTGCAAGTATTTAAGTTTTTAATGTAATAAAATATTGTATTAAATTAGAAAGACTAATAAAACTAAATAAGAATACAGATAAAAAGATTGAAACAGAGGGAGTATAATAAAAGATTTGAACAGAGGGAGTATAATAAAAATGGAACAACTGAAACTTACTCTTCCATCACTCTCGTCTTTCATTGTTATTTTCTAATTTAAGTATTTAGTTAAAAGAGGAAGTAAAGAATAAAATGACAGTTATTTTATCTTGTTAATGGATTTCATTTAAGATTCATTGAAGAGATTTTTGCTTATATTTCATTAAAATAAACCAAACAGTTAGAAATCAATAATACTAAGCACATATTTATTAAATTCGATTTTTTAATATTAATATGCAAATTAGCCTTCCGTTCACACTGTAAACCGCTATTTTGTTGTATATATAAATATAATTGCAGTGTTGTCAGTATGTAGACATAGTTAACAGTATTAATAATGTAAGACAATTTTATTAATAATTGAGGTTTAGATAAAAATAAATCATGGAGAATGTGATGTCAATAACTAAGAGAATTGTGACTTGAGTAGGAAGTAGTTTCGGTTACAGACAGAAAAAACACACAATCTCCATTATAATAAGATAATATATAATATAATATATAAACAGAAAATTAGACTATATATATATATTATATATATATATATATATCATATATATATTATTTATATTATAATATTATATATTAGGAATATATATATATATATATATATATTATGGAATTATATGGAATCTTTATATTATGAATATATATATTATGAATTTTATGGAATTTTTATATGTAAGTTAATATATATATATATATATATAAGTTATAAATAAATAAATAACAATAAATTGAATTAATAAATAAGTAAATGTCACATAATAAAAATTATGTTTTAAATTATTACTAACTTTAAAAAAAATTATGATCATATCAAATATACAGATTATCATCAAGTCATACTGAAAGCATCGGTTCCCACTAGATCATTGAAGTTAAGGAGTGATTAGTTTGTTCAATATGTTGCTACCTAATGTGAGCCCCCACTTAGGAAACAGACCACAACCATGCAAAAAAAGGCAAACATATTCTGTTACAATATTTCTTGGTAGGAACATAGGATGGAAACTATTAATGCTGCAGACACTAATATTAGATTTAAAGAAAATTTTTATGTTGTCTTTACAGTGTCATCGGAGAAAGCTTAGACTGCTACAGTTGTTTAAAACTTGCCAACTTCCCTACTAGTCTGTGATCATATTTTCACTTGCCACTTGCCAAGGACCAAAAAGAAAGTTACTTGGTATCAAGAGATAAATAAACTTCAGCTATTTAGAATTTTTTGGTAAATCACGAGGCATAAACTGTTCCTGTTAACTTTATTACAACCATTTGTGTGAAATTTGTTTGTTTTATTGTTTGTAAACTTGTTACCATTTTTTGTATATTTGTGACTCATACAAAGTTTTTCGTTTTAATTTCGAGTTTCGACAGCTCCATTGTGAGAACAAAATAAAAGACTATTTTAAAATCACCTTTGAGTCTGTATGGCCTTTATGCACATGTGCCAACCAATTAGAAATTATCAGAAAAGCCATTTTGGTCTGCATAAATTTTGCGGGGCGGATATGACAAGCCCAACAGCATTCCAATGAATTTTTCACTATTATAAGTACGCTGATATCTAGGTCAGAATCCAGTTAGTTGGGCACATCTTCAGGCATATGTGTTTACTGAGGCATAAACTAGATCACACTTTCATACAGTCCTAATTTTGGAGATTATGTTTATTTGATGGTTGGGCCCACCAATGCAGAAAACCAAACAATCTGGTTAGTCTTCTGAAGATAGACCCACTCACCTATCCTTATGCAATCGATGCTGTTTTTAGTCCTTCTGAAAGGATCCAATTAAATAACAGCCCTGTTGGCTGGGGCTTTAGAATAATCCGACTGCACCTCTACAGACGGGTAAGACCCTCTGTAAATGGTACCACCTGTTGGTCATGGATGGTGACCCATGATGCTTAAGGACGGAATTCTGGTGGATGATCTGTCCATGACATGCAACACCCACTTTGGCCCTTACCAAGGCTAGACAGGCAGTTGGAGAGGCCCACTCCGATCAATCGCTAGTTATGTCAAGCCATAGCACCTATATGATTGTCCTGAACCTATTTCCCTTGTGGCAACACCCAACCCTTTTTACTATATGGGTGCTAGAAGGCAGTGGCTGAGGGTCTTCATGTCCTGGGTTCAACTCTAACTAATGGTGAAGTTCCAGTTTTGGGGAGTGTGGGGAATCCATGTGTCACCATTGCTCCTAGGTCGGCTCTGGCCCAAAGTGTTAGTGCCTATTGGGGTCCCATCTATGGGTTAAATAGAAAATGTGTTTACAAAAACATTGAGTTTACAACATTTTCTTCTAGATTATCGCTACAACTCTTTCAAAATTTTGCCAGTATTAAATGACCCACCGTGGTTGATATGCCATAAAACAAACAAACAAACAAACCAATTAAACAAGCTAAAATTGCATGAGATGATGAGATGTTTTGTAAGAGTATATAACATCAATCTTTTGAGCAAGAGCATTCCAACCCCAAAAATCTGGGTATTAAAAAGAAATCTGGTTTTGTAAGCCATCTATAGATTTGTTAAAAAAAAAACAAAACAAACAAAAACTAAACAAAAACATATCACCTAGTCTGACTACAACTATCTAGGCTTTAATTCATTCCTATTTTGCTGAATTTTTTGAGATGAGGCTTGATAATGTGGACTATTGTCCTCAGCTTTATTGTTATCAATACATTTCAGCCGATGTGCTCTCCGGCCTTCTTCAGGTATATCTTGTTGGACTCAGAAACTTTCTCAAACTTGAGAACCCACTTCTCGAACTTGGGAACTTTCTTGTAAATTCAGGAGCTTTTATGTCGCAATTGGGAACCTTCACAGAACTTTGAACCTAACCCTTTATTCAATCCACAGGGGTATACTGTTTTATTCTATTAACCATGACTAGGTACAAGTGTTAAGCCGTGTTAATTATTTTATGTTACTGTCACCCTTAACCAGGATTGAACCTGCAGCCTAGATATAATTGTCACTTAGAACTGTATTATCTCAACACCTATATCCACCATATGTAAATTGTTGATTTATCAACCAATGAATAACTTGACACCCAAATTAAAACCAGATATCTGTATTACATAAGTATTTGTAACACTATTAAAGTGTTATGGGTTGATTGGCGATCTGTTAATTAATTACTATTTAATTAAAACTACCCTAATTATTAATCATGGTAGTTTGTTAAAATTAAAAATAAGAAAACCAATAATAAAAATAAAAAAATTGATAAGACCCAACAAAATAGTAAATGTAGACTTTGCGGTAATAGAGATGAGACTGTTAACCATATACTCTGCGAATGTAGCAAACTAGCACAACGAGAATACAAAACTAGACACGACTGGGTGGGAAGGTGATCCACTGGGAATTATGCAAAAAATTAAATTTTGACCACACAACAAAATGTATATGCATAAACCAGAATCTGTTCTTGAGACGAAATGCACAAAATTCTCTGGGACTTTGAAATAAAAACGGATCACCTTATCCCAGCAAGAAGCCAGACCTAGTGTTGATAACAAAAAAGAAGAACTTGTCAACTGGTGGATTTGCAGTGCCAGCAGATCACAGGGTGAAGCTAAAGGAAAATGAAAAAATGGACAAATATCTGGACCTTGCCAGAGAACTGAAAAAGTTATGGAATGTGAAAGTGATACCAATTGTAGTTGGTGCACTTGGAACAGTCCCAAAAGGATTAGAAAAGGGTTTGGAAAGTTTGGATATCAGAGGAAGGATTGAAACCATTCAGAACACTGCACTGTTGCAATCTGCCAGAATATTCAGAAGAGTCCTGGAGACCTGAAGAGACTTGCTGTCACTCAGACTCCAGTGAAAGACCATCAGCTAACACTGATGTGAAAACTCAAAAGGAGTAAATAATAATTGTTTATATCAAAAATATAAATTTATAGAAATTCCTTAAATTATGGAATTTGAGTTAGATGATAGGAGTTTTAAATTCTTACATAAATAAAACAATGGTTGGCCTTGACTCGTTGGAGTTGGAAAAATCCAAATGGAAAGATACAAGCTAGGCTGGCACAAGACCATTTAGACACATAGGCAATAGTATCGAGTGGCTGGCCAATCAGAGACATATGTTAGTGGTGGGGAGGTCTGGATCCCATAAATAACAGACCAGAGAGAGACCAAGAGAGATCAAGAAGAGAAGCAGAGGACTTCCGCCAGAATCTGACATGCCGCAACCACTACATGTCGCCACATGTCTGATCCCTTGTCGCCGTCCATACTGCTCTCTGACGTCCTGCCACTCGGTAACAAACCAAGTTAATAAGTTATCCATTAGCAGTAGATCGCCAGTCAACTAACAAAGAAAATCACCTCGCTCTTCTGACATTATACAAGAATATAAATCATTGTATATAAAAAAACAATAAATGTATATATCTTGTGTATAATTATCAGAAGGCATTCCTGTTTGTTTTGTTTGACCTGTTGACAGCTTTTGGGTATCGTATTTCAGCCGAGTTGGAACAGGGACAAAAACAGCTTTCCGTCAGGGCCCTATAATACTATAATCTGTGGAACAGCCAGCATTAGAAGAAATCCCTCATTATAGTATTGAATCATCCAACACAATGACTGTAATACTTAGCCGGAGCATCATTCCCATACAGACTGTGCCCCAGTGCATGTTATTATAATTGATATTAAAATTGGATTAAAAAGGATTTGGCCCAGAATGGTTTTAATTTGCTCATGGAGTTAGCCTGATTCAAAATATACAATCAATCAATCAAGCTACCTACTCACTACAAACAAAATTGAAATTATCTACAATAGTCAATATAAAAAATGGCTTTACATACTCAAAACAAAAGTAAATCTTTTTCTGAATAAATTTTTAAACTTCCACTGGTCCTCACTCAAGAAATACTTCTTCAAACTCTTCCATAAACACAGCTGACATCTCTGCTTGCAACTCCTTCCATATTGCCAGTCACCCAGGTCTACAGTTAACCATTATGTCCTCTGTAATAGTGAGTTATGTCAATGACCAACCTTGTCCAGTTCTAGCTTCCAGTCACCAGACAAAAAAAAAAAGAGCATAACCGAATACACTCTATACCACCTGCTAGAACACAGTCAAGTGTTAAGTACATATGAAACCAGCAGCTAATGAGAATTCTAGGAATGGACTTGGCCCAGGTACACAGTCAAGCATTGTTAAGTATGTCCCAGAGATAGTCAATGACCAATCTTGTCCAGTTCTTTCCAGATCCAATTTCACCAGGGTCATGCACAGGAAGGGTAAGGTCAATTGACTAGCATCTAACACAGTTTTTGACCACCTTTCTGTCCTCCTATCATTTGGCCAATCAGTTAACTTTCTGTATCAGCCTTAAACATTACACCTATGCAATATGTGGGGAGGGAGGAGAGATGTAGAATGATCATACTCACTTCACAGGAAGGCTGTGACTAGCTTCCAGTCACCAGACAAAAAAAAGACAGAGCATAACCAATACACTCTGTATCACCTACCAGAACACAGTCAAACCAGCAGTCAATGAGAATTCTAGGAATGGACTTGGCCCAAGTACACATTTAAACCACCTACCAAGTTTGGACTCTCAGAACTGACTGGTCACTGAACACAAATCTCTACACCCAGGTTCACAGTCAACCATTGTTAAGTATGTCCTCATATAGTCAATAATCAACCTTGTCCAGTTCTTTCCAATCCAATTTAGACTAAGTGAGGTAAGGTCAATTGACTAACATTTTACTGCCGCTAGTTTTGTAAAAAGGTGATGCTCCTTCCTGATGTCAACAACTTTATTTTAATAAACACCATGAAACTGTACAAGGATGAAACAAAATAACATTCAACAAAAAGATAACAGCAAATACATTTCAAAAGAAATAGAAAACAAGAAAGAGATGGCACAAATTCTTACTGTGTTGCCTGTCCTAACCAGCGGCGTAAACTAAATAGGGTTCATATGTAAGTTCCCCATACCATTTTCTATTTGGGGACTGCAGCAACTAATGGTCAGCATAAAATGGAATTGATAAAACCCATTAAACTACTCTAAGACTGTATATTGTGGTTGTAGTTAAATTTAAAAACAAAATATCAATATAAATAACTGGTCAATTTAGTGACAATTACATAGCATCTGACACAGTTTTTGACCACCTTTCTGTCCTCCTCTCTTTTGGCCAATGTTGATTTTTTGTATCAGATACAATGTTCTGTCCATTCCCATATGACACATAGTGCAATTCTCCAGTTCTATGCAACCTACATAGAACAATAACACTGTATTTTCCTCCTCTTCTTCTTGGATGGCTAGCCAATTCTTATTCATGGTGTAATATCACAAAAATGCATATGGCTGCAAAAGAAACAAATAGATGAGAAGGCTTGGATTAATTTTGTTTATTTTAAAATAAACAAAATTGGAATTGTTGAGATGATAATTCCTTTTCAATTGGTGAAATGAGGGCAGGTTTGGGGTTGAAAATAAGTTCTGGCTGATAAACTTGCTCTGCGTGACGTGTGGTGCAGTGTAGGTTGGATGTATGGCGGTTCCTTTGTCTCGGCCTGGTGTGTGGTGTGTACGGCCTGCGGTTAACTGCCTATCGACTTTAAGTCAGCTGTTTTTTATAGTTAGTAAGAGGCTCGAAAAAACCTTTGAAGGGTTTGGGGGAAGATTTTTATTATTTGAAAAAACATTAAATAGAAGATATTTTTAATCGTTTATAAATTTGTTTTTTTGCTGAAACCTTGCGTGGAGCCTATGCGTACATTGTTTGTTTTTGTTCATTTCGTTTAGGCTACTGTGGAATTAACATCCGGTCGGTCAGTAACTTATGTTCTGTTCCGAAGAGTTTTGTTTTTATCTTTAATTTGTTTTGTTGGTGAGTGGATGTATTGGGTTATGTTACAATTATCAGTAACTTAGGTTCTGTTTCAAAGTGTTTTGTTTTGTTGTTTTTCTTTTTTAATTTGTTTTGTTGGTGAGTGGATGTATTATGTTAGTAAAAATTGTGAATCAAGAGAGATATCTATTTTTGTTATAACAATGGTTACAAAAATTACTGCTACTATTGGAATAATCTTAATACACATAACTTTATATGATTAATATTCAGGACCTACATATCCAAAAAACAAAAATATAATTTAAACTGGCTAATATTGCAGTCATATTTATTTAACTTCCAGTTAAATAACTCCACTCCCTCAGTGCAATAATTACTGGCTACTTTTGGAAAAAAAAAATGAATTCACAGAACTTTATATCTTTAATATTAAATACAACTTGAAGTTCATATAGACAACTCTATATCCTTACATCTATATTGACATATGTTATAACACAATGTTCTTATAATTGTTGATATAGGACAGTAAATTCATTACAATACCATAATATTGTAAGAGAACAGCCATCTCTTCATTGGTAGAGAGACAACCATATCACTTCCCAAAAGTAAAATGTTTGTTTAGGGTTAGACAATGGGATAATTCAATGTCAAATCATTCAGAAAAAGTAAAATTATCACCCAACCCCTTCAATTTTTCTAAAATTTTGTATATGTGGGGACTATGTTAAAATTAGACAATTTCCAAAATTTGAGTTTCCAATCCCAAAAATTGCCAGAGTTATATAGATTTTTAGCTCTCCAAATTTGAGGGTGGGGTTCGTGAAAAATGGCGACTTTTTGTAATCTAGTTTTGTCTGTAAAATGAGTTCTTAAAGCGTCCCTACTACTAAAATTTAGTTTTTAAAAGCATGTTTGCCCAAGGAACCCATAAATGCTAATAAAAAAGTCTTAAAGTCAACCAATTTTAAGTTATTGATAATTTCTGATTATTTCCTAGCAAGATCAATATTCTAATATGACACTGAATCTATGACAAATATTTTTTTCTATTGTTATTTCACATATATTGAACATTATTTGTACCAAAAAAGATAGTTTGTTTTTTGCTCATAACCAAAGCTACAACATCAGTTAAAATTTTGCAAATCAGAAATCATTAATAACTTAAAATTGGTTAAATTTCCTAAATATTCTTACATATCTAGCAAGTTACATAGCAGACATGTTTTTATGTTGTAATATTTTTGTGACTTTAGATTATGTAAGGAATTTCCTCCTCCCTATGAAAGATAGTTTGTAAAACCATTGAGAGGGCCAAAGTCATTTATTAAAACATCAATAAATATATGAACAAAATTATAAATGCATATTTGTCCATTTCATAATATCAACCAGTTGATGTTACAGTCATATTTCTTTAACCTCCATCCTAACAGGGTACCCCCCTCTCAACAGGGCTACTTGTTGGCTGTGGGTGGTGACCTGTGATGCTTAAGAATGGAATCATGACATGCAACACTCCACTTAGACCCTTACTTAGGCTAGACAGGCAGTTCGAAAGGACACCCTCCAATCAATCGGCTGGTCATATCAAGCCTTGGCACATATACAATTGCCTCAATACTATTGTCCATATGGCAAGCTCTAGCCCTTTTGATCAATAGTGGGTGCTAGAAGGCGATGGCTGAGGGTCTTAATATCATGGGTAAACTCTGATGGTGAGGTTCCAGTTCTGGAGGTCTGGGGAATATGGAACATTCCTTTATCATCATTGCTCCTTGCTCCACACTGACCCGGAGAGGTAGTACCTGTTAGGGTCCCATCTATGGGTTAAATAGAAAAATGTGTTTATATAAGTATCCATTAAGAATAACTGTGATGAAATTGAACAAGCAGATTCCCAGTCCCCACAAACAAAGCGCGTCAGGATATGTTTGGCCTGTGCGAGGGGGAAGAGTGTGGCGAGTGGCTACGGATATTTAAACTCGCTACCTCCTCGTAGCTGAAGTGCTGTTAGCAGAGACCCGGATGAAGTATATCGGAATTTGCATAAGCGCAGCCGAATGAGCAGAAATAAGATGGACTGTCGCTGACATAGTGAGTGAGGAAGAAAGTGTTTGGACGGCAAGTGAAATCTGACAACTGCTATTTGAAGTGAGAGTAACGTGCTCAGTTGTGAAAGGAATTACATTTCGTTTGCTAGAGAGACTTGCAAAAGATTAATATTATCTTGAACTTTTAGACCATCCAAAAGAAGAACTTTATTTTAAAACTTAGTCTGCATTATATGAACCACCAAGGTTGATATGCCGTAAAACAAAATAAATCCATCTTAACAAGTCCTCGCATTCACTGCAAGAATTACTACTACTATTTGAAAAACTAAATCTCTCTTTATATCTATATATATTTTATCTACATTATCATTGTTGTATTACTATTGACTTCTCTATCACTTCTGCCTCATCATATAACATAAAGGGCCAGTACACAAAATCCCAAACCAGAGGGCCAAGTCTGCTTGGAGGCCCTGGAAGGAAGGGTTGGTTTCAAATATATTATAACAATTTACATGTAGAAGAGGGTCAGGTCAATTAACTGGCATCTAATACAGTAACTACATATATTCTATGTTGTTCTTATATTTCTATTGATTCCCTATCACTTCTGCCACATCAATATATATATATATATATATATATATATATATATATATATATAGGCTGGTGCATACTACCTGTGAAGCCACCCAGACCACTTGGAGGCCCCAGAAAGAAGGATGGGTTTCATATATATTACATGTAGTACAGTGAGGGTTCAAATATTTTATATGAATACTGTATAAGAATTGATACATAATAGTTTGGTCCCCTTTATCATAGATTTGGGGTGGAACATGGTAGCAATGGCCCTATATATATATATATATATATATATATATATAAGAGAGAGAGAGAGAGAGAGAGAGAGAGAGAGAGAGAGAGATGGCCATAGCTATAGAGAAAAAAATTCATATCTTCTTCTCCCATACTTTTATATAGGTGTAAGGATGGTAACAAGCACCAGTCCTTTAAGTTACTGTGCCTTGAAGTTAGCTCAACAAATAACTCAACACTTACTGAGATTCACTAATTTATTTGCCAAAATAAAACAGCAAATGATAAAAAAATGAGAGTAAATAAAGAATTCTGTACAACCTGCATCTGTCTCTTTTTTCTTGTTTTCTTTTTTTCTCCGCTTCTGTACTTGTTCTTTCTCTCTTTCGTTTGTCTCCTTTTTCTCTTTGTTATCCTTTTTAGTTTCTCTTTACTCGCTCTTTCTCTCTTGTTCACTTGTTTTCTCTTTAACCTGACTCCGTATATTCATTCCTCTTCTCTTGACTCGTTCTTCCACGCTAGTCCCCTGTTTACTTTCTGCTGGCTCACTGTCACTTTCATTGCGCATGTGTGATATCAACAAAAAAGGTATCTACTAAAACACAGAATCGGCTTACAGAAGCGAAATTGGGCTTTTATCCTTTAGGGGTTTTCGTTTAATAGAAATACTTTCACCACAGTTACCCTGGACAATAGTTTGTATGATGTGTTTGTTTCTTGGATATGTTTGGACATAAATATTTCTGATGAAGTATATGTAAATATATATATATATATATATATTTACAATCATACCCCACTCTACCTACAAAAAAATTTTAACAGAAAATACGCTCACACAACACAAAGAAAAAACAAACAAAATTGTTTGTTTGTTTGTTTTACGGCATATCAACCTCAGTGGGTCATTTAATGCCAATAAAGTTTTGAAATAAATCAATTCTTAATGGATAATACAATTTTTTTATAAATACATTTTTCTATTTAACCCATAGATGGGACCCTAACAGGTACTACCACTCCGGGTCAGAGTGGACCAGGGAGCAATGGTGATGAATGGGGTGCTCCACATTCCCCAAACCTCCAGAACTGGAACCTCACCATCAGATAGAGTTTAACGTCATTCCCAGGATATGTAGACCCGCAGCCACCGCCTTCTAGCACCCATATGATAAAAAGGGTTTGGGGCTTGCCATAAGGGCAATAGGGTTGGGAAAATCATATAGGTGCTAGGGCTTGACGTGACCAGCCGATTAATCGGAGGGGGCCTCTCCGACCGCCCGTCTAGCCCAAGATAGGGCCAAAGTGGAGTATTGCATGTCATGAATTGCTCATCCACCTGGGCTCTATCCTTAAGCATCACGGGTTGCCACCCTCGGCCAACAAGTGGCCCCATTGGGGGAGTCTTACCCCTCTGCAGAGGTGCAGTAGGTGCATTCTAACGCCCCAGCCGACCGGGCGGACAAACAAAATCTTCAAATAATCGAGGCCCTATATATCAAACAAAACAAACCCACCTTAAACAAAATAAACTTTGAAACAAGTCAACATGTCCTCAAATGCCAATAATTTCCCACCTATCCTCCTTCCACCACTCCCCTTACATTCTTACAAACTTGTGACCCCCCCCCCTCCTACAAATCTTTACCGCTACTGTTCAATTAAATGGAACTTGTGAACACCTCCCACTACCAATTCCTACTGCTACTGCACGTTTTAAAAGTGAGACACATGGAAACATTCCATCAGTTTGACACCTGAAGATGGTACATAGATTTGCTGAAAGCACTCGTGAAGAAACCTTTGGTGGATTGCAATACCAGTTCTACCCTGACATTAAAAAGATAGCCAGACAGAAAGGATTTAAACAAAAACTTGTCTGACAAGAATTGTCAGTAGAGTTTAACAAAACATATATATATATCACTGTATCTGTGGATTGTACCTTTACTAACAGCCTGACTTTTATTGTCAACCTTTTCTAAAATATTTGGTTTTAACCCTTTGCCTACCAAATTTCCCCCATGGCTGTACCAAATTTTCTTGGTATTTTTTTTACCTGTATGATGGTATAGTTCAAAATTCACTACCTATTCACCTTATTGTTATAATCTAAGTTCTTCTGCTCAATTATAATGAACTAACCAATAGTAGGATCATTGTGGGCAGCTTAAAGTAGGCAAAGAGTTAAACCACCT
The DNA here is from genome assembly GCA_023376005.1 of Doryteuthis pealeii. Classification (NCBI taxonomy): domain Eukaryota; kingdom Metazoa; phylum Mollusca; class Cephalopoda; order Myopsida; family Loliginidae; genus Doryteuthis; species Doryteuthis pealeii. Next base: position 99,253,683 of record CM042151.1, read on the forward strand.
TTAATTAGACATTGAAATGATAAAATAATAAAACTGATTAGCAATTTTTTCATATATATCTTATTATAATGGAGATTGTGAGTTTTCCTGTCTGTAACCGAAACTATATTACTATATAAATCACAATTCCCTTTGTTATTTACATCACATTCCCCATGATTTTATTTTTATTTAAACCTCAATTATTAATAGAATTGTTTTACATCATTAAGATTGTTGACCATATCTACATACTAATAACATGCAATTGTATTTATATATACAACAAAATAGCAGATTACAGTGTGAATGGTAAGGCTAATTTGCATTTTGATATTAAAAATTGATTTTAATAAATATATGCTTAGTATTATTGATTTCTAATTGTTTGGTTTTATCTTATTGAATATGAGCAAAAATCTCAGGAATAAATCTTAAAAGAAATCCATTAACAAGAAGAAATAACTGTAATATTATTCTTTACTTTCTATCTTAACTAAATAGTTAAATTGAGAAAATTTAACAAAGACAGAAGGGAGTAATATAAAATGATGGAAGAGTTAGTTTCAAAGTTGTTCTATTTTTCAATCATACTCCCTCTGTTCAAAATCTTTTAACTGCATTCTTATTCAGTTTCATCAGCCTTTCTAATTTAATATATTTTATTATATTAAAACTTAAATACTAGCACCCGGAGGGTGCATATATTTGCTAGTATATATATATATATATATATATATATATATATATATATGAAAAAAATTTCTAATCAGTTTTATCATTAAAAATGAGACAATATTCATTCACCAAATATGGCAAAATCACATCAACTGATTAAAAATGATATTTCTCACTCTCTGACTCTCATATATATATATATATATATATATATATATATTTATATATTATATATATATATTATATATATATATATATATATATTTATTCACAGACACCATGTTTCAACATTTCACATCTCATCAGTGTGGCTAAACACAGCAATTACCTCTGACCAGGAGCAAAACCTGACTGAATTTTCATCAGTCTGGTTTTTTAACCTCTCAGCCATCGACAGCTGCCATTAAGGAGCGGAATTTTAATTGATAAATAAATACATTGGTGAATATATTCTACAATCACTAGAGAGATCAAATCTGTAAACAACAGACAATCATTGCTTAATATTGCTGGCAGTGAAAGTTAGTTAAAATGTCTCCTAGAGAGCTCTACTGGGTTTTGGGAGGAGAGAGTGAGTGAGATGTGGTTTTTAATCAACTGACATGATTTTGTCATGTTGGATGAATAAATTTTGTCTTTATTTTTGTGAGTTAAATAAAAAAGCCAAACATCTACAACAAAAATATAACTTTGTATTTCCTGTATGACCAGTGTAAATTTCACTGTGTACCGAACAAACATTTTCTTACATGAGCCAGACAAGTGAGCGAAAATGTAGAAATATAGTTGATCATAATAAGTGTTATTTTTCTTCTTCCATGTCTGCTCATGCTGTTAAATTGACATTCTTTATAAGATTGGGATATTTTCACAATATCCCATTTTGTCATGGAAAATTGCTATGTATAGCGCAAAATGTAGACGGATATACAGATGACACATCTCCAAAGCAACAAATGTTATTTCACATGTTTGCTCATGCTGTTGAATTGACATTCTTTATAAGCTTGGGATATTTTCACAATATTCCATTTCATTATAGTGTCTTGCTATGTATAGTCAGTTGTTATATGCAGCACAAAGTATAGCCAGATATACAGATGTCTCATTGTTCTATATGGTACGAACGGAAGTAGGATTTTCCGTTTAAACCAAACAAAAAAAAGACCAAAAAAAATAACAAAGGACTTTTTCTGGGTAAAGCGAACAAAGAAGGAAGGGTAACAATAAGTTCGGAAATAGATTTGTCCGCTGATAAATATAACAAAAAAAATGCGTAGGCGGCTGATATACATAAAAAGGAGGTCAATAGTAGAGACAAGTCAGTGAGACAGCAGACGGCGGACACCATCCCCAGTCATTTCTATTGTCAACGCTCGCCACCCACACCCAGCCGAGGAAGAGAAATAAAGTAAAAACTCCTACTATACCCATGTGTTGTGGTTTCTTAAGTCTGACAACTACATACTTTGCTACGTGACCATATATACCCACAACGACTACTAACATACACGATTTAGAGTAGCGAAGAAGGCCGCTACGTAACATATTTGAATTTGATGTCACTATATAACAACATCTCTATAGCAACAAGTAAAAAAATAAAGTATAAGTGGCTCCCTAACAAGGAAAACAAAGTCAATGTAGCCCTCAATAAATATGTCAGCAAAGGGCAATAAAACCCAGTGGTAATGCAATCCATCACCATCATGGAGAGTGATACACATAGCGACTGAATAATCAAAATCCACTTCCTCCTCCCCCGCTTTAAAGGACCAAACCACAGCATGTTTAACTCAACTGCTGAATTTAATTTCCCACTTGGTCTGATGATCACAATGATGAGAAACTGTAGTAACTCTCAGAAATTTGCTCCATCTGTTTACTTGAATAAATTTGATCATAAGAAATCTTAAGATGTTAATGTTCTTATAATATGTTAGAAAATGTAAGTGAAAGATTCCCAATAAAGTAATAAGAAGATATAGACTTTATTTGTCTGGATACATATGGAGGAATACACATATTCATGACAAAGTATAGATATATAGAAACAAATAACAAGCAACGTAAATAAAGAGGCAGATAGGACTAAATCCTAAAGAAGTGATAAAGAGTTCCTGAAGGAATGTCACTTACTTGAGGAATAATCCCAGAAGGGGTCTATGAGGTTGTGTACCTGCATGGATATGAGCCTGAACATCGGGGAATGAACCTCCCCCCACCATGTTAAAGGACAGGGACACCACGTGTCCATATGCATCCTGCTAGCTAAGTCAAAGAGCAAGAATTTCCAGGCTGCCGTTTAAATATTCTAGCCACCTATAGGCAAAAACCTGGAAAAACAAAATAGGAAGCGCGTGGTGTAATGGTTAAAGTCATTGGAAATGGACTCGTCGCCCCGAGTTCAAATCCTGGACGTGGTCATTGCATTTCACTTAGCATTAATACCCTTGGGAAAGGTATGAATTCTACTCTCCCTCCAGCTATGGGTAAATAGTAGGGCAGACTGGGCTCTTTAAACTTGGTTAGGCAACTGGTCTAGGAGAAGGAAAACTCTGAATTCAAACCTGTTAAACTCCGCTTAAGAAGTTGACCTTGTGTCACATCCTGCTCATGCGGAGGGGTTGGTAAATATATATAGGCAAAAACCTGTCAGCAAGGGAAGATAACCCTTTTAGACTCATGTCCCTCCCAGCATCAGATGACAATTGCTACACTGGCATTCTCTCTTCTCCTCCAATTTTAATTTTCTTTTTGAAATTAACTGTAAATACCTGAATAATCAACTGTAATATAAATCGATTAATAATGGAGATTTGCTTCCGGTTTTTGTCTGTAACAAAAATTACGTCACATTACCCAAAATCGTCATAACATAGAATAAATACACTCAAAATTTGAACATGCAACATTAGACAGTCCTCATTGTTTTTTTTAAAACAAGTTTTAAAAAATACATGACCGGTATTATATATCTATATATAGTTTATTTTATTTTAATACATATTTAAAGTTTAAATTTCAAATTGTTTTATTTTTTATTCCTTTAATGAATTTGATGATTTTACTTACTTAGGGTACAAACTCACTGACATTGAATTTTTTACTCCCACTCCTCAGGCAATATGTTTTAAAAATCTATTCTTACATCGCCTGGAGGGCGTTTTTTTATTTTGTACTAGTATGTTCTAATAACTTTTATATGTGGAAAATATTAACTGGGACATTGTTAGACTTTATTCAGTGGAGTGATTTGATAACATTTGAATGAACAAATTTTAAGAAATTTTCTGCTCAATTCTTTAGAACTGGGTTATGGTATTTTAAGAGTTAAAAAAAATAATGCATTGTCAACAGGGCTTAGAAGATGCTGATTTTCCCTGCAGGGGGTTAAAGTACCGCTTCTTTGCCGTATCTCATAGTGGTGATACTTCTTACAATCAGATCTGTGTTTCATGGACAGAAACATGTGTAAAACACAAAAACTCTTAAGAAAATTCTTTCTCTTCGGTGTGTGTTTGTATATGTTTTTTCAAATGGGAATTACTGAAAAATGCTGATCCACACACTTTACAGGAAAATGGTCTCTCCCCAGTATGTTTTAGTACATGGACTTTCAAGCTTGCATGCACTGAAAATGTTGATCCACAAATTTTACAAGCAAATGGTTTCTCTCCAGTGTGTAGTCGCACATGGGTTTTCAGAGTGGAACGACTGAAAAATGTTGATCCACATACTTCACAAGAAAATGGTTTCTCCCCAGTGTGTGTTCGCATGTGGGTTTTTAGAGTGGATCGGTCTGAAAATACAGATGCACAGACTTCACAAGAAAATGGTTTCTCTCCAGTGTGTATTCGCATGTGCCTTTTCAAACAAGACTGACCTGCAAATGCTGATCCACAGACTTCACAAGAAAATGGTTTCTCCCCAGTGTGTGTTCGTATATGAATTTTCAAGTTGTAACTCTTTGAAAATGTTGAGTCACAGACTTCACAAGAAAATGGTTTCTCCCCAGTGTGTATTTGCATGTGAGTTTTCAAGTGGGAAGCCTGTGAAAATGCTGAGTCACATACTTCACAAGGAAATGGTTTCTCTCCAGTGTGTGTTCGCATGTGATTTTTCAAATTATATTTGGTTGAAAATACTGATCCACAAATTTTACAAGGAAATGGTTTCTCTCCAGAGTGTGTTCGCATGTGAGTTTTCAAGTAGGAACTCCTAGAAAATGTTGATCCACAAACTTCACAAGAAAATGGTTTTTCTCCACTGTGTGTTTGCATGTGCCTATTCAAACCTGATTGGTCAGAAAATACTGATCCACAAATTTTACAAACAAATGGCTTCTCTCCAGTGTGAATTCGGACATGGGTTTTCAAAGTGGATCGACTAAAAAATGTTGATCCACAAACTTCACAAGCAAATGGTTTCTCCCCAGTGTGTGTTTGCATGTGGGTTTTCAAGCTTGAACGCACTGAAAATGTTGATCCACAAACTTCACAAGAAAATGGTTTCTCTCCAGTATGTGTTCGCATGTGAGCTTCCAAGTTGTAATTTGTAGAAAATGCTGATCCACACACTTCACAAGAAAATGGTTTTCCTCCAGTGTGTATTTGCATGTGTCTTTTAAAACCAGATAGGTCTGCAAATGCTGATCCACAAATTTCACAAGCAAATGGTTTCTCTCCAGTGTGTGTTCGCACATGTGTTTTCAAAGTTGAACTACTGAAAAATGTTGATCCACACACTTCACAAGAAAATGGTTTCTCCCCAGTGTGTGTTTGCATGTGGGTTTTCAAGCTGGAACGCACTGAGAACATTGATCCACACACTTCACAAGAAAATGGTTTCTCTCCAGTATGTGTTCGCATGTGTTTTTTCAAATGGGAAGACTGCGAAAATGCTGATCCACAAACTTCACAAGAAAATGGTTTCTCTCCAGTATGTGTCTGCATGTGTTCTTTTAAGTCAAAATTTGTAGAAAATGTAGACCCACAGACTTCACCAGAAAATGGTTCCTCATCCTTGTTTGTTTGCACATGTATTTTCAAACTGGAACTCTCTGAAAATTCTGAATCACAAATTTTGTCAGAAAATGTTTCCTCTTCAGTGTGTGCTTCCATATCTCTTTTGCAATCCTGAACTATGTAAAAATGCTGATCTACACAATAAAGGAAGGTTGGTTTTAAATAGTTTATTTTTGCACTTGTTCTTTGAAATATGAATTTAAAGAAAATATGCATGTACTGAATTGCAACAAAAACAAATTCTTATATGAGGTGTCAATATGCAAATCCACACATTTAGCAAGAATACATTTTTTATTTGTTGTTTGAATGTGCCTTTTTAAACTTCAAAACTTCCTCCCGATTACAGTTGATATCTGTGAAAGAATAAAAATTAGATATTATTATGAAAATAAAAAACAGGAACCTTATACATTATTTGGAATTATAATATTACAATTAGTTCATATTTCAATTAACTGCAATGCATCATATATCATAAATTGGAAATAAAATTGTTATATGACTGTTATAATAAGATTGATGGTTGCATGTTGTAATGGTCAAGTTCAAATCTGGATGAGATTGTTTGCATTTACATAGCGCTAATATTGGAAAAGGTATGAATCCAACTATCTCCCTCCAGCTCAGGGTAAATAGTGGGGAGGCTGGGTTCTTTACTCTTGGTTAGGCAAGGAAGGAAACTCAGAATTTAAACCTGTTAAACTCTAATTAATAAATTGATCTTGTGTCACATCCTGCTCAAAAGAATCAGTCGGTAAATATATATATGAGTCAGAAATAAAATTATGTGAATGTTTAACATATAATGAATTACATTTAATAAAATTTAGTATAGATACAGTATTTTTTCTAATTTTGACAAAGATTTATCTTAACTAAAAGGACACTCCATTAATGTTATAAATATGAGAAAATTCTTGCTACTTCTTAGGAAAGAAAAAACGCTATTGTGGTAAACATTTTATCATCTTAAACTAAATGAAACATAGGAAAAATAACTTTTCTCATCTACAACAAAAGTAGAATGTAGGTAATGAATTATTCATTAAAAGATATCCTGAAATAACTTAGAATATTTGTTCACTTTAGGTGTCCCAAGAGAAAAGTAGCTGATGTCATAGGTAATACATTTACCTACTTATCAACTGACTTATCAACTGTGGGGATTAGATAAAACTAAAATAAAATTAAAATAAAAAAAAGACAACAAACTCCCATGGGTTTTCACCAGAAGAATGTGCGACAAAAAGGACTGACTTCCACCCCCCAAAAGAATATTTCAGCATTCTAGTTTAGGCCGTAATTGGGTCTAGTCACTCCTACTGGTCAAGGAGATATCCTCTTGCTACAAGCGACTATGTCTGTTCAATAAAGCCTAAATCACAAAACCACCTTCTGTCTTTGTCTCTTTCTTTTTCATTCCTTAAATTTCTTCCTTTTCAGCGCAACCACCAAATGAGATGGGGTAAAAAGCAAAAACCATAAGAACACGCAACAAGAGTATCCAGCTACCTTTAAACCTTAAAACACCCAAAACCTCTTTCTACCCTATAGAACCATTGCCAGGTGTTTTTTTTTTTCATTTTACATTTCACTGACAATCAACATCCATTAAGGATTTATACTTTTCTTAATCTCACTGAATTATTACAAGCAATTATTCAAGAAAAAAAGGGACAAAAATAATTTTAAAATATCAAACTAAATCAAATTGTTTATTAATGTTTGTGGCAAACAGAATCTTAACTGAGTTACATAAAGACTGAGTACTGTTCATAATGACTTTATGCAACTTGTGTATCCTGACTTGTGTCATATAATCATTAGAGATATAAAAATTTTTTAAATTAAATGTGCATTAGTTTTATGGCTTGACATATCATTTTTATTGCTTTTACTAACACAATATTAAAATTTATGCAAATTACAAGTTATGTCAGAAAAGTTTCAAATCCAAACTACAAACTACAAATTATCCCCTTCAAAGTAATCCCCCTGGAGTCTAATGCACTTTCCCATCATTCTCTGCCTAGGATGCACTCCTGGAAGGATTCTTCTGGGATTCTCCATTACACTGTCGTCACTGCCTTTTTGATGTCATTCACATCCTCAAAACAAGTTCCCTTGATGACCCCCTTGACATCACAGAAACCAAGCAGCCAATCAAGACTCAAGGAATGGAATCACCCAAATGCATGAATGGAGTATTCCTGAGTTCCATAAATACCAGCTGCTTTGGGTACCAGTTCAGTATAGTGCTTAGATGCTGTTGTGGTTTAAAGCAACAGCATACTAACTCACTTGAAAATACTCAGTTTGCAACACAGTTGGATGCTAATCACTCCACAAATCTCTACATGAACACAAATGTCAGTTGAAAATGTACATGCATTCCCAGAAATTAATGAGACTGGCATTTTAATGGAATCTACAGTTTTAAAAAATATTTTTATATAGATTCTTTCTAATTCACTTAATCATTCTGAAAGCTTTTGTAATGACTATCTTTTCTTTTAAATCAGCAATTTTTGTTTTTTCATTACAAAGTTTGAAACCCCCCACATAACGTGACAACCAGGTTGTGGTGGTTCTTGAAGTGAAGGGGCAGGTCAGGTAGTCTCCAATTGCTTTGAAGGGTGGGCGTGGTCAGAGACTCTACAATTGCTTGTTCAATCGACGAATCAAAGAGATAATTCTGTTATCAATCAAAGAGAGCTTCGTTATTGATTTTTCTTTCTCTTTCAAGAACGCTAACAAGAAAATTGGACTGAAATAATGTATGTTTACAGATTATTGTATACGCTAACCTATAAAATGCCAGTTTTATTTTTTATTTCTTTTAATCTATGCTTGCTTCTAAATAAAAGGTATGTTCAAAACTACTGGAACTGAAGCTGTATTTACCAAGAGAGAAATGAACAATGAATGAAGCATTAATTTTCTTCAAAATTCTCCCCTTGACATTTGTTTTGGCTTGTAGTTGCGATTTTGCGATAGAGTTACGTCCCTTACATCATTTTGTGTGTTTTCCTAAACGGGACTATTTACGCATTCACCGGGCCCTTCCTGTAAGTTTTTCCGTCCCCGCTAAATTCAATTCTCTTCTACTTCTATTGGCACCCAATAGACGTGTGCTGATTTCTCCCCTCTCAGAAGTTTATTACAGGCACCGGTAAGGAAAAGATTTCTTTATCTTCTCTCCCTAAATTACTTGTACTTGTTACTTATTTCATATTATCAATATTCATATGACCCCCCGCCTATTTATCCACTATTCCATATGAGCCCCCGGCCTATTTATCCCCATTATTCCATATGAGACCCCCGGCTAATTTATCCACTATTTCCATATGAGCCCCCGCCATATTTATCCACTATTCCATATGAGCCCCCGGCCTATTTATTCTACTATTCCATGTTGAGACCCCGGTTATTTATCTAGTATTCCATGGAGACCCCGGTCTATTTATCTAGTATTCCATGTGAGCCCCTGGCCTATTTACTAAGTATTCCATGTGAGCCCTGGCCATTTATCTAGTATTCCATGTGAGCCTGGCCCTATTTATTAAGTATTCCAGTGAGCCCTGGCCTATTTATCTAAGTATCCATGTGAGCCCTGGCCTATTTTATCTAAGTATTCCATGTGAGCCCCTGGCCGTATTTATCTTTAAGTTCCATATTAGCCCCGACCTATTTATCCACTTTTCCATTGAGCCCCGGCCTATTATCCACTATTCCATATGAGCCCCCGGCCTTTATCCACTATTCCATGTGAGACCCCGGTTATTTATCTAAGTTATTCCATGTGAGCCCCTGGCAATAGGACAACTCTAAATATCCTTACAATCTATATATGAATATGTTTATAGCAAATGTTCTTATATTGTTGATATAGGACAGTAAATTCTTACAATACCATAATATTGTAAGAGAACAGCCATTCTCTTCATTGGTAGAGAGACAACCATATCACTTCCCAAAAGTAAAATGTTTGTTTAGGGTTAGACATGGGATAATTCAATGTCAAATCATTCAGAAAAAGTAAAATTATCACCCAACCCTTCAATTTTTCTAAATTTTGTATATGTGGGGACTATGTTAAAATTAGACAATTTCCAAAATTTGAGTTTCCAATCCCAAAAATTGCCAGAGTTTATATAGATTTTTAGCTCTCAAATTTGAGGGTGGGGTGACTTTTTGAATCTAGTTTTTTCTGTAAAATGAGTTCTTAAAGTGTCCCTACTACTAAATTTAGTTTTTAAAAGATGTTTGCCCAAGAACCCATAAATGCTAATAAAAAAGTCTTAAGTCAACCAATTTTAAGTTATTTGAATTTCTGATTATTTCCTAGCAGATCAATATTCTAATATGACACTGAATCTATGACAAATATTTTTTCTATTGTTATTTCACATATATTGAACTTATTTTGTACCAAAAAAGATAGTTTGTTTTTTGCTCATAACCAAAGCTACAACATCAGTTAAATTTTTGCAAATCAGAAATCATTAATAACTTAAAATTGTTAAATTTCCTAATATTTCTTACACATATCTAGCAAGTTACATAGCAGACATGTTTTTATGTTGTAATATTTTGTGACTTTAGATTTATGTAAGGAATTTCCTCATCCCTATGAAAGATAGTTTGTAAAACCATTGAGAGGGCCAATAGTCATTTATTAAAACATCAATAAATATTGAAACAAAATTATAAATGCATATTTGTCCATTTCATAATATCAACCAGTTGATGTTACAGTCATATTTCTTTAACCTCCATCCTAACAGGTACCCCCTCTCAACAGGGCTACTTGTTGGCTGTGGGGTGGTGACCTGTTGATGGTTAAGAATGGAATCATGACATGCAACACTTCCACTTAGACCCTTACTTAGGCTAGACAGGCGTTCGAAAGGACCCTCCAATCAATCGGCTGGTCATATCAAGCCTTGGCACATATACAATTGCCTCAAAACTATTGTCCATATGGGCAAGCTCTAGCCCTTTTGATCAAAATAAGGCGATGGCTGAGGGTCTTAATATCATGGGTAAACTCTGATGGTGAGGTTCCAGTTCTGGAGGTCTGGGGAATATGGAACATTCCTTTATCACATTGCTCTTGCTCCACACTGACCCGGAGAGGTAGTACCTGTTAGGGTCCATCTATGGGTTAAATAGAAAAATGTGTTTATATAAGTATCCATTAAGAATAACTGTGATGAAATTGAACAAGCAGATTCCCAGTCCCCACAAACAAAGCGCGTCAGGATATGTTTGGCCTGTGCGAGGGGGAAGAGTGTGGCGAGTGGGCTACGGATATTTAAACTCGCTACTCCTCGTAGCTGAAGTGCTGTTAGCAGAGACCGGATGAAGTATATCGGGAATTTGCATAAGCGCAGCCGAATGAGCAGAAATAAATGGACGTCGCTGACATAGTGAGTGAGGAAGAAAGTGTTTGGACGGCAATGTGAAATCTGACAACTGCTTTGAAGTGAGAGTAACGTGCTCAGTTGTGAAAGGAATTACATTTTTGTTGCTAGAGAGACTTGCAAAAGAATTAATATTATCTTGAACTTTTAGACCATCCAAAAGAAGAACTTTATTTAAAACTTAGTCTGCATTATATGAACCACCAAGGTTGATATGCGCTAAAAACAAAATAAATCCATCTTAACAAGTCCTCGCATTCACTGCAGAATTACTACTACTATTTGAAAAACTAATCTCTCTTTATATCTATATATATTTTATCTACATTATTATTGTTGTATTACTATTGACTTCTCTATCACTTCTGCCTTCATATAACATAAAGGGCCAGTACACAAAATCCCAAACCAGAGGGCAAGTCTGCTTGGAGCCCTGGAAGGAGGGTTGGTTTTAAATATATTAAACAATTTACATGTAGAAGAGGTCAGGTCAATTAACTGGCATCTAATACAGTAATAATATTTCTATGTTGTTCTTATATTTCTATTGATTCCCTTATCACTTCTGCCACATCAATATATATATATATAATATATAATTATATATATTATATATATATAAGGCTGGTGCATACTACCTGTGAAGCACCCAGACCACTTGGAGGCCCCAGAAGAAGGATGGGTTTCATATATATTACATGATAGTACAGTGAGGGTTCAAATATTTTATATGAATACTGTATAAGAAATTGATACATAATAGTTTGGTCCCCTTTATCATAGATTTTGGGGTGAAACATGGTAGCAATGGCCCTTATATATATATATATAATATATATATAAGAGAGAAGAGAGAATAGAGAGAGAGAGAGAGAGAGAGAGAGAGAGAGATGGCCATAGCTATAGAGAAAAAAAATTCATATCTTCTTCTCCCATACTTTTATATAGGTGTAAGGATGGTAACAAGCACCAGTCCTTTAAGTTACTGTGCCTTGAAGTTAGCTCACAAATAACTCAAACATTACTGAGATTCACTAATTTATTTGCCAATAAAACAGCAAATGATAAAAAAATGAGAGTAATATAAAGAATTCTGTACAACCTGCATTCTGTCTTCTTTTTCTTGTTTTCTTTTTTTCTCCGCTCTGTATCGTTTCTTCTCTCTTTGTTGTCTCCTTTTTCTCTTGTTTTATCCTTTTTTTAGTTTCTCTTTACTCGCTCTTTCTCTCTTGTTCACTTGTTTTCTCTTTAACCTGACTCCCGTATATTCATTCCTCTTCTCTTGACTCGTTCTTACCCGCTAGTCCCCTGTTTACTTTCTGCTGGCTCACTGTCACTCATTGCGCATGTGTGATATCAACAAAAAAGGTATCTACTAAAACACAGAATCGGCTTACAGAAGCGAAATTGGGCTTTTATCCTTTAGGGGTTTTCGTTTAATAGAAATACTTTCACCACAGTTACCCGGACAATAGTTTGTATGATGTGTTTGTTTCTTGGATATGTTTGGACATAAATATTTCTGATGAAGTATATTGTAAATATATTAATATATATATATATTTACAATCATACCCCACTCTACCTACAAAAAAATTTTAACAGAAAATACTCACACAACACAAAGAAAAAACAACAAAATTGTTTGTTTGTTTGTTTTACGGCATATCAACCTCAGTGGGGTCATTTAATGCCAATAAAGTTTTGAAATAAATCAATTCTTAATGGATAATACAATTTTTTTATAATACATTTTCTATTTAACCCATAGATGGGACCTAACAAGGTACTACCCACTCCGGGTCAGAGTGGCCAGGGCAATGGTGATGAATGGGGTGCTCCACATTCCCCAAACTCCAGAACTGGAACCTCACCATCAGATAGAGTTTAAGTCATTCCAAGTGACATGTAGACCCGCAGCCACCGCCTTCTAGCACCCATATGATAAAAAGGGTTTGGGGCTTGCCATAAGGGCAATAGGGTTGGGAAAATCATATAGGTGCTAGGGCTTGACGTGACAGCGATTAATCGGAGGGGCCTCTCCGACCGCCCGTCTAGCCCAAGATAGGGGCCAAAGTGGAGTATTGCACATGTCATGAATTGCTCATCCACCTGGGCTCTATCCTTAAGCATCACGGATTGCCACCCCGGCAACAAGTGCCCCATTGGGGGAGTCTTACCCCTCTGCAGAGGTTGCAGTAGGTGCATTCTAACGCCCAGCCCGGCGGACAAACAAAATCTTCAAATCGCTCGAGCTATATATCAAACAAAAAAACCCACCTTAAACAAATAAACTTGAAACAAGTCAACATGTCCTCAAATGCCAATAATTTCCCCCTATCCTCCTTCACCATCCCCTTACATTCTTACAACTTGTGACCCCCCCCTCCTACAAATCTTTACCGCTACTGTTCAATTAAATGGAACTTGTGAACACCTCCCACTACCAATTCCTACTGCTACTGCACGTTTTAAAAGTGAGACACATGGAACCATTCCATCAGTTTGACACCTGAAGATGGTACATAGATTTGCTGAAAGCATCGTGAAGAAACCTTTGGTGGATTGCAATACCAGTTCTACCCTGACATTAAAAAGATACGCAGACAGAAGGATTTAAACAAAAACTTTGTCTGACAAGAATTGTCAGTAGAGTTTAACAAAACATATATATATATCACTGTATCTGTGGATTGTACCTTTACTAACAGCCTGACTTTTATTGTCAACCTTTTCTAAAATATTTGGTTTTAACCTTTGCCTACCAAATTTCCCCATGGCTGTACCAAATTTTCTTGGTATTTTTTTACCTGTATGATGGTATAGTTCAAAATTCACTACTATTCACCTTATTGTTATAATCTAAGTTCTTCTGCTCAATTTAATAAGACTAACCAATAGTAGGATCATGTCATTGTGGGCAGCTTAAAGTAGGCAAAGAGTTAAACCACCTTTTAATTAGACATTGAAATGATAAAAAATAAACTGATTAGCAATTTTTTCATATATATCATTATTTAATGGAGTTTTTCTGTCTGTAACCGAAACTTAATTACTATATAAATCACAATTCCCTTTGTTATTTACATCACTTCCCCATGATTTTTATTTTTATTTAAACCTCATTATTAATAGAATTGTTTTACATCATTAAGATTGTTGACCATATCTACATACTAATAACATTGCAATTGTATTTATATATACACAAAATAGCGATTACAGTGTGAATGGTTAAGGCTAATTTGCATTTTGATATTAAAATTGATTTTAAATAAATATATGCTTAGTATTATGATTTCTAATTGTTTGGTTTTTTATCTTATTGAATATGAGCAAAAATCTCAGGAATAAATCTTAAAAAGAAATCATTAACAAGAAGAAATACTGTAATATTATTCTTTACTTTCTATCTTAACTAATAGTTTAAATTGAGAAAATTTAACAAAGACAGAAGGGGAGTAATATAAAATGATGGAAGAGTTAGTTTCAAAGTTTTCTATTTTCAATCATACCCCTCTGTTCAAAATCTTTAACTGCATTCTTATTCAGTTTTCATCAGCCTTTCTAATTTAATATATTTTATTATATTAAAACTTAAATACTAGCACCCGGAGGGTGCATATATTTGCTAGTATATATTAATATATTATATTATATTATATATATATATATGAAAAATTTCTAATCAGTTTTATCATTAAAAATGAGACAATATTCATCTCACCAAATATGGCAAAATCACATCAACTGATTAAAAATGATATTTCTCACTCTCTGACTTCATATATATATATATATATATAATTATATATTATATATATTATATATTATATATTATTATTATATATATTATATATATATATATTTATCACAGACACCATGTTTCAACATTTCCATCTCATCAGTGTGGCTAAACACAGCAATTACTCTGACCAGGAGCAAAACCTGACTGAATTTTCATCAGTCTGGTTTTTTAAACTCTCAGCCATCGACAGCTGCCATTAAGGAGCGGAATTTTAATTGATAAATAAATACATTGGTGAAATATTCTACAATCACTAGAGGAAGATCAAATCTGTAAACAACAGACAATCATTTGCTTAATATTGCTGGCAGTGAAAGTTACGTTAAATGTCTCCTAGAGAGCTCTACTGGGTTTTGGGAGGAGAGAGTGAGTGGAGTGTGGTTTTTAATCAACTGACATGATTTTGTCATGTTGGATGAATAAATTTTGTCTTTATTTTTGTGAGTTAAATAAAAAAAGCCAAACTCTACAACAAAAATATAACTTTGTATTTCCTGTATGACCAGTGTAAATTTCACTGTGTACCGAACAAACATTTTCTTACATGAGCCAGACAAGTGAGCGAAAATGTAGAAATATAGTTGATCATAATAAGTGTTTATTTTTTCTTCTTCCATGTCTGCTCATGCTGTTTAAATTGACATTCTTTATAAGATTGGGATATTTTTCACAATATCCCATTTTTTTTGTCATGGAAATTGCTTGATGTGTCTAGCGTAAAGTGTACGACGTATATGACAGATGATCACATCTCCAAAGCAACAAATGTTATTTCAATATGTTTGCTCATCTGTTGAATTGACATTCTTTAAAGCATTGGAGGATATTTTCCATTTCCATTTCATTATAGTGTCTTGCTATGTATAGTCAGTTGTTATAATGCAGCACAAAGAGTATAGCCAGTATATAAAAATGTCCCTTGTTGTATATGGTACGACGGAAGTAGGATTTTCCGTTTAAACCAAACAAAAAAAAGATCAAAAACAAATAACAAAGGACTTTTTCTGGGGTAAGCGACAAAGAAGGAAGGTAAACAATAAGTTCGGAATAGATTTGTCCGCTGATAAATATAACAAAAAGAGAATGCGTAGGCGGCTGATATACATAAAAGGAGGTCAATAGTAGAGACAAGTTCAGTGAGACAGCAGACCGGCGGAACACCAAATCCCCAGTCATTTCTATTTCAACGCTTGGACCCAACACCCAGCCGGGAGAGAATAAAGTTAAAACTCCTAACTATCCCATGTGTTGTGGTTTCTTAGTCTGACAACTAATACTTTGCTACGTGACCATAAATATACCACAACGGACTACTAATCAAACACGGATTATTAAGACCGTCAAGCGAAGCAATGGCCCGCCTACGGTTGCTATTGTTCAGAATTTAGTATTGATCACTAGCATGATCAAACAACATCTCTATGAGCACTTATGTGCAGTGATATTATTTAAAATAAAGTATTATAGTGTCCCTAACAAAGGAAACAATTTGTAGCTAATTAATTTCAGCAAGGTCAATCACCCAGTGGTAATCAAATATCCCTCATGGAAGTAAAATATGCTGACTGACATAATCAAATGCTCATTCCTCTGCTTAAAGAAAGCATGTTTGAACTCAATGTCTGATTTTCATTTCCACTTTGGTTGTGTCTCTGATGAAGAACTGTTAGTAATCTCGAGAAATTATGCCTCCATCTGTTTCTACTTTGAATAAATTTCATTCATAAGAATTTAAGATGTTAATGTTCTTATAATACGTTAGAAAATGTAAGTGAAAGATTCCCAATAAAGTAATTAAGAGATATAGACTTTATTTGTCTGGATACATATGGAGGAATACACATATTCATGACAAAGTATAGATATAGAACAAATAAACAAGCAACGTAAATAAAGAGGCAGATAGGACTAAATCCTAAAGAAGTGATAAAGAGTTCCTGAAGGAATGTCACTTACTTGAGATAATCCAGAAGGGGTCTATGAGGTTGTGTACCTGCATGGATATGAGCCTGACATCGGGGAATGAATCCCCCCACCATGTTAAAGACAGGGACACCACGCTGTCCATATGCATCCTGCTAGCTAAGTCAAAGAGCAAGATTTCCAGGCTGCGTTTAAATATTCTAGCCACCTATAGGCAAAACCTGGAAAAAACAAATAGAAGCGCGTGGTGTAATGGTTAAAGTCATTGGAAATGGACTCGTCGCCCGAGTTCAAATCCTGGACGTGGTATTGCATTTCACTTAGCATTAATACCCTTGGGAAAGGTATGAATTCTACTCTCCCTCCAGCTATGGGTAATAGTAGGGCAGACTGGGCTCTTTAAACTTGGTTAGCAACTGGTTAGGAGAAGGAAAACTCTGAATTCAACCTGTTAAACTCCGCTTAAGAAGTTGACCTTGTGTCACATCCTGCTCATGCGGAGGGTTGGTAAATATATATAGGCAAACCTGTCAGCAAGGGAAGATAACCCTTTAGACTCATGTCCCTCCCGCATCAGATGACAATTGCTACACTGGCATTCTCTCTTCTCTCCAATTTTAATTTTCTTTTTAAATTAACTGTAAATACCTGAATAATCAACTGTAATATAAATCGATTAATAATGGAGATTGCTTCGGTTTTTGTCTGTAACAAAATTACGTCACATTACCAAAATCGTCTATAACATAGAATAATACACTTAAAATTTGAAATGCAACATTAGACAGTCCTCATTGTTTTTTTTAAAACAAGTTTTAAAAATACATGACGGTATTATATATCTATATTATATTATTTTATTTTAATACATATTTGAAAGTTTAAATTTCAAAAATTTGTTTTATTATTTTTAATCCTTTAATAGAATTTGATGATTTTACTTACTTAAGGGTACAACTCTCTGACATTGATTTTTTAACTCCCACCCCTCAGGCAATATGTTTAAAATCTTCTTACATCGCCTGGAGGCGTTTTTTATTTGTAGGCTAGAATGCTCCTATAACTTTTATATGTGGAAAATATTAACTGGGACATTGTTAGATCTTTATTCAGTGTAGGTGATTTGATAACATTTGAATAAACAAATTTTAAAGAATTTTCTGCTCAATTCTTATAGAACTGGTTATGGTATTTTAAAGGGAGTTAAAAAAAATAATGCTTAGTCAACAGGGCTTTAGAATGCTGAACATTTTCCTTGGCAGTGGGGGTAAGTACGGCATCATTTGGCCGTATTCATAGTGGTGATACTTCTTACAATCAGAATCTGTGTTTCATGACAAAACATGTGTAAACCAAAAACTCTTAAGAAAATTCTTTCTCTTCAGGTGTGTGTTGTATATGTTTTTTCAAATGGAATGTACTGAAAAATGCTGATCCACACACTTTAACAGGAAATGGTCTCTCCCAGTATGTTTTAGTACATGGCTTTCAAAGCTTGCATGCACTGAAATGTTTATCCACCAAATTTACAAGCAAATGGTTTTCTCTCCAGTGTGTAGTCGCACATATGGGTTTTCAGAGTGGAACGACTGAAAAATGTTGATCCACACACTTCACAAGAAATGGTTTCTCCCCAGTGTGTGTTCGCATGTGGGTTTTTAGGTGGATCGGTCTGAAAATACAGATGCACAGACTTCACAAGAAATGGTTTCTCTCCAGTGTGTATTCGGCATGTGTCTTTATAACAAGCTGACCTGCAAATGCTGATTCCACAGACTTGCACAAGAATGGTTTCTCCCCAGTGTTGTTTCGTATATGAGTTTTCAAGTGTGTAACTCTTTGAAAATGTTTGAGTCACAGACTTCAACAAGAAAATGGTCCTCCCCGTGTGTATTGCATGTGAGTTTTCAAGTGGAAGCCTGTGAAAATGCTGAGTCACAATACTTCACAAGGAAATGGTTTCTCTCCAGTGTGTGTTCGCAGTGATTTTCAAATTTGATTTGTTGAAAATACTGATCCACAAATTCTACAAGAAATGGTTTCTCTCCAGAGTGTGTTCGATGTGAGTTTTCCAAGTAGGAATCCTAGAAAATGCTGATCCCACAACTTCACAAGAAAATGGTTTTTTCTCCACTGTGTGTTTGCATGTGCCTATTCAAACCAGATGGTTCGAAAATACTGATCACAAAATTTACAAACAAATGGCTTCTCTCCAGTGTGAATTCGACATGGGTTTTCAAAGTGGATATGCTAAAAATGTTGATCCACAAACTTCACAAGCAAATGGTTTCTCCCCAGTGTGTGTTTGCATGTGGTTCTTCAAGCTGGAACGCAACTGAAAATGTTGATCCACAAACTTCACAAGAAAATGGTTTCTCTGCCAGTATGTGTTCGCTGTGAAGCTTGCCAAGTTGTAATTTGTGTAAAATGCTGATCCACACACTTCACAAGAAAATGGTTTTCCTCCAGTGGTGTATTGCATGTGTCTTTTAAAACCAGATTAGGTCTGTAAATGCTGATTCCACAAATTTCACAAGCAGAATGGTTTCTCTCCAGTGTGTGTCGCACATGTGGTTTTCAAAGTTTGAACTACTGAAAAATGTTGATCACAACTTCACAAGAAAATGTTTCTCCCCAGTGTGGTGTTTGCATGTGGGGTTTCAAAGCTGAACCACTGAGAAACATTGATCACACACTTCACACTATAGATAAATGGTATTCAATCTCCAATGTTAGATCGTGTTCAGCATGTCAGTTTATGTATTCAAACTGGGAAAGACCTGTGAGATAATGCTGATCCATCAATACTATTCACAAGAAGAATGTTTCTCTGGCAGTTATGTGTACTGATGTTATTATTAGCTTAATCAAATTTGTAAGAAAATGTTGAGTGCTGTATACAACCTGCCAGTACTTCACAGAAAATGCATTCCTCATCAGTACTTGTTTGTATTAGCAACATGTATTTTCAATTCTGGAATCTCTGAAAATGATCTTGAGATCGACAAATTTTGTCAGAAAATGTTTATCCTCTTCATGTGTGTGCTATATCTTCTTTTGGCAGATCGCTGAGAATGAAAATGCTTGCTATCACATAAGGAAGGTGGGTAAATAGTTTTTTTTTGCCTTGTCGATATGAATGAAAATATCAATGACGATTGCACAAAAACAATCATGAAGTGCATATGCAAATCACAACTGCAGTCATTTTTTGTGTTTTATTTGTTGTTTGAATTGTGCTTTTAAACGTTAAAACTTCCTCCCGATTCGTTGATATCTTGACAAGATAATTAGATATTTTATGAAAATAAAAACAAACCTCTATTACTTCTTTCATTAAAATATTATTGAATATGTTCATATTCAAACTTCAACTCCCAAACAGTTGATATCTGATAATCATAAATTGAATAAAATTAGTTAAATACTGACTGTTTTATTAATGCAACGTATTGTATGATGGAGGTTGCGTGTTGTAATGGTCAAAGTTCAAATCCTGGATGAGATTGTTTGCATTTCACATAGCGCTAAATTACCCTTGGAAAAGGTATGAATCCAACTATTCTCCCTCCAGCTCAGGGTAAATAGTGGGGAGGCTGGGTTCTTTAACTCTTGGTTAGGCAAGAGAAGGAAAACTCAGAATTTAACCTGTTAAACTCATAAATAAATTGATCTTGTGTCACATCCTGCTCAAAGAATCAGTCGGTAAATATATATATGAGTCAGAAATAAAATTATGTGAATGTTTAAACAATAATGAATTACATTTAATAAAATTTAGTATAGATACAGTTATTTTTTCTAATTTTGACAAAGATTTATCTTAACTAAAGGAACACTCCATTAATGTTTAAAATATGAGAAAATTTTGCTACTTCTAGGAAGAAAAAGCGTTGTGTAAACATTTTTATCACTTAAACTAAATGAAACATAGGAAAAATAATTTTCTCATCTACAACAAAGTAAATGTAGGTAATGAATTATTCATTAAAAGGATATCCTGAAATAATTAGAATATTTGTTTCACTTTAGGTGTCCCAAGAGAAAAGTAGCTGAGTCATAGGTAATACATTTGCACTTATAATTTGGGGATTAGATAAACTAAAAATAAAATAAAATAAAAGACAAAAACACTCCCATGGTTTTCACCAGAGATGTGCGACAAAAGACTGACTTCCCCCCCCAAAAGAATATCTGAGCATTAGTTTAGGCCGTAATTGGTCTAGTCACTCCTGACTGTCAAAGAAAGATATCCCCTTCTTCCTATTGAGCGACTTCTTCAAACTCTTCCATAAACACAGCTGACATCTCTGCTTGCAACTCCTTCCATATTGCCAGTCACCCAGTCTACAGTTAACCATTATGTCCCTCTGTAATAGTGAGTTATGTCAATGACCAACTTGTCCAGTTCTAGCTTCAGTCACCAGACAAAAAAAAAAAAAGAGCATAACCGAATACACTCTATACCACCTGCTAGAACACAGTCAAGTGTTAAGTACATATGAAACCAGCAGCCAATGAGAATTCTAGGAATGGACTTGGCCCAGGTACACAGTCAAGCATTGTTAAGTATGTCCCTCAGAGATAGTCAATGACCAATCTTGTCCAGTTCTTTCCAGATCCAATTTCACCAGGGTCATGCACAGGAAGGGTAAGGTCAATTGACTAGCATCTAACACAGTTTTTGACCACCTTCTGTCCTCCTCTTCATTTGGCCAATCAGTTAACTTTCTGTATCAGCCTCTAAACATTACACCTATGCAATATGTGGGCGAGGGAGGAGAGATGTAGAATGATCATACTCACCTTCACAGGAAGGCTGTGACTAGCCTCCAGTCACCAGACAAAAAAAAGACAGAGCATAACCGAATACACTCTGTATCACCTACCAGAACACAGTCAAGTGTTGAGTATATATGGATAACAGTATCCATATTAAAAGCAGCAGTCAATGAGAATTCTAGGAATGGACTTGGCCCAGGTACACATTTAAACCACCTACCAAGTTTGGACTCTCAGAACTGACTCAGCTTGCAATACAGCTGAACACTGGTCACTGAACACAAATCTCTACACCCAGGTTCATAGTCAAGCATTGTTAAGTATGTCCCTCAGATAGTCATAATCACCTTGTCCAGTTTCTTTCCAGATCCAATTTAGACTAAGTGAGAGTAAGGTCAATTGACTAGCATTTTACTGCCGCTAGTTTTGTAAAAAGGTAATGCTCCTTCCTGATGTCAACAACTTTATTTTAATAAACACCATGAAACTGTACAAGGATGAAACAAATAACATTCAACAAAAAGATAACAGCAAATACATTTCAAAAGAAACAGAAAACAAGAAAGAGATGGCACAAATTCTTACTGTGTTGCCTGTCCTAACCAGCGGCGTAAACTAAATAGGGTTCATATGTAAGTTCCCCATACCATTTTCTATTTGGGGACTGCAGCAACTAATGGTCAGCATAAAATGGAATTGATAAAACCCATTAAACTACTCTAAGACTGTATATTGTGGTTGTAGTTAAATTTAAAAACAAAATATTACTATATAAAAACAAGATATAAATAACTGGTCAATTTAGTGACAATTACATAGCATCTGACACAGTTTTTGACCACCTTTCTGTCCTCCTCTCTTTTGGCCAATGTTGATTTTTTGTATCAGATACAATGTTCTGTCCATTCCATATGACACATAGTGCAATGTCTCCAGTTCTATGCAACCTACATAGAACAATAACACTGTATTTTCCTCCTCTTCTTTCTTGGATGGCTAGCCAATTATTATTCATGGGTATAATATCACAAAAATGCATATGGCTGCAAAAGAAACAAATAGATGAGAAGGCTTGTATTAATTTTGTTTATTTTAAATAACAAAATTGGAATTGTTGAGATGATAATTCCTTTTCAATTGGGGAAATGAGGGCAGGTTTGGGGTTGAAAATAAGTTCTGGCTGATAAACTTAGCTCTGCGTGACGTGTGGTGCAGTGTAGGTTGGATGTATGGCGGTTCCTTTGTCTCGGCCTGGTGTGTGGTGTGTACGGCCTGCGGTTAACTGCCTATCGACTTTAAGTCAGCTGTTTTTTATAGTTAGTAAGAGGCTCGAAAAACCTTTGAAGGGTTTTGGGGGGAAGATTTTTTATTAGTTGAAAAAACATTGAATAGAAGATATTTTTAATCGTTTATAAATTTTGTTTTTTTGCTGAAACCTTGCGTGGAGCCTATGCGTACATTGTTTGTTTTTGTTCATTTCGTTTAGGCTACTGTGGAATTAACATCCGGTCGGTCAGTAACTTATGTTCTGTTCCGAAGAGTTTTGTTTTTATCTTTAATTTGTTTTGTTGGTGAGTGGATGTATTGGGTTATGTTACAATTATCAGTAACTTAGGTTCTGTTTCAAAGTGTTTTGTTTTTGTTGTTTTTTCTTTTTTAATTTGTTTTGTTGGTGAGTGGATGTATTATGTTAGTAAAATTGTGAATCAAGAGAGATATCTATTTTTGTTATAACAATGGTTACAAAAATTACTGCTACTATTGGAATAATCTTAATCACATAACTTTATATGATTAAATATTCAGGACCTACATATCCAAAAAAAAAAAAAATATAATTTAAACTGGCTAATATTGCAGTCATATTTATTTAACTTCCAGTTTAATAACTCCACTCCCTCAGTGCAATAATTACTGGCTACTTTTTGAAAAAAAAAAAAAAATTAATTCACAGAACTTTATATCTTTAATATTAAGTACAACTTGAAGTTCATATAGACAACTCTATATCCTTACATTTATATTGACATATGTTATAACACAATGTTCTTATAATTGTTGATATAGGACAGTAAATTCATTACAATACCATAATATTGTAAGAGAACAGCCATCTCTTCATTGGTAGAGAGACAACCATATCACTTCCCAAAAGTAAAATGTTTGTTTAGGGTTAGACAATGGGATAAGTCAATGTCAAATCATTCAGAAAAAGTTAAATTGTCACCCAACCCCTTCAATTTTTCTGAAATTTTGTCTATGTGGGGACTATGTTAAAATTAGACAATTTCCAAAATTTGAATTTCCAATTCCAAAAATTGACAGAGTTATATAGATTTTTAGCTCTCCAAATTTGAGGGTGGGGTGACTTTTTGTAATCTAGTTTTTTCTGTAAAATGATTTTTTGTAGTCCCTACTACTAAAATTTAGTTTTTAAAAGCATTTTTGCCCAAAGAACCCATAAATGCTAATAAAAAAGTCTTAAAGTCAACCAATTTTAAGTTATTGATGATTTCTGATTATTTCCTAGCAAGATCAATATTCTAATATGACACTGAATCTATGACAAATATTTTTTTCTGTTGTTATTTCACATATATTGAACATTATTTGTACCAAAAAAGATAGTTTGTTTTTTGCTCAGAACCAAAGCTACAACATCAGTTAAAATTTTGCAAATCAGAAATCATTAATAACTTAAAATTGGTTGAATTTGCTAAATATTCTTACATATCTAGCAAGTTACATAGCAGACATGTTTTTATATTGTAATATTTTTGTGACTTTAGATTATGTAAGGAATTTCCTCCTCCCTATGAAAGATAGTTTGTAAAACCATTGAGAGGGCCAAAGTCATTTATTAAAACATCAATAAATATATGAACAAAATTATAAATGCATATTTGTCCATTTCATAATATCAACCAGTTGATGTTACAGTCATATTTCTTTAACCTCCATCCTAACAGGGTACCCCCCTCTCAACAGGGCTACTTGTTGGCTGTGGGTGGTGACCTGTGATGCTTAAGAATGGAATCATGACATGCAACACTCCACTTAGACCCTTACTTAGGCTAGACAGGCAGTTGGAAAGGACACCCTCCAATCAATCGGCTGGTCATATCAAGCCTTGGCACATATACAATTGCCTCAACACTATTGTCCATATGGCAAGCTCTAGCCCTTTTGATCAATAGGCGATGGCTGAGGGTCTTAATATCCTGGGTAAACTCTGATGGTGAGGTTCCAGTTCTGGAGGTCTGGGGAATATGGAACATTCCTTTATCACCATTGCTCCTTGCTCCACACTGACCCGGAGAGGTAGTACCTGTTAGGGTCCCATCTATGGGTTAAATAGAAAAATGTGTTTATATAAGTATCCATTAAGAATAACTGTGATGAAATTGAACAAGTAGATTCCCAGTCCCCACAAACAAAGCGCGTCAGGATATGTTTGGCCTGTGCGAGGGGGAAGAGTGTGGCGAGTGGCTACGGATATTTAAACTCGCTACCTCCTCGTAGCTGAAGTGCTGTTAGCAGAGACCCGGATGAAGTATATCGGAATTTGCATAAGCGCAGCCGAATGAGCAGAAATAAGATGGACTGTCGCTGACATAGTGAGTGAGGAAGAAAGTGTTTGGACGGCAAGTGAAATCTGACAACTGCTATTTGAAGTGAGAGTAACGTGCTCAGTTGTGAAAGGAATTACATTTCGTTTGCTAGAGAGACTTGAAAAAGATTAATATTATCTTGAACTTTTAGACCATCCAAAAGAAGAACTTTATTTTAAAACTTAGTCTGCATTATATGAACCACCAAGGTTGATATGCCGTAAAACAAAATAAATCCATCTTAACAAGTCCTCGCATTCACTGCAAGAATTACTACTACTATTTGAAAAACTAAATCTCTCTTTATATCTATATATATATTTTATCTACATTATTATTGTTGTATTACTATTGACTTTTATATCACTTCTGCTTCATCATACAACATAAAGGGCCAGTACACAAAATCCCAAACCAGAGGGCCAAGTCTGATTGGAGGCCCTGGAAGGAAGGGTTGGTTTTAAATATATTATAACAATTTACATGTAGAAGAGGGTCAGGTCAATTAACTGGCATCTAATACAGTAACTACATATATTCTATGTTGTTCTTATATTTCTATTGATTCCCTATCACTTCTGCCTCATCAATATATATATATATATATATATATATATATATATATATATATAAGGCTGGTGCATACTACCTGTGAAGCCACCCAGACCACTTGGAGGCCCCAGAAAGAAGGATGGGTTTCATATATATTACATGTAGTACAGTGAGGGTTCAAATATTTTATATGAATACTGTATATAAGAATTGATACATAATAGTTTGGTCCCCTTTATCATAGATTTGGGGTGGAACATGGTAGCAATGGCCCTATATATATATATATATATATATTATATATATATATATATATATAAGAGAGAGAGAGAGAGAGAGAGAGATGGCCATAGCTATAGAGAAAAAAATTCATATCTTCTTCTCCCATACTTTTATATAGGTGTAAGGATGGTAACAAGCACCAGTCCTTTAAGTTACTGTGCCTTGAAGTTAGCTCAACAAATAACTCAACACTTACTGAGATTCACTAATTTATTTGCCAAAATAAAACAGCAAATGATAAAAAAATGAGAGTAAATAAAGAATTCTGTACAACCTGCATCTGTCTCTTTTTTCTTGTTTTCTTTTTTTCTCCGCTTCTGTACTTGTTCTTTCTCTCTTTCGTTTGTCTCCTTTTTCTCTTCGTTATCCTTTTTAGTTTCTCTTTACTCGCTCTTTCTCTCTTGTTCACTTGTTTTCTCTTTAACCTGACTCCGTATATTCATTCCTCTTCTCTTGACTCGTTCTTCCTCGCTAGTCCCCTGTTTACTTTCTGCTGGCTCACTGTCACTTTCATTGCGCATGTGTGATATCAACAAAAAAGGTATCTACTAAAACACAGAATCGGCTTACAGAAGCGAAATTGGGCTTTTATCCTTTAGGGGTTTTCGTTTAATAGAAATACTTTCACCACAGTTACCCAGGACAATAGTTTGTATGATGTGTTTGTTTCTTGGATATGTTTGGACATAAATATTTCTGATGAAGTATATGTAAATATATATATATATATATATATATATTTACAATCATACCCCACTCTACCTACAAAAAAATTTTAACAGAAAATACACTCACACAACACAAAGAAAAAACAAACAAAATTGTTTGTTTGTTTGTTTTACGGCATATCAACCTCAGTGGGTCATTTAATGCCGATAAAGTTTTGAAATAAATCAATTCTTAATGGATAATACAATTTTTTTATAAATACATCTTTCTATTTAACCCATAGATGGGACCCTAACAGGTACTACCACTCCGGGTCAGAGTGGACCAGGGAGCAATGGTGATGAATGGGGTGCTCCACATTCCCCAAACCTCCAAAACTGGAACCTCACCATCAGATAGAGTTTAATGTCATTCCCAGGACATGTAGACCCGCAGCCACCGCCTTCTAGCACCCATATGATAAAAAGGGTTTGGGGCTTGCCATAAGGGCAATAGGGTTGGGAAAATCATATAGGTGCTAGGGCTTGACGTGACCAGCCGATTAATCGGAGGGGGCCTCTCCGACCGCCCGTCTAGCCCAAGATAGGGCCAAAGTGGAGTATTACATGTCATGAATTGCTCATCCACCTGGGCTCTATCCTTAAGCATCACGGGTTGCCACCCACGGCCAACAAGTGGCCCCATTGGGGGAGTCTTACCCCTCTGCAGAGGTGCAGTCGGTGCATTCTAACGCCCCAGCCAACAGGGCGGACAAACAAAATCTTCAAATGCTCGAAGCCTTATATATCAAACAAAACAAACCCACCTTAAACAAAATAAACTTTGAAACAAGTCAACATGTCCTCAAATGCCAATAATTTCCCGCCTATCCTCCTTCCACCACTCCCCTTACATTCTTACAAACTTGTGACCCCCCCCCTCCTACAAATCTTTACCGCTACTGTTCAATTAAATGGAACTTGTGAACACCTCCCACTACCAATTCCTACTGCTACTGCACGTTTTAAAAGTAAGACACATGGAAACATTCCATCAGTTTGACACCTGAAGATGGTACATAGATTTGCTGAAAGCACTCATGAAGAAACCTTTGGTGGATTGCAATACCAGTTCTACCCTGACATTAAAAAGATAGCCAGACAGAAAGGATTTAAACAAAAACTTGTCTGACAAGAATTGTCAGTAGAGTTTAACAAAACATATATATATATATCACTGTATCTGTGGATTGTACCTTTACTAACAGCCTGACTTTTATTGTCAACCTTTTCTAAAATATTTGGTTTTAACCCTTTGCCTACCAAATTTCCCCCATGGCTGTACCAAATTTTCTTGGTATTTTTTTACCTGTATGATGGTATAGTTCAAAATTCACTACCTATTCACCTTATTGTTATAATCTAAGTTCTTCTGCTCAATTATAATGAACTAACCAATAGTAGGATCATAGTGGGGGGGGGGAGCCATTGTGGGCAGCTTAAAGTAGGCAAAGAGTTAAACCACCTTTAATTAGACATTGAAATGATAAAACAATAAAACTGATTAGCAATTTTTTCATATATATCTTATTATAATGGAGTTTTTCTGTCTGTAACCGAAACTATATTACTATATAAATCACAATTCCCTTTGTTATTTACATCACATTCCCCATGATTTTATTTTTTATTTAAACCTCAATTAAATAATAAAATTGTTTTACATCATTAAGATTGTTGACCATATCTACATACTAATAACATGTAATTGTATTTATATATACAACAAAATAGCGGATTACAGTGTGAATGGTAAGGCTAATTTGCATTTTGATATTAAAAATTGTATTTTAATAAATATATGCTTAGTATTATTGATTTCTAACTGTTTGGTTTTATCTTATTGAATATGAGCAAAAATCTCAGGAATAAATCTTAAAAGAAATCCATTAACAAGAAGAAATAACTGTAATATTATTCTTTACTTTCTATCTTAACTAAATAGTTAAATTGAGAAAATTTAACAAAGACAGAAGGGAGTAATATAAAATGATGGAAGAGTTAGTTTCAAAGTTGTTCTATTTTTTCAATCATACCCCCTCTGTTCAAAATCTTTTTAACTGCATTCTTATTCAGTTTCATCAGCCTTTCTAATTTAATATATTTTATTATATTAAAACTTAAATACTAGTACCCGGAGGGTGCATATATTTGCTAGTATATATATATATATATATATATATATAATATATATATGAAAAAATTTCTAATCAGTTTTATCATTAAAAATGAGACAATATTCATTCACCAAATATGGCAAAATCACATCAACTGATTAAAAAATATTTCTCACTCTCTGACTCTCATATTATATATTATATATATATATATATATATATATATATATATATATAATATATATATATATTATATATATATATATATATATATATATATTTATCACAGACACCATGTTTCAACATTTCACATCTCATCAGTGTGGCTAAACACAGCAATTACTTCTGACCAGGAGCAAAACCTGACTGAATTTTCATCAGTCTGGTTTTTTAACCTCTCAGCCATCGACAGCTGCCATTAAGGAGCGGAATTTTAATTGATAAATAAATACATTGGTGAATATATTCTACAATCACTAGAGAGATCAAATCTGTAAACAACAGACAATCATTGCTTAATATTGCTGGCGGTGAAAGTTAGTTAAAATGTCTCCTAGAGAGCTCTACTGGGTTTTGGAAGGAGAGAGTGAGTGAGATGTGGTTTTCAATCAACTGACATGATTTTGTCATGTTGGATGAATAAATTTTGTCTTTATTTTTGTGAGTTAAATAAAAAAGCCAAACATCTACAACAAAAATATAACTTTGTATTTCCTGTATGACCAGTGTAAATTTCACTGTGTACCGAACAAACATTTTCTTACATGAGCCAGACAAGTGAGCGAAAATGTAGAAATATAGTTGATCATAATAAGTGTTATTTTTCTTCTTCCATGTCTGCTCATGCTGTTAAATTGACATTCTTTATAAGATTGGGATATTTTCACAATATCCCATTTTGTCATGGAAAATTGCTATGTGTAGCGCAAAGTGTAG
Source organism: Doryteuthis pealeii (assembly GCA_023376005.1). Lineage (NCBI taxonomy): Eukaryota > Metazoa > Mollusca > Cephalopoda > Myopsida > Loliginidae > Doryteuthis > Doryteuthis pealeii. The sequence goes on from CM042151.1 coordinate 99,283,517, forward strand.
ACGGATATACAGATGACACATCTCCAAAGCAACAAATGTTATTTCACATGTTTGCTCATGCTGTTGAATTGACATTCTTTATAAGATTGGGATATTTTCACAATATTCCATTTCATTATAGTGTCTTGCTATGTATAGTCAGTTGTTATATGCAGCACAAAGTATAGCCAGATATACAAATGTCCCCTTGTTGTATATGGTACGAACGGAAGTAGGATTTTCCGTTTAAACCGAAACAAAAAAAAGACCAAAAAAAATAACAAAGGACTTTTTCTGGGTAAAGCGAACAAAGAAGGAAGGGTAACAATAAGTTCGGAAATAGATTTGTCCGCTGATAAATATAACAAAAGAAAATGCGTAGGCGGCTGATATACATAAAAAGGAGGTCAATAGTAGAGACAAGTCAGTGAGACAGCAGACGGCGGACACCATCCCCAGTCATTTCTATTGTCAACGCTTGACACCACACCCAGCCGAGGAAGAGAAATAAAGTAAAAACTCCTACTATACCCATGTGTTGTGGTTTCTTAAGTCTGACAACTACATACTTTGCTACGTGACCATATATACCCACAACGACTACTAACATACACGATTTAGAGTAGCGAAGAAGGCCGCTACGTAACATATTGAATTTGATGTCACTATATAACAACATCTCTATAGCAACAAGTAAAAAAATAAAGTATAAGTGGCTCCCTAACAAGGAAAACAAATTCAATGTAGCCCTCAATAAATATGTCAGCAAAGGGCAATAAAACCCAGTGGTAATGCAATCCATCACCATCATGGAGAGTGATACACATAGCGACTGAATAATCAAAATCCACTTCCTCCTCCCCCGCTTTAAAGGACCAAACCACAGCATGTTTAACTCAACTGCTGAATTTAATTTCCCACTTGGTCTGATGATCACAATGATGAGAAACTGTTAGTAACTCTCCAGAAATTATGCTCCATCTGTTTCTACTTGAATAAATTTGATCATAAGAAATCTTTAAGATGTTAATGTTCTTATAATATGTTAGAAAATGTAAGTGAAAAGATTCCCAATAAAGTAATAAGAAGATATAGACTTTATTTGTCTGGATACATATGGAGGAATACACATATTCATGACAAAGTATAGATATATAGAAACAAATAACAAGCAACGTAAATAAAGAGGCAGATAGGACTAAATCCTAAAGAAGTGATAAAGAGTTCCTGAAGGAATGTCACTTACTTGAGGAATAATCCCAGAAGGGGTCTATGAGGTTGTGTACCTGCATGGATATGAGCCTGAACATCGGGGAATGAACCCCCCCCCCCATGTTAAAGGACAGGGACACCACGCGTCCATATGCATCCTGCTAGCTAAGTCAAAGAGCAAGAATTTCCAAGGCTGCCGTTTAAATATTCTAGCCACCTATAGGCAAAAACCTGGAAAAACAAAATAGGAAGCACAGGGTGTAATGGTTAAAGTCATTGGAAATGGACTCGTCACCCCAAATTCAAATCCTGGACGTGGTAATTGCATTTCACTTAGCATTAATACCCTTGGGAAAGGTATGAATTCTACTCTCCCTCCAGCTATGGGTAAATAGTAGAGCAGACTGGGCTCTTTAAACTTGGTTAGGCAACTGGTCTAGGAGAAGGAAAACTCTGAATTCAAACCTGTTAAACTCCGCTTAAGAAGTTGACCTTGTGTCACATCCTGCTCATGCGGAGGAGTTGGTAAATATATATAGGCAAAAACCTGGCAGCAAGGGAAGATAACCCTTTTAGACTCATGTCCCTCCCAGCATCGGATGACAATTGCTACACTGGCATTCTCTCTTCTCCTCCAATTTTAATTTTCTTTTTCAAATTAACTGTAAATACCTGAATAATCACATGTAATATAAATCGATTAATAATGGAGATTCGCTTCCGGTTTTTGTCTGTAACAAAAATTATGTCACATTACCCAAAATCGTCATAACATAGAATGAATACACTGAAAATTTGAACATGCAACATTAGACAGTCCTCATTGTTTTTTTAAAACAAGTTTTAATAAATACATGACTGGTATTATATATCTATATATAGTTTATTTTATTTTAATACATATTTAAAGTTTAAATTTCAAATTGTTTTATTTTTTAATCCTTTAATGAATTTGATGATTTTACTTACTTAGGGTACCAACTCTCTGACATTGAATTTTTTACTCCCACCCCTCAGGCAATATGTTTTAAAAATCCATTCTTACATCGCCTGGAGGGCGTTTTTTTATTTTGTACTAGTATGCTCTAATAACTTTTATATGTGGAAAATATTAACTGGGACATTGTTAGACTTTATTCAGTGTAGTGATTTGATAACATTTGAATGAACAAATTTTAAGAAATTTTCTGCTCAATTCTTATAGAACTGGGTTATGGTATTTTAAGAGTTAAAAAAAATAATGCATTGTCAACAGGGCTTAGAAGATGCTGAATTTTCCTTGCAGGGGGGTAAGTACCGCATCTTTGCCGTATCTCATAGTGGTGATACTTCTTACAATCAGATCTGTGTTTCATGGACAGAAACATGTGTAAAACACAAAAACTCTTAAGAAAATTCTTTCTCTTCGGTGTGTGTTTGTATATGTTTTTTCAAATGGGAATTACTGAAAAATGCTGATCCACACACTTTACAGGAAAATGGTCTCTCCCCAGTATGTTTTAGTACATGGACTTTCAAGCTTGCATGCACTGAAAATGTTGATCCACAAATTTTACAAGCAAATGGTTTCTCTCCAGTGTGTAGTCGCACATGGGTTTTCAGAGTGGAACGACTGAAAAATGTTGATCCACACACTTCACAAGAAAATGGTTTCTCCCCAGTGTGTGTTCGCATGTGGGTTTTTAGGGTGGATCGGTCTGAAAATACAGATGCACAGACTTCACAAGAAAATGGTTTCTCTCCAGTGTGTATTCGCATGTGTCTTTTCAAACAAGACTGACCTGCAAATGCTGATCCACAGACTTCACAAGTAAATGGTTTCTCCCCAGTGTGTGTTCGTATATGAATTTTCAAGTTGTAACTCTTTGAAAATGTTGAGTCACAGACTTCACAAGAAAATGGTTTCTCCCCGGTGTGTATTTGCATGTGAGTTTTCAAGTGGGAAGCCTGTGAAAATGCTGAGTCACATACTTCACAAGGAAATGGTTTCTCTCCAGTGTGTGTTCGCATGTGATTTTTCAAATTATATTTGGTTGAAAATACTGATCCACAAATTTTACAAGGAAATGGTTTCTCTCCAGAGTGTGTTCGCATGTGAGTTTTCAAGTAGGAACTCCTAGAAAATGCTGATCCACAAACTTCACAAGAAAATGGTTTTTCTCCACTGTGTGTTTGCATGTGCCTATTCAAACCAGATTGGTCCGAAAATACTGATCTACAAATTTTACAAACAAATGGCTTCTCTCCAGTGTGAATTCGGACATGGGTTTTCAAAGTGGATTGACTAAAAAATGTTGATCCACAAACTTCACAAGCAAATGGTTTCTCCCCAGTGTGTGTTTGCATGTGGGTTTTCAAGCTGGAACGCACTGAAAATGTTGATCCACAAACTTCACAAGAAAATGGTTTCTCTCCAGTATGTGTTCGCATGTGAGCTTCCAAGTTGTAATTTGTAGAAAATGCTGATCCACACACTTCACAAGAAAATGGTTTTCCTCCAGTGTGTATTTGCATGTGTCTTTTAAAACCAGATAGGTCTGTAAATGCTGATCCACAAATTTCACAAGCAAATGGTTTCTCTCCAGTGTGTGTTCGCACATGTGTTTTCAAAGTTGAACTACTGAAAAATGTTGATCCACACACTTCACAAGAAAATGGTTTCTCCCCAGTGTGTGTTTGCATGTGGGTTTTCAAGCTGGAACGCACTGAGAACATTGATCCACACACTTCACAAGAAAATGGTTTCTCTCCAGTATGTGTTCGCATGTGTTTTTTCAAATGGGAAGACTGTGAAAATGCTGATCCACAAACTTCACAAGAAAATGGTTTCTCTCCAGTATGTGTCTGCATGTGTTCTTTTAAATCAAAATTTGTAGAAAATGTAGATCCACAGACTTCACCAGAAAATGGTTCCTCATCCTTGTTTGTTTGCACATGTATTTTCAAACTGGAACTCTCTGAAAATTCTGAATCACAAATTTTGTCAGAAAATGTTTCCTCTTCAGTGTGTGCTTCCATATCTCTTTTGCAATCCTGAACTATGTAAAAATGCTGATCTACACAATAAAGGAAGGTTGGTTTTAAATAGTTTATTTTTGCACTTGTTCTTTGAAATATGAATTTAAAGAAAATATGCATGTACTGACTTGCAACAAAAACAAATTCTTATATGAAGTGTCAATATGCAAATCCACACATTTAGCAAGAATACATTTTTTATTTGTTGTTTGAATGTGCCTTTTTAAACTTCAAAACTTCCTCCCGATTACAGTTGATATCTGTGAAAGAATAAAAATTAGATATTATTATGAAAATAAAAAACAGGAACCTTATACATTCTTTGGAATTATAATATTACAATTAGTTCATATTTCAATTAACTGCAATGCATCATATATCATAAATTGGAAATAAAATTGTTATATGACTGTTATAATAAGATTGATGGAGGTGCATGTTGTAATGGTCAGAGTTCAAATCCTGGATGAGATTGTTTGCATTTCACATAGTGCTAATACCCTTGGGAAAGGTATGAATCCAACTATTCTCCCTCCAGCTCAGGGTAAATAGTGGGGCAGACTGGGTTCTTTACTCTTGGTTAGGCAAGGAGAGGGAAAACTCTGAATTTAAACCTGTTAAACTGATTAATAAATTGATCTTGTGTCACATCCTGCTCAAGGGAATCAGTCGGTAAATATATATATGAGTCAGAAATAAAATTATGTGAATGTTTAACAAATAATGAATTACATTTAATAAAATTTAGTATAGATACAGTATTTTTTCTAATTTTGACAAAGATTTATCTTAACTAAAAGGACACTCCATTAATGTTATAAATATGAGAAAATTCTTGCTACTTCTCAGGAAAGAAAAAGCGGTCTTGTGGTAAAGATTTTATCACCTTAAACTAAATGAAACATCTGAAAAATAATTTTTCTCATCTACAACAAAAGTAGAATGTAGGTAATGAATTATTCATTAAAAGATATCCTGAAATAATTTAGAATATTTGTTCACTTTAGGTGTCCCAAGAGAAAAGCAGCTGATGTCATAGGTAAATGTGCACTTATCAATTATGGGGATTAGATGAAACTAAAATAAAATAAAAATTTAAAAAAGACAAAAACCTCCCATAGGTTTTCACCAGAAGAATATGCGACAAAAATGACTGACTGCCCCCCCCCCCAAAGAATATCTGAGCATTCTAGTTTAGGCCGTAATTGGGTCTAGTCACTCCTACTGGTCAAAGAGATATCCTCTTCCTATGAGCGACTATGTCTGGTCAATAAAGCCTAAATCATAAAACCACCTTCTGTCTCTGTCTTTTTCATTCCTTAAATTTCTTCCTTTTCAGCGCAACCACCAAATGAGATGGGGTAAAAAGCAAAAACCATAAGAACACGCAACAAGAGTATCCAGCTACCTTTAAACCTTAAAACACCCAAAACCTCTTTCTACCCTATAGGACCATTGCCAGCTTTTTTTTTTTTCATTTTACATTTCACTGACAATCAACATCCATTAAGGATTTATACTTTTCTTAATCTCACTGAATTATTACAAGCAATTATTCAAGAAAAAAAAAAGACAAAATAAATAATTTTAAAATATCAAACTAAATCAAATTGTTTATTAATGTTTGTGGCAAACAGAATCTTAACTGAGTTACATGAGGACTGAGTAATGTTCATAATGACTTTATGCAACTTGTGTATCCTGACTTGTGTCAAATAATCATTAGAGATATAAAAAAAAATGTTAATTAAATGTGCATTAGCTTTATGGCTTGATATATCATTTTTATTGCTTTTACTAACACAATATTAAAATTTATGCAAATTACAAGTTGTGTCAGAAAAGTTCCAGGACTGGTGTCACAAGAAATTATTTCAAATCCAAACTACAAACTACAAATTATCCCCTTCAAAGTAATCCCCCTGGAGTCTAATGCACTTTCCCATCATTCTCTGCCTAGGATGCACTCCTGGAAGGATTCTTCCGGGATTCTCCATTACCCTGTTGTCACTGCCTTTTTGATGTCATTCACATCCTCAAAAAAGTTCCCTTGATGACCCCCTTGACATCACAGAAACCAAGCAGTGAATCAAGACTCAAGGAATGGAATCACCCAAATGCATGAATGGAGTATTCCTGAGTTCCATAAATACCAGCTGCTTTGGGCACCAGTTCAGTATAGTGCTTAGATGCTGTTGTGGTTTAAAGCAACAGCATACTAACTCACTTGAAAATACTCAGTTTGCAACACAGTTGGATGCTAATCACTCCACAAATCTCTACATGAACACAAATGTCAGTTGAAAATGTACATGCATTCCCAGAAATTAATGAGACTGGCATTTTAATGGAATCTACAGTTTTTTAAAAATATTTTTATATAGATTCTTTCTAATTCACTTAATCATTCTGAAAGCTTTTGTAATGACTATCTTTTCTTTTAAATCAGCAATTTTTGTTTTTTCATTACAAAAGTTTGAAACCCCCCACATAACGTGACAAACCAGGTTGTGGTGGTTTCTTGAAGTGAAGGGGCAGGTCAGGTAGTCTCCAATTGCTTTGAAGGGTGGGCGTGGTCAGAGACTCTACAATTGCTTTGTTCATTCGACGAATCAAAGAGATAATTCTGTTATCAATCAAAGAGAGCTTTCGTTATTGATTTTTCTTTCTCTTTCAAGAACGCTAACAAGAAAATTGGACTGAAATAATGTACGTTTACAGATTACTGTATACGCTAACCTATAAAATGCCAGTTTTATTTTTTATTTCTTTTAATCTATGCTTGCTTCTAAATAAAAGGTATGTTCAAAAACTACTGGAACTGAAGCTGTATTTACCAAGAGAGAAATGAACAATGAATGAAGCAATAATTTTCTTCAAAATTCTCCCCTTGACATTTGTTTTGGCTTGTAGTTGCGATTTTGGGATAGGAGTTACGTCCCTTACATCATTTTGTGTGTTTTTCCTAAATGGGACTATTTTCGCATTTCACCGGGCCCTTCCTGTAAGTTTGTCCATCCCCGCTAAATTCAATTCTCTTACTACTTCTATTGGCACCCAATAGACATGTTGCTGACTTCTCCCCTCTCAGAAGTTTATTACAGGCACCCGGTAACAAAGATTTCTTTATCTTCTCTCCCTAAATTACTTGCTACTTGTTTACTTATTTCATATTTATCTAAGTATTCCATATGAGCCCCCGGCCTATTTATCCACTATTCATATTATTCCATATGAGCCCCCGGCCTATTTATCCACTATTCCATATGAGCCCCCGGCCTATTTATCTACTATTCCAATTTATCTAAGTATTCCATGTGAGACCCCGGTCTATTTATCTAAGTATTCCATGTGAGCCCCTGGCCTATTTATCTAAGTATTCCATGTGAGCCCCTGGCCTATTTATCTAAGTATTCCATGTGAGCCCCTGGCCTATTTATCTAAGTATTCCATGTGAGCCCCTGGCCTATTTATCTAAGTATTGAGCCCCCGACCTATTTATCCACTATTCCATATGAGCCCCGGCCTATTTATCCACTATCCATATCCATGTGAGACCCGGCTATTTATCTAAGTATTCCATGTGAGCCCCTGGCCTATTTATCTAAGTATTCCATGTGAGCCCCTGGCCTATTTATCTAAGTATTCCATGTGAGCCCCTGGCCTATTTATCTAAGTATTCCATGTGAGCCCCTGGCCTATTTATCTAAGTATTCCATGTGAGCCCTGGTCTAAGTATTCCATGTGAGCCCCTGGCCTATTTATCTAAGTATTCCATGTTGGGTATCTAAGTATTCCTTGTAAGACCTCGTCATTTTGTACCATTATTTATTCTCCCACCTACTGTTACTTTCTCTTAGTAAGCTACGTTAGTAGCCTCTGGCTCATAGCATTATTCCTTAAAATACGTGCTATCCTTCACCGCTCCTCACACCTAGATATGTCTGTTCGACTCCAGCCATTAGTTGGACACTTTCCATGGACACCTGTCTAAGAAACACCTCGCCTTTACATAGTTCCCGTAACACTGTTTACTACTGTCCGAATGGATATTGTTTCCCTCTCACTTATGCCTCTAAATAACACTATTCAGAGTGATAATTGCCACCGGTCACTTCTTGGAGCTTTGAGTTTCTGTCATAACTCCCTGTTCACTGCTCGTTGCTTCCTCCTCCGCCTCCTCTCTCTCGTCCCTCCCTCTTCCTATTCCCTGGGTCCCTGTGCCGCTGCTACTATTAATGATGTTAGCGTCTCTGCCTACTTCCGCCCATTTACCTTGTGTCCCTTATCTGTTCCCTGTAATTTCTTATAATTACCTTGCCTTTTGTACCTTGATTTGCCTTGTCTGTCATATGTTTATTTTTTCTTTCCAGCTTTTTACCTCTTTCCTGCTGAATAAATTCATTATAACTACACCCAAAGGTTATTTGTGTTTCCTGGCAGGAGGGGTTAAACTACACTGCGATTAAATTGTGTCTCGACCCTTGGCAATAGAATCAGACACAAACTCAAGAGGCGTGATAACATTATTCTTTTAATCTATTCTCACTTCTAAATAAAAGGTATATTGTTAATATTTATGTAAACTATTTACTTAAATTGAGGGACCAGTTTGTCCTTTTTCTTCCTTTCTTTACCCCCCCCCCCGAGATTGGTCCATTATTTAGATGAGGTGATGATACTCATAAGAATTCAGCAGATAAGCAACACCAGATAAACAGGACTTACATTTTTACATTTAAACTTGGATGAATTGGACGATCTCATTTTTAACCAGAGTATGTTGCAAGAGGATAACAGTCATACAATTAAGGAACATGAGTATTGATTTTATCATTATTATTAATAGTGGTAGTATTAAAGAATTATTCTCATTGTTCAAACTTTTTAAATGCAAAGAAAAACTGTGGAAAACTACACATGAACACATCAGTATCGGTCAACCAAGAGAAAACTACATACAAATGCTAAGTGTGGACACTGATAACGTTCTGTGACTTTGCCAGGAGTGAAGATCGATGGGAACGAATGTTGAGAGAGAAACATGGAAATCTGCTCAGTCATAATGATTGATAATGAATATTATAATAAATAAATGATAATGAATATTTATAATAAATAAATGCTTCAATAATATTTTCTTAATCAATAACATCTTTAATGTGATTTCTACAATTTATAATTGCACATTTATAATTGATGTAGTTTTATATGAACTCAATGAATTAACGCCACCTTAAACTTTTTGAACAACTTCCCTACTGCTGGAAATCCAATTAGGGAATCTACTTCGAATGATGTGCATTTTTCCCCGTCACTGAAAAGTACATTTCAATTCGTTATACTTTAAACAAACTCATATATAATACTAGCAAAAGTACCCGGTCCATGACCGGACTAAAAAATTTTTGTACATTAAAATATTTATTTTTGGAATTATTTTTTTTTTACATTTAAAATATTATTTTAAAAGTGTAATCCTTAACTTTTGCATTTTTTGGAACTTACATCTATTTTTCTAAAAAAAAAAAAGCATGTGCTTGAATTTTTTAATTTCAACTCTATTAATAATAACAGCAATAACTTTTTCTTCAAAAAAAGGTAGTTTTAATGAAAGGAAAAAAAAAATTTGTTTACCTCATGGTGCTGAGAGAAGAAGCAGTGCAGATAAGTTATTTCTTTTATAGAGAGATACCACAAGAATTATGGGAATGGTGAAAGAAAGGATAAGATCCAACTGAAAATAAAAGTTGAGACATTCATTTTGGCAAACTTGGCAAACTAGTTGGAAATATTAAAAAAGGGACGTATGTGAAAGTTTGTGAGAGATGTGGACAAAGAAGGGGATTTAAAATAAGCGGAGATGAGTGAAATCCGAGGAGAAGCAAAGGTGCTTGAAACAACCAAGATAATAACAATCATTCAATTAAGGAACACAAGTATTAATATATAGATGTAATTTGCAGAATATCTTTTAAAAATTCTTTAATTTCTGATAAAAATATCTGGAATCTTTTGAAAACTGATTTAGTTATTTTTAAAGTCCACCACCAAAATCTCTGTGTCAGGTTGCTCATTGTAGGAAGCGCGTGGTGTAATGGTTAAAGTAATGGGAAATGGACTTTTCACCCCGAGTCCAAATCCTGGACATGCTAATTGCATTTCACTTAGCACTAATACCCTTGGGAAAGATATGAATCCTACTCTCCCTCCAGCTATGGGTAAATAGTAGGGCAGACTGGGATTTTTAACCTTGGTTAGGCAACTGGTCTAGGAGAAGGAAAACTTTGAATTCAAAACTTTTGAACTCCACTTAAGAGATTGACCTTGTGTCGCATCCTGCTCGTGTGGGGTGTGTGTGTGTATATATGTATATATATATATATATATATATATAGTTTTAAAATGTGCTACTAGTACTACATAACTTAGTACAACCACAAGTCAGATCATTGTCGACTAAATCAGTAACCCAACAGATTTTGTCTGGTGAGGAGGGTGGCTGAATGATAAACAAGACCTGTAAAAAGGCGGAGGAAGCTCTTGCTCAATGGCTATTTAGCATTAAAATTAAATCAAAGAATCTTCTGTGGAAGAGATTTTTATCTCGAAATATTAAGAATAAATCACAGGTTAACAAACAACACCATAGTTACCTTCTTTTCCTTTACACTTGCATTGTGATAGCCTTCAAAACCAACCAACAGATAAATGGAAGAAATTATTTATTCTAAAAACTGAATTTCAGTATACACAATAAAGATAAGGACAACAGTCTGAAGATGATTTATTTTAAGGTAATTAAAATAATAAATAAAAAACACCTAAAACAGAACTTGAGGTTACATTAGACTGAATGTTGAGTTTATACACAATAAAGATGAGGACAACAGTCTAAAAATTATTAATAATTCTTTTATTGAGAAAATGATATATGTCAGCTTTCAGGTTTATATGATTTAAAAAGGAATTTTTTTAAAAAGTTGTGATGAAATCTTAAAAAACTAAAATTAATAAAAATCCTTCAAATTATTTTTTCAATATTTTCTTCACTTTGTGTGAAGCTAATTACATACTGAAACAAATACGTTATTTAGATTTTAAAACACTTAACACAGTTTCTTTTTTAAAATCAATAACAAAAAAAAAAAAAAAAATTACAGCAAAATTACTAACTTATTAACATTTTATTTCAAATGAAACATCTTTTTTTCCCCAAACACTCAGAAAAACTAAGAGTGCAAAAAAAAAAAAAAAACAATCTTGCGATTTTTGTTTACTGAAATCATTGATAAAAATGTTTAAAAATACAATGGCTCATTTATTGATCAATGAATTATTTCTTTTAAATTTTTGAATCATTCCAATCAAACTGATTCAATGAAAATAAATTGAAATTCTTTAAAATAAACATTTCTGTTGGCCACATCCATATGTGCTTTTAGAGCAACAAATTATATAGTAAACTAATAGATAAAATTCCTATAAAATACAAATCACTAATTTTCAAGTTTAAATTTCATATTTTAGATTTTTTTCTTGAAATATTTCCTTAATAACAAGCTTACTGTATTTTGTTATCTAATAATTATCAGATAAAACTCAATTGAAAAGTTAGGCACCTACACTTTTAAACAGAACAAATATCCATCAATAATTTTTTCACTAATAATCTAAAGTTTTTTTTATATATTTAATATACAACAGAGTAAAAAAAGTCTTCAAAAATTTTTTCTAGTTGTTTTTTTAATTTTTTTATTTTAATTATTATTTTTTTACATTTAATTTTCAAATTTTTTGTACTTCTTTTTTATCAAAATCGCTGATGTTTTTTTTTTTTATTTTTTTTTTTCTGTTACACCTTTGGTCTTTTTTATCTATATAGTAAATAGTTTCAAGCTTTCAAAAATAAGGTTAAACGACCTGAAAATAAAATCAGTAGGTTTTTAAATGAAATAACTAATGCATTATAAAATTCATTCATTGATAAATCCACACTGAAAATTTCATTAAAATCGGATAATTCCCAGATTTTTTTTTTTTTTTTCAAACAAGGGTAGTGATTTGATTTTGTTAAATACATCTTTGTTGATTTGATTTTGTAAAATATATATTTTTTTATTTTGTAAAATACATCTTTGTTGATTTAAATCATTAAGTACTGACTATTTAACTTTATACCGCTACAAATTAATCTCTTAAAAAAAAATACAGTAATTCGAAGACAAAACAAAAACTTGTCAAATTAACTTCATTCGTTGTGTATTCATTTAATAAAATCATTGTTTACAATAAAATACTTTTAAAAAGTTTTGACGGAAACACTGGTCGAAGATTACGACGGGGAGTGGGTTTTGTCACTCCACCGATTAACATGGATAGTAGAAGTAGCGAAACTAAAATATCAATTAAATGTTGAAAGGATTAAAAAATAAAAATAAATCAGTTTTCAAAAGATTCCTGATGTTTTATATTCATATTATCAGGAATTAAAAAAAAAAAATTGTCAATGGGGAAAAAAAGTTTTCCTATAAATTATGTTTTTTTTTTTTTTTTTTGTAAAGAAAGATAATAACAGAACGTTATACTTACTTCTTTCTCTTTTCCTACGCTTAATTTCTTTTTCCTTATTGCTATACAACGTTAGAGAAAGAGGAAAATGTAATAAATAAAACTAATGTTTTCTGATTGAATGAAATTAAAACGCGTCGTTCATTTGCAAATAATACTGAAATATTTTCTAAAGCACTTGTAAACAAGGGAGATAAGTTGTATTTTATTTTTAAAAATAGGACATACTTTTACTTAATTCACAAAAAAACAACAAAAAAAACATTTGATTTAGGGAAAAAACTTATTTCAATAAAGAATTATTCCGTATTTTCAGAAGACATTTTTTTAAATAAAGTTAGTTACAGACAGTGAATTATGAAATATTACCTGCAAAATACGGACTTTGGAAATGTGCGCAAATATTTTTAAAACGTCAATAAAAAATGGAAAATTAACTTTTTAAATTTTACGTTTAATATAAAGAACAATTTCAAGTTTAATAAAAAAAAAAAAGAAATTTCTCTTACATAAAACCTAAATTTTTGCATTTAAAAGTAAATTCCCGTAAAATCCCACCATTTCTTAATTATCGCATCTTGACGTGTGCACTATTTTTTGTATGGAGGATTATTAGGGGCCACCAATCAGTTTAGGCCATCTTGAATAAAACGGAAATAAATATTTCCGAACTTTGTTTATCAAAAATCTCGTAAAAAAAAAGATCATACAGGGTTGTTACAAAGAAAAATAGTTAATTCAAAGATCAAATTATCCGATTGGGAAAAATTACATCGTTATCTTAAAAAATAAACAAACCTATCCGTATTACATGCGAAAGGGTAATTTTCAGGCCACAATTTAGACAGAAAAAATACATATTATTACCCTCTTACGGTTATGCATCTAAGTACGGATGGGTGTAACGGACAAACATTTTTAGCCAAATTTTTTCTATTAAAATGAATAAAATCTTTAAAAACTTTAATATTACAATTTACTATGAAATGAATAAAAACTTGAAAAAATTTAATCTTAAAATTTCGCAGTTAAATTGACCTTAAAAAATGTCTTCGGTTTTAGTATTAATTCTTAAAATCGAAAATAAAACGAAAATTTGAATACTTTTTCTAAGAGAAAAACTGATAAAATAATCATGTTTACTTAATTTTTATTCTAATAGCGTAAAAATTATTTTATTTAACTTTTTTGAACAAAGAAAAACAAACTTCGGTTGTTACTCAGAAGCGTCTCGTCTCGTTTCTTTGTAAAACAAATATGTCGGTTTTGCTCTTCCGTATATTCTAAGAACCATACATTACTATTCAACAATAAAAATTACAAATTCTATTAAAAATATTAATCGAGCTCGGATTGGACCACTTTTAGTTCACCTGAATTCTAAAAATCATATTTTTAAATATCGTGAAAAATTCGATTTTTTCCGAGAAACAAAAAAAAAAAAAAAAATTTAATTCACGCAGAAAATGAAATTTTAATCACACAAAAGATTGAAAATCTCGTAAAAATTAATTTCTTAAAAAAAAATTTTTTTTTGACAATTTAATAGAATATAGTACATACCAATTACATAAAAAAAAAAAAAGTTTTCAAATATTTAATATTATGACATTTTTTTGCACTTTTTATTTCCGATTTCATTAATTTTTCCTAAAAAAAACTATAGCTCGGTACGTTATACAATTTCATTGATATTGTTATTCAGCCTCTTATCTTTATAGAAAAAAAAGTAAAAATTTTTTTCCGCGTCTTTTTTTTTATCTCATAAAATAAAATGGGGGGGGGGGTGATAAACCTCGTAAAAAATATTTCCCCTAATATATTTTAGAAAAAAACTATTTCAGATGTATTTACATCCAATGGTAAACATTTATGGAAATTTTCGTGAAAATCGGACCATTAATTGATTTTTCATAGAATTTTTTAAAAATCCTCTTATCGTAACTTATTTTTAGCTACGTTAAATTTCAGTTGATTTAACAGTGCAAAAATGAAAACATTGTTTTTCAATCATAATTTTCATTATTTCCGTAAGCTGATAAAAAATTTAAAAAATCAACAGGAGTTTGTTTATACAATATTTTTTATACAATTTTTTTTTTTTATCAATAAATACGATTTTGATATCCGCTAAAGAAAAGTATTTATTTTACATTTTATAAATTTTAAAAATCCATGAAAAAAAACAAAAAAAGAAAAACAAGTAGATAATAGGAACTTTTAATATTAAATTCTTTAGAAAATAACCTAACAATTTAGAAAAAAAAAAAAAAAAAAAAAAAAGATACATATTTTTCTTATTTACGAGATTTACATTCAATGTTAAAGATGCCCTATTACCAAAACCGAATTAGTAGCGATTTAGTTTTTTTTACATATGTTCTGTCATTAAAGTATCTTTCCAAAAATGTAAAAATCATTTATATCAAAAAAAAAAAAAAAAGAAAGATCTTTGTACGGGGATCAATGCGCGAAACAAAAACCAACAAAAAAAATTATTAGCCTTTTCAATTTAGTAAGCATTTATTTACAATAAAAGGTAATCTTTTATTACTTCATATACCGAAAATTTTATTAAAATTGGATAGTTAGTTTATTTTATATGATTTTTAGAATAATTTCCTGTGATCACCCTTTTTTACAGCCAGCCTAAATTTGCACATCCCTACCAGTAGAAAACCAGCATAATCAAAATATTCCGGAAGAAAAAACAAAGAATTATTATTTCTCCTTTTGATCACCATACTCATAAAAAAATGTTTTTGTCAATATTTGACCTTGATATTTATAACTAATATCCCTATTATAAGGACAGAATTCTCAGGTAAGTAAAACAAAATTCAGAGAGAAGTAAAAGTATTGAACTCTATCTAGCTAAACAAAACTCAGCTTCAAAATCGGATCGTACTTTTTAGGTTTCGGTGGTACGCTTACCCAATTCACTATGACGAACTACATCAGCTGATATGGCAAAAAAATCATACATAAGTAAAAATGTAAATATTCTAGGTAAAACAAGATATTAAGTTTATAAATTCAGAATGAATTGTCCAATTGTATAGTATAGTGGATAAAGGCATTGGTTTAAGACAGTCCTAAGTGAAAGTTATCTCTATCAAGGGCGACAGTAACAAAGAATAGTAATTAACACAGCTTAACACCTATACCCCAGCTATGGTTAGCAGAATGAGAACAGGATACTTTATAGAGTGAATAAAAGGTTGGGTTCAAAGTTCCATAATGGCTCCCAATTATGACAAGTAGGTTCCTGAGTTTGAAAAGATTCCGACAAGAAATACCTCGAGAAGGATGGAAGGTAGATTGATTGAAACGTTATATAGATAATAATAAAGATGAGGACAATAGTCTGAATAATCCAAATAATACTGTCTATTAATATAGTGATGATATGTATGAGATGGCTATTAACACTTTGGAACGGCAATATATTAAGATATTAAATTAATTTTTTGACACCTGGAAAATCTGTGGATTAATTCCTCCGAGAACTCTTAGCAAAAGCTGCGCCTTTAAATCAGTGACTGTCGAGCGGCACTATAAGTCTACAGGAAGTTAACACTTCAAACGTTAAAATACGTCTGATGAAAGTTTGTGTGCAAGAGTTAGGATTTTTGTGGCCATCCTTTAGGCTTCAAAGAAGAGCGCTTGTGTTAAGCAGAGCGTGATCCTTAGTGAAAAATCATTTGGTTTCTCCTCAGGTCCTTCATTAATGATTGTAAATGGATGTCTGTCAGTATCACCGATTAAGTAGTTAACCAACCACTTATTTGGGCTGTTGATTGGCTGAGGTTTAAACCATGTGACCTCGCTTAGTCTATAAATTTAAGTGTTGGTTTGCAGCATGGCTTATAAACCCAAATTATTCCAACACCCTTTCTGATTGAACTTGGTAAATTAATTGTGTAATTGAACCAACTAGAATGATTCCTGCCAAAACTAAAAGACTTCAATTCAGATCCACTTTTGTCCACATTGCAGGTATAAATAAAGCCAAAATCTGTTTATCAAACACTTGGTTTCAATTCACAGCTGGAGTCACAAGGATTTATGTTATGTAAACAGCTGATACATTAGCTCACCTACATACAAATCCTTTCTTTTCTGTGCTGACCAAAACTCACTCTGTAAGCAGACAACTTGGAGACAACTTTCAACCATAAGGAATGAACTTTTCTTCCACATAAATTACTACTATAAACAAACACACACATATATATTTACCAACCCCTCCACACAAGCAAGATGTGACACAGTCAATTTCGTAAGCAGAGTTAAGATTTGAATTCAGAGTTTTCCTTCTCTTAGACTGGTTACCAAGCCCAGTTTGTCTTACTATTTACACATATATATTTACCAACCCCTCCACACGAGCAGGATGCGACACAAGGTCAATTTCTTAAGCGGAGTTTATCAGGTTTGAATTCAGAGTTTTCCTTCTCCTAGACCGGTTGCCTAAAGTCGGAGGGCACATCAGCCGAAACGTTGTACAAATAACAATGAAGATGAGGACAATAGTCTGAATAATACTAATAATACTAATCAACACATTTTATTCCAGAAAGTTTTGTAATGGTAGAAACGCCCTGGAAACTAACAGATCATTCAATATGTCCCGGACCGGACAAATAGAAAAAAATCCATTTTTATAAAGTACTAACCTTCAAATGTCACGTGTCAACATTTGAGCCCAATCAGATAGTTAGTTTACAAATTACAGTTAATTAAGTGAAGCTACTGTTGCAAATTTTCAAAACAATGGAAAAATCAGAATCGAATTGTTAGAGAAGCGTTGGAATCAATGTATCACCCTAGAAGGAGACTATGTTGATGAATAAAGTCGAATTTTGCCTAAAAGTTGTGGTTTTATTAGTTAGGCACAGGACTTGTTGAGTGATGTGTTATTCTTTAGATGTGGAGGAAAGAAGCTCTGTCAGCACGACTAAAAGTACTGTTGGTTTGAATTCAAAGTTTTATTCTCCTAGACATCATTTTATATATTTTCTCCAATGTGACATAAATATATATATTGAAAAAATCCTGACAAAGAGTTATAACAAAAAGATTTTATTGTCAAGCAAAGTCCAAGAGAAAGAATACAAAACAGGATAGATGAGAGTTCAAAAGAAAAGAGTCTTTGAGGACAGTCTGAAATTATACAATGAAGAATAAAGGTTGTCACTTACAGTGTATAAAGCCTCGTATAACAGGTATGCAGAAAATGGACACCACACATGCGTGGCCTCTATGAAGCATACAGTACATAGCAGCTGCTTGATGTATTTTCTGGTAGAAATGAAAAAGAAAAATTGATACAGGAAAAAAGTGGATTTTTATTGGACCTCCGTTACACTTTGCAAAACTGTGCTTAACCAGTTCAAGGGACTACTAAGACAAAATTCTTGGGACAAATTCCCTCCAAAACTGAAAAAAACAATGGAAAATGTTTACTCATCTTTTTTAGGAAAGCCTTTTTGAATTAACATTCCATATTTGATGACTGAGAACTAAACTCATGATTATAGGATCATAACAATTTTATCAATATTTCATGATGGGATTTGGAAATCTATATTTTTGACTATAGAAGAGACTAATAGGATTAAGAATGAAAAAGAAGAAAAAAATGAACTACCTAAATACATATCCTAAATTGATCAGATTAAATTCAATAACAAGTAAAAGACAATGATATTTTACCATGGTCAATCAAGATGATTTAGTATAGGGAAATGTGTTTGTTTACACATCTCTTTTGAGAAAGACCTTTAAAATAACATTCCATACTTAATGGCTAAGAACTGAGATTATAATTCAGCTGATTCTAGGATCAGTCTTTGTAACTCTGGAGACAGTGAATGCATCAAATTTCCATGATCGGATTTAGAAATTTATAATCTATATAAGTCCTATAATCATCTCAAATCAAAAACAAAGCTTGAGAGATGATGTGGCTAATTGGTTTCAGTTGGTTTATTGCTTGGTTGGATTTTATGGCATGTTAAACCTTGTTGGGTTCTTTTATGCCAAATAAGTTTTGTCTTATTCATTCTTGATGGGTATTCAAGTTTTTTATACTCATTTTCTATGTAACTCATAAAGGAACCCTAGCTGGCACTAATACTCTGGGCTAGAGTGGATTTGAGAGTAATGATGATGAAGGGGTATTCCATACTTCTCAGAGAGCTAGAATCATCGCTAAATGCAGTTTAACGTCATACCCAGGACACTAAAACCCTCAGCTACTGCATTCTAGCACATATATGATAAAAAGGATCTGGGTTTGCCATAAGGTCAATAGGGTTGAGACAGTCATAGAGTTTCTATGGCATGGTGTTACCAGTCGATTGATCAGAGGGAGCCTCTCCAAACACCCATCAATCCTAAGTAAGTTTGAGTTGGAAACCTAAGCTTTGAACTTTGAGGTGATTATTACAAAAGTGACCAGTCCAACTCAAAATAGTAGACTTCACTTTGATGCCTTAATAAAAGTGAACCATCAAATCTTGTGATCATGTAATAACAGGTACAGAGACAAAGTGTGTACGTAAATGTCTTTTTAAAATTTGAGCTGTGTGAAAATGTAGTTTTGCACACTTCACAAGAAAATGGTGTTTCCCCAGTGTGAGTTCGCATGTGGTGTTTCAAATAGGAATGCCTAGGAAATGCTGATCCACACACTTCACAAGAAAATGGTTTCTCTCCGGTGTGTGTTCGCATATGGCTTTTTAAATGGGAATTCTGTGAAAATGTTGATCCACAGACTTCACAAGAAAATGGTTTCTCTCCAGTGTGTGTTCGTGTGTGGCTTTTCAATTTAGAAATATCTGAAAATGCTGATTGACAGACATCACAAGAAAATGGTTTCTCCCCAGTATGTATTCGCATATGGATTCTCAAACTGGACTTTATTGGAAATGCTGATTTGCATATTTCACAAGAAAATGGTTTCTCTCCAGTGTGTATTTGCATGTGTCTTTTCAAACAAGATCGACTGGAAAATGCTGATTCACAAACTTCACAAGAAAATGGTTTCTCTCCAGTATGTGTTCGCATGTGATCTTTCAAATGGGAATTTGTAGAAAATGCTGATCCGCACACTTCACAAGAAAATGGTTTCCCTCCAAAGTGTGATTGCATGTGGTTTTTGAACGGTGAACTCTGAGAAAATGCTGATCCACAGAGTTCACAAGAAAATGGTTTCTCTCCAGTGTGTGTTCGTATGTGAGTTTTCAAACTACCATTTGTAGAAAATGCTGATCCACAGAATTCACAAGAAAACGGTTTCTCTCCAGTGTGTGTTCGCATGTGGATTTTCAAACTGGACCTCATTGAAAATGCAGATTTGCATATTTCACAAGAAAATGGCTTTTCTCCAGTGTGTGTTCGCATATGGTACTTCAAAGGGCTAATCTGTGAAAATGCAGATCCACAGACTTCACAAGAAAATGATTTCTCTCTATCTTTATTTAATTTTCTTTTAACACATTTTTTAGAAACCAAGGGGCCTCTTTCTGGATCTAACTCTTTTCTTTCAGTGTGTGTTTTCATGTGGGTTTTCAAATTGGAATTTGTAGAAAATGATGACCCACAGAGTTCACAAGAAAATAGTTTCTCTTCAGTTTGCAATTCCATGTGGTTTTGAAACCAGAACACTGTGAAAATGCAGATCCACAGACTTTACAATAAAATGCTTTTTCTCCAGTGCCTGTTTTTCAAATTGAAAATGCTGATCTTAAGGATGTCTTTGAATGTGACTTTTTTACATTTCAAAATGCTTCTTTCCAAATATTGATGCCTGTGAATAAATTCAAAGTATCATTAAAAATGGAGATTCTTACCTTATTTTGAATTATCATATTACCATAATTTTATATTTCAATTAACTGCATAACATACTCTTCAACAAATAATGAAATGGTTGCTATTGAAATGTTATCAAATATACTGAAATCCAGTTTCTTTAATGAAATAAAATAGCTGTAGTGATGTCAGTACTATTGTATGCCTGCACCGTCTAGAGAAAAGAGATTTTACGCTGTATTAGCTAAGAGATCTGCAGTACTGGCGAAGATTTCTATGATTTGGTATTGAACCTGGAACCTTAATGCTCTATCGATTGACCTAACCTTATTTTGATTGTTGAAACTTTTTGTTGAAAAAAGTAAAGAAAAAAGAATTATCAAAAGATTATTATTATTATCATTATTATTATAAATAATACTGCTTGTATTGAATAACTATTTTGATTGTTCAAACTTTTAAAAGCAAAGAGAAAAGAAACATGGTTCACTTGAATTTATTTTTTTTATTTTAATCTATATATTGGAGGCACGTGGTCTAATAGTTAGAGTCATAGAAAATGGAATCTTCGACCCAAGTTGAAATCATGGACAAAGATACAGTTTACATAGCGCTAATACCCTTGGGAAAAGCATGAATCCAAATACTCTCTCTCCAGCTATGGGTAAATAGTAGGGCAGACTGGGCTCTTTAACCTTGGTTAGGCAAGCAGTCTAGATGAAGGAAAACTCTGAATTCTAAACCATTAAACTCCGGAATAGGTTCACTAATAAGTTCTATTTCACAAATAATAATACTTGTTCTCAACAGAAAGGGAGTCTATCCTTTTTTCACTTGTGATAGACCAGGGTTTGTTGGGTTTTTTTTTGCTAGTGTAAGCACCATACCTACCATCAGTTCCAAGATGCTTTACCGCACAGATCAGATTACCAAGATTCTGCTACTCATGCGCTGAGTTAGCAAGTATCTGTATCAAACCCGGAACCTTGTGATTCCTAGGTGAATGCTCTAGTGACACAGCAAAACCAGTCCTATTAAATAGTTGTGATAAATCAAATATCAGTTAAATGTGAAATTAATTAGATTTTTTAAAGATAATAACCAAAATGAAATCACTCTTCAAAAGAATCCAAATATCTGTATATTCATAGAAGATAAAGTAGTTAAATATGAATTCAGGGGCATAAATTTTTAATTGGTGTTGTGGACAGCTTTAAAAAAAAAATTCTATTATTACTCTGAAATAAAAAATATCGTTAGATATTTGGAAAAATTACCAGCAAATAGTACTTTTCAGTTTATTTCAGTATAGGACTTGATAAGTTTATAA
Organism: Doryteuthis pealeii; assembly: GCA_023376005.1. Lineage (NCBI taxonomy): Eukaryota > Metazoa > Mollusca > Cephalopoda > Myopsida > Loliginidae > Doryteuthis > Doryteuthis pealeii. Next base: position 99,305,448 of record CM042151.1, read on the forward strand.
TCTCAATTCCCTTAAAATAACAACGCCGAGGTAAAAAAAAGTGTATAACTGAATCACTATGCAACAACTTTAAATCCATACAACATCAATTAACAGTCCTTTAATTTTTTTAAAAACTTCTAAATGTATTAACGTATTAAGTTATGTTTTCCTTGGAGTTTCATGTTTATAAAATAATTAAAAATATATACATTGGACTTAATTTCCTATTCCAGTAACTTCTGCCCAGTAACCATGGTTAAAATTTACGCTACTGAATTCCAAGAAAAAATTAGAAGAATGTCCCTTTTGAAATCAAGTCTTATCATAACCTAGTGATAGTCTAAAAAAAAAAAAAAAACGTTTAATGAATGTAGCTGTTTTCGATAAGGGATTTTGTTTACGTCGATTACGGATAGTAGCGGAAATGAAATACCAATTAAACGTTGAAATGAATTAGATTTTTTTTTTAAATAATCAAATTATTTTTCAAAAGATTCCAGATATTTTTACAGTCATAGAGGATGAAGTATTGTCACACATTTAGAATATTTTTCACTTCTTCGTCAATGAAAAAATAAAATAAAAATAAAAACTTACCTTTCAAATTATTTTTTATTTGTAAAGAAAGATAATAACCGAACGTTATACTTCTTTCTCTTTTCTTTCGTCTGATTTCTTTTTCTTAAGACTATACAACGTTAGAGAAAATAGGATGAAATATAATATTTTTAATAAAATGAATCTTTTCTGGTTGAATGAATTTAAAACGGGTCGTTCTTCTGAAATAAATAAAGTTTTCGAAAGAGTGGTAAACGAGGGAGATAATTTTGTTAAATGTGAAAAAGATCGAAATTAAAATTTATAAAAAAAACCCTGAAAAGGGTAACGATGGTGGTGGCGATGGTAGGATGGTAGAACCTATCAGTTCTTCTTCGGGTGGTCACTACTTCCTTCCTTGTTGAGTTTTCGGACGCGATTGATTCAGACGTCCCATTTTCCTAGTAAAAGTGTGCGTCGAGACTTGACTCCACCCATCCTCCTCTACTTGTACTTCTGGTATCTCTTATATAGCTAGCCATGGGCAAAAATAACAACAGGAGATAATATTTTTTAAATTTCCTAGGGACCACCAATTCGGTCACGTGATCAGTTTAGGCCATCTTGAATAAAACGGAAATAAATATTTCCGAACTTTTTTTTATCAAAAATCTCGTAAAAAAACAATTAAAGATCCTACAGGGTTGTTACAAAGAAAAACAATTAATTCAAAGATCAAATTATCCGATTGGGAAAAATTACATCGTTATCTTAAAAAATAAATAAACCTAGCCGTATTACATGCGAAAGGGTAATTTTCAGGCCGACAGAAAAAATACATTACCCTCTTACGATTATACAAATACATATGGTTGAATGTAATGGACATACTTTTGGCCAAAATTTACTATTAAAATGAATAAAATCTTTAAAAACTTTGATATTAAAATTTACTATTAAAATAAATAAAAACTTGAAAAATTTTAATCTTAAAATTTCACAGTGAAATTAACGTTAAAAAAATGTCTTCGGTTTTAGTATCAATCTTTAAAATCGAAAATGAAATGAAAATTTGAATATTTTTTCTAAGAGAAAAACTGATAAAATAATCATATATACTTACTTTTTATTCTAATTGGTCGAAAAAGTTAAATAAAATAATTTTTTTCGCTAAGAAAAACAAACTTTGGTTACTGAGAAGCGTCTCGTCTCTTTGTATAAAAAACAAAACAAATATGTCAGTTTAGCTCATCCGTATATTCTAAGAATCACACATTACTATTCAACAATAAAAATTATAAATTCTTTTAAAAATATTAAGCTAGCTCGGATCGAACCAATTTTTAGTTCACCTGAATTCTAAGATTCATATATTTAAATATCCGTGAAAAATTCGATTTTTTGACGCAGAGAAAAAAAATTAATTTATTTCACGGAGAAAATAAAAATATTTAAGCATACAAAAGATTGAAAATCTCTTAAAAATTAATTTCTTTAAAAAAAAAATTTTTTTGACAATTTAATAGAATATAGTACATACCAATTACAAAAGCAAAAAACAAGTTTTCAAATATTGATATTATGACATTTTTTTGCACTTTTTATTTCCGATTTCATTAATTTTTCCTAAAAAAAACTTCAGCTCGGTACGTTATAGAATTTCATTGATATAGTTATTCAGACTCTTATCTTTATAGAAAAAAGTACAAAATTTTTCTGACGTGTCATTTTTTTTTATCTCATAAAATAAAATAGGATAGACCTCGTAAAAAATATTTCCCCTATTATATTTTAGAAAAAAAAACTATTTCAGATATATTTATATCCAAAGGTAAACATTTATTGAAAATTTCGTGAAAATCAGACTATTAATTGATTTTTCATAGGATTTAAATAAAAAAAAGTCTTATCGTAACTTGTTTTTAGCTACGTTAAGTTTCACTTGATTTAATAGTACAAAAATGAAAACATCGTTTTTCAATCATAATTTTCATTATTTCCGTAAGCTGAAATTTTTTTAAAAAATCATCAGGAGTTTGTTTAATGTTTTTTCTTTCGAATGGAAAAATTCTTTCAAGAAAATATTAATTTTTCTGCAAGTTTCATTGTGTTAAATATAGGGGGGGGGCGAATTTCACAGGGTAAAATTGGTGGTACCTTAAAAATTTCCTAATTGAAAAACAATTATCAAAAATCAAATAATTGTCCAATTTTAATGAAATTTTCACTACTCTATTCCTTGTCAAAGAATAGAGTTATGATAACTTAAAATTTATGATAAATTAAAATTGGTGGTACCTTAAAAATTTCCTAATTGAAAAACAATTATCAAAAATCAGATAATTGTCCAATTTTAATGAAATTTTCACTACTCTATTCCTTGTCAAGGAATAGAGTTATGATAACTTAATTTTATAAGAATAGTTTATTTTATTTTTAAAAATTGAAAAATATTTTTTATTAATTCAGAATGTGTGGGGAGGGTTGACCCTTGTTTTTTGAAGAAAATCCTGAAGAACATATTAAATTTTTTTTTATTTTAAATTTGATATCCGAAAAAAGTCTTTTGAAAATTTTAAAGTTATTTTCTTAGAACTCAAAAAATAATTTTTGTAGCATGTTCTCCTCCCCACGAGTTTTAAAAACAATATCTTTCTTTGGATTGATGCAAAAAATGTATTTTCTCTGATTCAACAGGCCTATTTCTATTCACTTAAATATTTAATAGTGAATTTTAAATGTCTGGAAGCAGCTATGTCGAAGTCTTTTCACCATAGAAAGTCCTATTTAACCTATCTAATTATGATTATTTGGTGTTGCTTATCCACCGAATCCTTATTTCTTTAAGTATTGTCACCTCAGCTAAAAAGAACAATCGGTAGTGCTAATTTTTTAAGATAACTTGTCATTTTTAAATTTACATTAAATAGATAGATTAAATAAAAACTTAATCAAGAGTTTAAATATCAACTTCAACATAGCGCCTTCCAGACGTTTAGAATTCACTATTGAATTTTTAAATAATAAAATAGGTCAATTGAACCAGAGAAAATATTTTTTTGCATCAATTCAAAGAAAAATATTGATTTTAAAACTAAAAAACAAAAAAAAAAAAAAAAAAAAAAAAACGAAAAAAACATACTATGATAATTATTTTTAAGTTTTAAGAAAATAGCGTTTACATTTTCAAATAACATTTTTCAGGTATTGAATTTTTATCTTTTAATTTTCATGTGTTCTGTAAGATTTGATATATCTAGAAATGTAAAAATTAGGAACTGGGAAATCTTTTCCTTCAAATGACTATAGGTCACCTCTCACCCACATACTGAATTGATAAAAAAATTTCAAGAGTTTTTGATAAAATGAGCAATTCATTTTAAAATTTAATTGTTATTGAAAATTCCATTAAATTGGACAATTCCCTGATTTTAATAATTGTTTTAAAATTAAGAATTTTTTAAAAAAATTATTATTTACCGTTGTTACTTTTGTCCATTGCTGGTTTATATACCTGTCAATACATTTTTTTTTCAGTGATTTCTTTTTTATTTGTGTCTGTCTTTTTCTGAAATACTTGCTTTTAATATTAAGCTGCTGGCATGCCATTCTGGGTTACCTGTGTTCCTTCAGCATATGATACTTGTTGAAATTCACTTTAGTCAGTACTAATTATTACTAACAGACTCTAATAATAGTGGGGTCAGAAGTTATCTGCCCTAATCCATTGATTGTACGGGTGAGTTACTTGCCCTTTGACCTTTGTTTTCAGTTATTGTTTTAAATAAGTTACAGACCTCGTGTTATGAAAAGCAGTCCTAATGTATTGCCTCGTTAATCCAATGGAAGGTATCTCAATTGGAATAGGTCTTGAGTAACTGTGATTGCCAAAGACAAAAAAAGGTATGTCTCGTTTTCTGTGGGATTAAGTTTATAAATTCCCAACAATACTCACTGGTTTGATCTAAAGTTTTCTTTAAACATTTTGAAATTATTATTTCTTGTATTCATTCATTATGAACCAAAACAAATAAAAAATGAAAAATTATTAGATCTTCATTTGGTTGAAAAGAAATCAAAATCATCTTATCAGAATTATGCTTATTAACATTTTTTCAATTTATTTTTTCAATTAAAAAAAAATTATTTTTCAATAAAAAAAAATTATTTTTCAATCAAAAAAAATTATTTTTCAATTTTTTCAATTAAAAAAAAATAAAATGAGCTATTCATTATAATGAATGAAGATTTGAAAATACCATTTAAATAAGACAATTCCCTGATTTTTGGTAATTGTTTTAAAATTTAAAAAAAAATCTATTACTTCCTTTGAACAAAATTGCTCAACCCTCATGTTATTCTGAGTGATCTGGGTTCATTCATTATGTGATGCTCAATGGTTTAATTTCAACTTTTTAAAATCCTTAATTCTTGTACTCATTAACTCTTAAAGTCCCATACCACTGCATTCCACCTGGCTGGATGTCTCCTTCATTTTCCTAATCCACCTCAAATGATAGCCTTTGTTTAAATGTAATATTAAACATGTTTAGAATTCTTTGATTGAAGGGAAATAACAGGTAACTTTAGATGCAAAAGTCATTTTTAGCCATTTTTTAATATATATCCTTATAGGAATGCTCTGGACTTAAAACATTCTGAACAGGATAAAACAAATAAAGTTTTTAAAAAATCATTTTGATAAATCATTTTTAAAAAAGGTTTTAAAGTTTTTAAAAAGTTTTAAAAAGTTTTTTGAAAAGTTTTAAAAGTAAAAGTAATAGTAGTAGTAATGATAATAATAACAATGACCATGCACAAGGCTCTACAACCTAAAGAGCCACAATCCAACAACTCAAAGACTACACAAAAAAGAGCAAAGATAGATTACTTATGGCAGCCAACAATAGCAGATGTAATGTATGGGCAAACAGAAAAACAATGAAAACTAGAAAACAAAATGGGAAGAAAAACAATTATATGGACACTTCAAATGACAAATCAAAGAGTTTGCATATAAAAAGACTTTGACATGGTTAAGAAAAGGAAACCTCAAAAGAGAAACTGAATCACTAATAATTGCTGCACAAAATAATGCCATAAGAACGAATTATATCAAAGTAAAAATTGATAAGACCCAACAAAACAGTAAATGTACAGAGATGAGACTGTAAACCATGTACTAAGCGAATGTAGCAAACTAGCACAACAGGAATACAAAGCTAGGCACGACTGGGTTGGGAAGGTGATCCACTGGGAATTATGCAAAAAATTAAATTTTGACCATACAACAAAATGGTATATGCATAAACCAGAATCTGATAATAGTAACTATAAAAACACTTGAAGAAAAAGAAAGTTAGTAATACTTATGAATTTTAGAAGTAGACACTATCAAGCAGAGATGAAAGAAAAAGTTTAAAAAATAACACCTCAGGAGAACAAAAAAACTCCTAGAAACCAAGTTCAACAGCAGAAATCTCATCAAAGAAATAAATACCTGGGCATCACCATTATAAGATACTCTAGGCCATTTTTAAAATAGACAAAAACAACTCTGACAGATTGACCAAAAAACTAGAAAATCAATGACAATGTGCAAGGCTTTATTCTCTAGAGACGAAAAACAACGAAAACAAAGATGGCAAGAAAAACAATTATCCTTCATCACCATTGCTCCCTGGTCCACTTTGACCTGGAGTGGTAGTACCTGTTAGGGTCCCATCTATGGGTTAAATGGAAAAACATGAGTTTATAAATAAAATTGTATTATGCATTAAGAATGAATTTATTTCACAACTTTGTCGGCATTAAATAACCCACTGAGGTTGATATGCTGTAAAACAAAACAAACCAAACCAAAGACAATTATATGGATACAGCAAATGTCAAATTGGAGAGGATGCACATGAAAAGACTTAGTTGGTTAAGAAAAGGAAACCTCAAAAGAGAAACTGAATCACTAATAATTGCTGCACAAAATAATGCCATAAGAACAAATTATATCAAAGCAAAAATTGCTAAGACAACAAAACAGTAAATGTAGACTGTGTGGTGACAGAGATAAGACCATAAACCATGTATTAAGTGAATGTAGCAAACTAGCACAACAGGAATACAAAGCTAGGCACGACTGGGTTGGGAAGGTGATCCATTGGGAATTATGCAAAAAATTTAATTTTGAACATACAACAAAATGGTATATGCATAAACCAGAATCAATTCTTGAGAATGAAATGCATAAAATTCTCTGGGACTTCGAGATAAGGATGGATCACCTTATCCCAGCCAGGAGACCAAAGCTAGAATTGATTAACAAAAAAAAAAAAAAAAGAGAGAACCTGTCAACTGATAGACTTTACAGTTCCAGCAGATCACAGGATGAAGATGAAGGAAAATGAAGATAGACAAATACCTGGACGTTGCCAGAAAATTGAAAAAGCTGTGGAATATGAGGTTCAAAGTGATACCAATTGTTGCTGGAGAACTTGGAATGGTCCCAAAAAAGCTTGGAAAAAAAGACTGGAGGAACTGTAAATCATAGGAAGAATTGAGACCATCCTGACAACTGCATTGCTGCAATCTGCTAGAATACTCAGAAGAGTCCTGGAGACCTGAGAAGTAGGTACCACCAATTTTCCCTGTGAAATTTACCCCTCCCCCATATTTAATACAATCAAACTTACATAAAGGTTATTATTATCTTGAAAATGTTTTGACCATTCAAAAGAAGAATCATTGAAAAAACTCCTTATGATTTAAAAAAAAAATTTTTTTTTCAGCTCATGAAAATAATGAAAATTATGTACGAAAACAATGTTTAAATTTTCACACTGTCAAATCAATTCAAATTTAACATAGCTGAAACAAGTTATGACTGGAGGCTTTTTTAAAAGTCTATGAAAAATCAATTAATGGTCTGATTTTCGTGAAAATTTTCATAATTATCAACCTTTTGCTGAAAATATGTTTGAAATAGGTTTTTCCTAAAATATATTTGGGGAAATAATTTTTTTCTTTTCTCTTTTTTGTGACAAATGTTACTCGAGCCAAATTTCTCTCTCTCCCTTCCTCCCTCCCTCTCTCTCTCTCTCTAATTAATGTTTTGTGGTAGAGAAAAAGAAAAGAAAATTTTCCCATAGGTTGTAGATAAAAATAAACTTTTTGAAATAGAGAAAAAAATGAAAAGTGGCAAAAAGAAATATGTTTTTATATGGAGAGGCAAGAGACAAATTACTGAGAGTATACTAATTTCAGAGTACTGTGTATTATCATAGGTGGCCGAAAATAAAAAATACTATTTGTCTGAATTTTTTTGATGAGCCTTGATAAATTGGATAATTCTGACTATTGTCCTCATCTTTATTGTTATATGCATAACATTTCAGCAATGTGTCCTCTGGCCTTGTTCAGGTATTTTTTGTGTAACGGATTATGAATGTCTAGAGTTTTGGGTGGACTGCTATAGAAAAGGAGGAAGAAGAAATGAGACAATGTGGAGGCTTTGAAAAAGGGTGGAGTGATGCACGGTGATTTGGCCGAGGCATGACCCCTGAATGGAGAATTGAAAGCCACGGTGTTGACCGGAATCGGAAGTCATGTGGTAACGAGGAACGATTAACAACAAGATCGTCCTCTTTTTGCTTTCCGAGGTGTAGAGTACGGACAGGTCTCTGGTCCCTAGTGTGGGATTACAGTAATTTAACAGTGTCCTCTCTCTCTTTCTCTCTGCCTGAAAATAAAAGCTAAGCCCTGGGGAAGATATATCTCAAACATTGTATCTTTTTTATCGACAAGACGACCACCGCGTAACGAATACCATCTTAGTGCCGTGAACTTGGAGGCACGTCTATACAACGTATATCGCTTTTGGTACTGTGACCATATATTGCCACGTTACACTTGTTAAACTCAGAAATCTTCTTATTGAACTCAAGAACCTTCATGTTGTAATTAGAACTTTGAACCGAACATTTTATTCAATCCACAAAGACATGAAGGCTCCCGAGTTTGACAAGAAACAACTGAAGAAGATTGGAGAACACATAGGCAGAAACGTTGTGTATACAACAATAAAGATGAGGACAATAGTCTGAATAATCCAAATGATTAAAAAAAAAGGTGATAAAATAGTGTCACAAGTTGGTAGCGATCTAACAAAAAAATGAAACAAACTCATATAAAAATTATGGTTGATTGAGCAGGGAGTAATGGTTAGAGTCATAGGAAATGGACTCGTCGACCAGAGTTCAAATCCTGGACAAGGCTGTTTGCATTTCTGTGGTGAGAGAAATCACGCACATGGTAGCTCAAAGCATGCACAAATGTCTGGCGTGCAAAATGAGATAAGGGGGGATTGTAGTGGACGATTAGGGAGATCGAACTCACATCCTCCTGATCATGAGTCATGGCTTGACATCAGACTACTTGTTGGTATGCATGTAAATTACTACACTGCGTGATTGACGTGGATGTGGGATTTTAGTATGATTATTTAAGGCCTGCCTTAACACACTGAGGGTTTGCGTTCCAGTCTTACTGACAAGGGCACTGACATACAAGAAGGAACAAGAGGCAAGTGAACGTTGGTGAAGGACTGCTAGGAAAGATTGTTGCAGGCAACAAAGGCTTGGTCAGGAGAAGCTGGGAAAACTTTTTTATTTTCGGCGGAGAGATCCGGCTGTCCAACCCGATGAATTTTCTATTCATTTATTATAATTTCACATAGCAGTAATACCCTTGGGAAAGGTATGCATCCAACTACTTTCCTTCCAGTTATGGGTAAATAGTAGGGCAGACTTGGTTCTTTAACATTGGCTAGGTAACCAGTCAAGGAGAAAGAAAACTAAATTCAAATCTGTTAAACTCTGCTTAAGAAATTAACCTTGTCTTAACCTGCTTATGTGGAGGAGTTAGTAAATATACATATAAGAATTATCAAATGATGTGTTTTGGGTAATTTATTTAATGAATTCAATACACTCCAAAATAAAAAAAAAACAACAGATTTACAAATTGCACCAATACAACCACAAATTTAATCTAGGTATAAGATTACAATATTTCCTAAAAAATAAATAACATTTTACCTAAAGACATCCCCAGAAATTATACATGTCGTAGAACAGTACAACTTCATAATTAACCCAGTCACAATTGATACAGTGATTTGGAGAAAATGGATCAAGTCTCCAATAAGCACCCCAAATCACCCCAGTAAATAAAAGGTCACTCTTGCTTGTCATCACAAGCTTCTGCTTACGATTATTTGTAAACAACAATTTTTAGCACTTATATTGTATCTGGCATTAGAATTTAACTGTAATTTCAATATTGATTTTAATTTTTTTTTAAATTAGTTATTTCATGCTATTGTTGTTAGCCTTTGGGAGAAATATTAAGTTTTAGCATTTTTTAAATCATAATTTTTAATTTTAATCAGAGGTTTATTGAGATTTTGTACTTAGAATAAATTAAATAAACAGTTCACGTTATTATTAACAAACAAAAGACATTTTTTTTTTACAACTTTATAACAGTTTCTTTTACATACGTGTTTGTATGAGCAAGTTAAGAATCTGACTTGCGGAAAATTAATAGCCATAAACTTATTGAGGTTGAGAGTTATCTTCTATGTGTATTCCCATGTGTCTTTTTAAATTGGAATTCTCTGAAAAGGATGATCCACACACTTGACAAGAAAAAGGTTTCTCTCCTGTGTGTACTCGTTCATGTCTTCTTAAATTTGCATTGTTTGAAAATACTGATTCACACACTTCACAAGAAAATGGATACTCTTCTGTGTGTGTTCGCATGTGGGTTCTTAATTCAGGATTACTGGAAAATGCTGATCCACACACTTGACAAGAAAATGATTTTTTGCCTGTGTGTCCTTGCATGTGTCTTTTTAGATTGGAATTGTTTGAAAATGCTGATCCACACATTGGACATGAAAATGGATTTGCTCCTGTGTGTGTTCGCATGTGTGCTGTTAATTCAGGATTCCTCGAAAATGCTGATCCACACACTTGACAAGAAAAAGGTTTCTCTCCTGTGTGTATTCGGACATGTCTTTTCAAATTGGAATTATTTGAAAATGCTGATCCACACACTTGACAAGAAAATGGATTCTCTCCTTTGTGTGTTCGCATGTGGGCTCTTAATTCAGGATTCCTTGAAAATGATGATCCACACACTTCACAAGAAAATGGTTTCTCTCCTGTGTGTATTCGCATATGTATTTTTAAACTGTAATTCTGCGTAAATGTTGATCCACAAATTTTGCAAGAAAATGGTTTCTCCCCAGTGTGTATGAGCATGTGTGCCTTTAAATGGCAATTCATTGTAAATGCTGTTCCACACACTTGGCAAGAATATGGTTTCTCCCCTGTGTGTATTCGCATATGGTTTTTTAAACTGGAAGTTTGTGAAAATGCTGACCCACACACTTTACAAGTATATGGTTTCTCTCCTGTGTGCGTCCGCATGTGTCTTTGTAAATGGTGATTCTCTGAAAATTCTGATCCGCACACTTGACAAGGAAATGGTTTCTCTCCTGTGTGTATTGACATGTGTGCTTTTAATTTGCGATTTGTTGAAAATGCTGATTCACACATTTGACAAGAAAATGGTTTCTCTCCTGTGTGTATGCGCAAGTGTTCTTTTAAATAGCTATTCTTTGAAAATGCAAATCCACAAAATTCACAAGAAAATGGTTTTTCACCAGTGTGTGTTTTCATGTGTGTTTTCAATTCTGACTCCTCAGAAAATGCTGATCCGCACACCTGACAAGAGTAAGTGTCCTTTTCACAGTCTGCTTCCATTTTTTTTATAGAAGTTGGTATTTAGTAAATTTGCTGATGTACAAAAGTGGGACGATTACTTTATCTGAAAGGAAAGCATATAATCATTGATAAAACATTAGAAAAGTGTTAACATTTAAACAAAAACTAAAAAACAATGTCTATCAAACATTTTATAATCTTAAAAAATAAACTTCCAATTAAATTAATTTTATAAAAGAAAATCTTTTATTATTTCACACTGTTATCAAAACATTTTGTGAAAAATAATTCTACTTAGAAATAAAATTTTATGTTATTGATTTCAAGACATTTCTTATATCTTGCTAAAAATCATTCAAATTATTTGGTGCTGGTGATATTTGTGAGGTTGGTTGCAATGGAGAGCAATGGTGAAACATTTTGGAGACCACATACAGTATTGATGATGGCATTTCAGTACATTAGACAAGATGGAGAAGAAAATGTATAAATGAGACAGAGTGTAAGAAGATACACATGTTGATGAGGTTGGATGATATTGTTTGTATTTCTCATGTTAAGAATTGTTCTGATTATTTTGTGCAGGAAATATTTGATGGGTTGTTTAGGTGGAGAGCAAAGGGTCTAAGGGGTAACATTTTGGAGACCATATATAGTATTGATGATGGTATCTCCGTATATTAGAATGAACAGAGAGGAATAAGCCTGAGCCAGACTGTAAGGTTGATGAGGTTGGATGATATTAAATATATTTCTCATGTTAAGAATTATTCACATTTTTTGGGACAGAGGATATTTGTGGGGTTGTTTTAAATGAAAAGCAAAGGGTCTAAGGGGTAACATTTTGGAGACCACATACAGAGTTGATGTTGGTGTCTCTGTAAAATAAAAATTAGTCAGAGTGTAAGTAGACACACATGTTGATGTAGTTGGATGATATTGAATGTATTTCTCACATAAAAAAAATTGTTCAATTTATTTGGGATAGGTGATATTTGGGAGGTTGGTTAAAGTGAAGGCAAAGGGTTTAATATAGGGATAGGCATTTTTGTCATCTGCTAGGAATTTTAAAAGCGAATTAAAAATAATTAAATCTATCATTTAAGGTCAAACTTTGTCGTAATCGATAAGTAGTAACATAATAACCATCATTAAAAAATGAAAAATATCATTACATATGCAGTTTATTTTTGATAGATTTAAAACTATTTGTTTTGGTCAATTTCGACAAAATATCATTACATATGCAGTTTATTTTTGATAGATTTAAAACTATTTGTTTTGGTCAATTTCGACATGATCCGCCATTCAGCCTCTTTTTCAATGTTTGTTTACAATTTTAAAATAACATTTGGGATGGAAAAAAAAATTACCAAAAATCAGGTAATTATCTGATTTTAATAAAATTTTCAGTATTGATTTAACAATTAATGAATTTTATAATGCATCAGTTATTTTATTTCAAAACTTTAATTTAGTATTTTTGCTATGAAAAATTAATATATAAAATTCATTTAGAATAAAAATATTCGGATTTTAAGTTTAAAATGTTATATTTTTAGATTTTAAAAATAAATATCTACTTATTGCAAACCTTATTTTAGGCGCAAAAAGTAGTAAGTTTTGAAGAAAAACTCTATTGAAAATGTACCCCCTCCCCTTTTTAAGCAGAAAAAACATTGATGTATAATTTTTTTTTTATAAGATAATAGCCAATTAAATAATTATCGAAATGAGTAAAAAAGAAATCTCCAAAAAATTAATTATTTATTATTTTTTTACATTTTATTTTTCGATTTTTGGTACTTATTTTTTCATAAAACAACAACCGTAATTTTTTTTTGTTTCTATTCAAAACTTCGGTCTTTTATCTCTTTATTTATACTGTAATTAGTATCGAAAATGACCAACTCACAAAACATTTTACGCCCCTAACATAAGGGGAGTCAAAATTAAGTGACCTGAAAAAAATGAGAAAGTTTTTAAATAAAATAAATAATAAAAATTTCATTAAAATCCGATAATTCGCTGATTTGTGGTAAATTATTTTCTGTAGGGGGGCTAAAGTCATTTTGTCAAAAACGCATTTTAGGCTCATTTTGACAGTAGCTAGTTTAATAGAACAGGAACATATTTCATAACTAGAATATCCCTCGTTGAGGGGAGGGGGCGTCAGGTTGAGTCTTCGGTTATTACTCCCTCACTGAGGGGGAATTTCTTTCAGTCACAAAGTCTGAGAAGAGCGCTCGTTTCTATGAGGCTTCCTGGTTGGTGCCAAACCGTAAAAAGAGGGCTCTTCACCCGACCCGACAGGGGACGTTAACCTTTACTACTTCCTGTCCCTAAAGGTACAGGAGAGTTCTAGTCCCTACATACCCAACCTTTGATATGCAGGGTTCCCATTCATTTTAGGAAATCATTTTCCAGGACATTTCCAGGACACTTTTAAAATTTTCCAGGACATCACTTGTTCACAACAATTTCATAATTCAATCAATATTAATCTAATATCGACACATTAAGACAGTTTTATTCTTATTTTTTTATGATGCAGGGTTAATAAAGTATCTTGGGTTTATTATAGATGATGCCTACATCTATCAATTAACTACATAGGGTGTCCACAAAGTCCATATGAGGTCTACCCCACCCCTAATTTATTTTATGAGATATGAAAAAATGAACCAATGAAAAAATGAACCAACAAAAAACGATTTTTACTTTTTTTTCTATAAAGATTGTTTATCTATCTATCTATCTATATCGTTTTGTTTGTTTATCTATCTATCTATCTATCTATCTATATCGTTTTGTTTGTTTATCTATCTATCTATCTATCTATATCGTTTTGTTTGTTTATCTATCTATCTATCTATCTATCTATCTATCGTATCTATCTATCTATCTATCTATCTATCTATCTATCTATCTATATCGTTTTGTTTGTTTATCTATCTATCTATCTATCTATATCGTTTTGTTTGTTTATCTATCTATCTATCTATCTATATCGTTTTGTTTGTTTATCTATCTATCTATCTATCTATATCGTGTTTGTTTATCTATCTATCTATATCTATCTATCTATCTATCTATCTATCTATCTATCTATATCGTTTTGTTTGTTTATCTATCTATCTATCTATCTATCTATCTATCTATATCGTTTTGTTTGAATCTATCTATCTATCTATCTATATCGTTTTGTTTGTTTATCTATCTATCTATCTATCTATATCGTTTTGTTTGTCTATCTATCTATCTATCTATCTATATCGTTTTGTTTATCTATCTATCTATCTATCTATCTATATCGTTTTGTTTATCTATCTATCTATCTATCTATATCGTTTTGTTTATCTATCTATCTATCTATCTATATCGTTTTGTTTATCTATCTATCTATCTATCTATCTATCTATATCGTTTTGTTTGTCTATCTATCTATCTATCTATTTACTTGTCGAAAATATCTATCTATCTCAGTCTGTTCAAAACTATCTAAACAAGAAATATGACAAATTTCTATAAATAAACAAGAATTAAGACAAATTACGATAATAAGAATTACGACCAAAAAAGGTTTAATGTTTTTTTCTTTCGAATGGAAAAAATAAATAAACAAGAATTAAGAAAAAGAGCCCCCCCACCCCCTGAAATACATTTAACGCCCTAAGTTGTTTTTTTTTTTTCAAGTAACACCGCTGTGGCGCCGATAGTTGGGGCTGTTATTTAGAATTCACCGCGCAGCAATTTTCGGAGGCAGGAGACCGGGACGCACTTCCTCATAAATTAAACCCCCCCCCCCCAAAAAAAAAAAACGATATCTGGTTTTAAAATTGTTCCGAAAAATAAATGAGGCACCTGTAAAATTTGATTACTTTTGTTTAAAAAAAAAAAAAAAGTTTTTCTATATAAATAAATGTTTTTTTTTTAAAGAAAACATTAAAAATTTAAGTCTCTTGCTTTGTTTTGTTTTGTTTTGTTTTTAGGGGGGGTGCAGAAAATTGGACTTTTTCTATCTAACAAAAACAAGAAAAATTAAGAACGAAATTTATGGAATTTTAGAATAATAGGAAGTTATTTTTAAAAAGTGAAAGTGTTGAAAACCTTATTTCATAAACAAAACCGACCAAATCAGTTTTTTAAAAAATTCACTTGATTCCAGAATCAGATGTTTAGATAGTTATCTTCAAGATACGTACTCCCAAATTTTTTTATAGCAATTCTCCCTCAAATTAGCAGCAGGAGCCAGCCTCATGTGCTCTTTTGATCTGTGTTTTCGGGAAAATAAATTTGTTTTTCATCTGAAATCTTAAATAAATTTGTATTACATAAATTAATTCGATTATTTTTCAATAAATATGTCTCTACCAAATGAAATTATTTTAGGCATTTTTAAATAAATATGTCTAAATTAACTGTTTTATAACAATCAATTCACTTTTTTTTTTCAATAATAAAATTTGAAAACATTTTTTTAAACAATGAATTGAGAACAAATCAAACATTATTTAAAGCACTAAGATGAAAAACAAGTTTATTTTCCCGAAAAAAAAAAAGGCAGATCAAAAGAGCGTAGTAGGCTAAGTCCTGCTGCTAATTTTAAGGGAGGATTCTTTAAATAAATAAAAATATAAATAAAATGAAGGGGGGTTAAATATTCGGGAGTGTGTATATTGAAGATAACAATTTAGATTCAATAGAGAATAAAAATGATTTCGTATGAAAATATTTCATCTTAATTATTCTCTTCGTTTAATTTTTTCGTTTATAAATGAAGAATTTAAAGTGGACGTTATACTTACTTTTTTTATTTTTTTCTTTCGTCTGGTTACTTTTCTTTCAATCAAAGCAATATCAGAAAATGGGGAGAAATATTTATATTTTAAATAAACTAATCATTCCTTGTTGATGGAATATAAATTTTAAAATCAGTCGACAGTTACGATTGATACAAAAAGGTGTTTTTAAAGAACAAATATCAAGGGAGATAATTAATAAGAATAAAGATTAATTTAAATTATTTTGTTTTATTCATTAATTTACTTATATTTATTTTTATTTTTGTATGTTTATTTATATTTTATATTATTCATTATCATATTATTATTTATTATTATTTGTATTATTATTTGTATGATATATATTATTATTTATATATTTATAAATATTATTTTTTATTTATATATTTTAATTATTTATTTTAATATTTATTATCATATTATTCATATTTTTTATATTTATATATTTTATATATTTATTCATTCATTTTTATTTATTTATTATATTCTAATTTTATTTTGTTTTGTTAAAATTCTCTCAACAATGGAATCCTTAAGATTCATAATAAAAATTTATAATATAATTTATAAATCAATTTAATGCTGTATTTGAATATAAAAAATCATATATATATATATATATATATATATATATATATATATATATATATATATATAATAATGATTTGAAGGCAATTACAATGCATATAAAATAAAAAAAAAGATGTTTTTTTGTTTTATCGATTTCAAAGTAAACCTTTATCTTCAGAGGCAGTTTTCAAAAATGTACGTGCTTCTGTTTTTTTGTGTGGTTATTTTCTTTCTTTCTTCTTTTCTCCTCTTCTCTTTTTTTTCTTTTCTTTTTACTTCATGAATGAAATGGGCAGATAACTGTAGTTTCTTATTTTAGAAATATCTGTTGAGAATGGGTTTTAATTTTTTGTATGTATATGTATCTAATATTGTCTGGTTAACTTCCAGGGAATATTGGTACATAGTAGCTATGTTGTTTTTATTTTTTATATGCATTGTAATTGCCTTCAAATCATTAATATATAATAACATACTTAACAATGCTTCAAGCAAATTACCAATTACTTATATATATATATATATATATATATATATATATATATATATATTAGAGATAATATGGGTGCTATATTTATATGTAAACAGTGTTCAATATCCTTGATAGAGCGTTTAAGTAAAGGTAGTGTGAACAGTAGAGTCATCATCCACATAATTGTGCAGAATTTTGATAAGATGCGCAATCAAAACAGAAAATCATCATTTACCTTTACATCTATACCAGAAATCAGCAGGAGATTTTTTTGCTGCAACAACAAAGACTATCTTGTCATATTTTATATTCACACCAGTTGATTATGAATGGAAGCCCATGTGTGGAAAATAATATTACCTTATTTTCACCTTATGCAAATAATGAGGATCATAAGCGAAAAATAATGTTGTAGAAAATATTATTATCTTAAACAGTGACCTCCCTTTGACCATAGCAACAGAGCCCAAGGGTCTTAACCATAACCTGATGAGAAACCTCATGCGATTGGCTAGGGGCCTTTGTGACCAATCAGAGCACACATTATGAGGCTCAGTTTGGCCACCAACTTTGAGGGCTGAGACCTTCAAATCAGTCTCTTTCCACTGGACTCTCTTCGGGGCACGACGTATATGTTTTTTCCACAGCAAAGGCATTGGGAACGAGGAGACTTGAAACAGTTCGAAGGGCCGGTGATTAAAATCAAACAAGCTAGCAAGATGCTCCGACATGAACAGATAAGTCATGCGGGGATTATCTTGCAAACAATTCATACATTTACATACATTTTCTACTTGTGACTTTGTAACAATCCATACAATTACACTACAATTTCTATTGTAATACATCGTAAAATTTACACACACATTTGTACCACTTTGTAATTCGTATTTTGTATCTTACATGTCTTGCTGTCGATAAATGCATTTCGTATTATTATAAGCCTTGTTGTTGTCGTCACCTATTCTTTACCTTTATCTGGTCTGTTTTCTTTATACATAAGTATCAATTTTACTTATTCGGCAATATTCCTGAAAATGCTAGCAAACCTGGGTGCCCATTAGGTGTGCTTATGGCAGATCAATTTTTTGTGTGGAACTATCAATAGCTGTTTGAGTCATGTCCTTATTCCACACAGCTTTCTTCATTGAAAATGAATAATCTAGAGAAGTTTGAGGTCTAAAAGTATCAAACTTATTCAAAAAACTTATGATGTATCTGATTATAATAGAGATTCTGCAAATGAAACTACATCACCACCAACATTACAATTCCCTTAGTTATTTACATTTGATATATAATGAAATATCTCAAAATGCATATGGTTTGCAAAAGAAAAAAATAGACGAGAAGGTTTGGATTAATATCGTTTATTTAAAATAAACAAAAGCTGGAATTGTTGTGATGGTAATTCCTTTTCGCTGCTTGGTGAAATAAGGGTAGGCGTGGGGTTGAAAGTCAGTTCTGGCTCTGCGTGGCGCGAGGTGTGCGGTGTATAGTATGGCGTGACGAGGTGTGCGGTGTGGGTATAGTATGGCAGCTCTTTGATCCTGCCTGTCGGGTAATGTTTCTTACATGGAGGCCCTCGGTCAACTGTCTTCAACTTTAAGCCGGCTTGTTTATATAGCAAAGGATAGGATCCAAAATCCTTTTGAAGGGTTATGAGGGGAAGTTTTTTTATTGTCTGAAAAACATTAAATCGAGGATATTTTTATTGTTTATGAATTTTGATTTTAAACCAGAGGTTTTTTTGGAGCCTATGCGTAGAACCATGTTATTTTCGTCACTTCGTTCTAGGCCATTTTTGTTTTGTTGGCGAGTAGATGTATTGTGAAGTAAAGATTGTGAATCATAAGAGATATCTATTTCTGTTATAACACATTATATTCTCAATGGTTATTAAATAATCATTATTTAATCTTAATTAGCATCTTATTTATTAACAATGTCTCTATTAAGATCTAGCTGAGATAGATTTGCCTCAAAACAGCCAATGTTACTTTCAAAATCCTGCAATGTGTCTTATATATCATTAAATGGACACTCCCATTGATTTCGATGCATGAGATTTCATGCAATGAACAATCTACACAGTGGTTTGTTTATAGAGGTGAAGGCTTGTGTTGGACCATCCGCACTTTTTGGCACAGTCGATAGGAAAAAATTGGCGCACAAGGAATGCCACAACCCAATCAACGACTGACCTTAGGCTTTTTAATTCAGAGTTTTCCTTTTCCTTAAGATATTAAGATTTGATAAGATTAAATTGATGAATTGATAAATTTAGATAAATTTAGATAAATTGATAAATTTGATAAATAAGATAGATTTGATAAGATAAGATTTGATAAGATACTAAGATTTGATACTAAGATACTAAGATACTACTTCTCTCCAACCTCTCTCATTGAAATATCTTCTCTCTCTTACTGTAAAGATGTCCTCATGGGTTTTGTTTTTGATTTTTATTGAAATCCATTAGCCAGTCCTGTTCCTAAATATTAGCTTAACATGTGTGTAAAGTTTCATCTTGATCGGATCACTTGCATAGGCACTAACTGGTTATACACAAACAGAATTTATATGGTAGACAAGCTGCACTACCCGGTAAAATAGTTGTTAAAGTCATGTTCTTCTATCCAGCTTTCTTCACTCAGACTGAATGAGCCAGGTAATTTGGAGGTTGAGGTTGTAGAGTAGCAAATTTATTCAACAAACTTATGTACAAGAATAGGAAGGAGAGAAGTTTCAGGGAGTGTTTAACAGTAGTAGTATCTCTTCTCCACCTCTCTCATTGAAACAACTTCTCTTTCTTCTTCCATTGTAAAGATGTCCCCAGGGGTTCTATTATTGAGTTTATACCAATGATTATTTCCAGAGTTTATGGGTGCTTTGGTCTTATCTCAATCAATCAAGAGGTTGCGAGTTCAGCCTCTTTACTCACCTGCAACAATATCATTATTTCTTTTTTTTTACATAAATTGAAATTATAGATGAATAAAATCAGAAGAAAGTTACTTGAAAAGTACCTTTCTTCTTCTTCTGTACATTTCAGCCTATTAGGCCTATATATATATATATATATATATATATATAAAAGGATATGAAAACACACAATACTGTTAAAATGAAAATATTTTATATCATATTCATAGCTAATACTGCACAATATTTCGATTTATAAAAATCATCATCAGAGCTTGTTTTTAATCCGAACTCATATATATATATATATATTGTGACGTATTCCCTCCAAGCTCAATTTAAACGGTGAAGTTCCAATTTTGAAGCTCTAGGGAGTGTGGAGTACCCCTTAATCATCATTACTCTTAGTTCCACTCTGACCCGGAGTGGTAGTACATGTTAAGGTCCTATCTGTGTGTTCGACAGAAAAAAAATGAGTTAAAAAATGTGTCCAAATTGAGAGACCCCATTGTGCAGCATGGTGGCCTGAAGACATAAAAAAAGTTATAGATCTATAAAGACAATAATGAAGTGATAAAATCATATATAAGTAACTACTTTATCTATTGTTTAGAGGAATTGTCAGATTATTATTACTAAAATTAGTCTATCATTCTACTAAACATTATGTAATACAAATGAAATACACATTTTGTAACTGAAGACACAAATTTTAATTTCTTAATTATTAAAAGTTTCAATACAAAGGAAAATAACTTCATATATTACAAAATTCAATGTTTCTCTCAATATGGTGGTTTTTGGTATCATGAATGAGAGCATATTTTGATTGGTTCAGGTAAAAAAGTGACTTTAGCAGGACCTACTGTGACTAAAGTGACTTTAGCAGGACCTACTGCAGTGGCTGCAGAGGAAGAAGGTTTGAGACGTTGTTGGTTCTGTTGCAGCATTTCAACTTTTGTTGTATTTTCTCTTTTTCTCCACTTTGAATAAATGACTGTTCTTAGAGTGATATGGCTTTTATAAGGATGTGCTCCCAGTGTTGTCTGTTTCCAACCAGGACTGTCCACCATTGCTAAAATGGTTATAGAGAAAGAAGGTCTGAGAAGTTGTTGGTTCTGTTGCAGCATTGTGTGTTAAATTTGTATTCCGTATGTTTTTAATACACAAAGTGGATATGGACTTATTGATGAAGCGACTACAAGGAGTAGTCACAGACTAGATTTGTTATATACCCCTGTTGCTGGTATGTAAACCATGAGTTCTTTTGTTAGAGAGAGGAGAGAGATGGGCAGATAGGTATTTACACAATGAATAACTTACTTGTTACTTTCTTACTTACTTACCTGGATTAAAAGGGGAGGATCAAAGTGCAGTATCTATGCTTTGACACTTACCTTTTGAACCCGGCCTCGGCTGGGGGTCTAGTGTGCTTCGGCCACTGGACCGGTAAAGTACAAATAATAGCGTCGATCCCAGGGGGCTTTCCTCCCAGGCAATACCTGTCCCCTTGGGGGCGGGGCTAGGTTTATTATTTAAGTGCCCCCCTTGAAGGGTTTTTATTTAAGTGCCCCCCTTGAAGGGAAATGCCTAAGGGATCAACGCAATTTTTGTTCTTTCCCACCCATGTACTCCGGCTTGTGGGTGGGCCCACGTTAAAACTAGGCCTTGTGCCCAGCCCATACAACAGGGGTATGAGGCAAATACCCCCCCCCCTTGTTACTTTCTTTCTTTGGCTATTTGTATGATCGTCCAGTCTCTGTATTCTTTCTCGCCATGTTGGATTCTATTTCTTCTTGTCTGGTCTTCTCTCTGGCAATGTTGGATTCTAAATCTGGATTCTTCTTTCTATTTCTTGCTTGGCCAGTCTTCTAGCTAATCTTGGATTCATTTCTCTTCATTTTTAGTTGAATTATTCAAATCTAATTTACATAATGTTTTGGGTTTTGTCATAATTATCTGTTCCATCAAAAATCATGCCAACTTTCAGACATTTGATAAACAGAATGAAATTGCAAAATCCCTCGACACAAACTAAAAACAATTGTTCTTGTAGCTTAAAATAAAGACATAAATGTTATATTTGTGAGGATTAAAAAATTTAAAACTCTTTCTACATTTCTCAGAATTTTTAAGATGAGGCTTGATAATTTGTATTACTAGTACAAAATAAAAAACACCCTCTGGGCGATGTAAAAATAGATTTTTGAAACATAACTAACAACATCTGTTGCCTTTTTAAAGCTTTTATTGCTTAACTGACTTTTTTTTTTACTAACTACATTGCACATGGAACTAACAGCAAGGGAGACACGTCTGTCTTCCCAGAAGTCTTGCTGTCAACTAAGGACTTAACTAGATCTCACATGACTTCACATGATTTGCAGTTCTCCCACCACCTGGGTCAAAGTTTCCCAACGGTTTGTAACTTTCTATTTGGGCTCCTTGTATTCTCGTCCCCGCAGAATTACAGGGTAATGCCAATAATCTATGCTACCATCAATTATGCAACAGATTAAGTCAACCTCATCAAGTACTGTGACTAGTGTATGCCCATATTTGGCACTGTGATTCCTGGATATGGCACTGAAAGATATCCACCATGTAATAGAAACACAATAAAATCAATCACTTATAAATAGATAAAACAAAATAATTGTTAAAATAGTCATGTACTGAATTTTATTTCAACTTTAGAAAAATATTTATATATTGAAATTACATATGTGAAAGAATTCAATCAGGGATTAAATTTGGAAATATCTTTTCATTTAATTTATATTTGATATTATTTACTGTTAGGGAGATGCAGTCATTATCATTATATTTACATCCAAAATTCATAAATAAACATACATGGGCAAGAACAATACACACACACATTTTTACATACACAACTGATAAATAAATATACACACAAACACACATGGACACACTCAAACACACACAAGGAGAAAAAAATTGGAATGATACTAAAATATTATTAAACAAACATACACACATAAACACACACACACACATGAAGAATTCAGAGGTATGAACATTACCAAGCATACAACAGAATGAGCTGATTCTAGTAACAAGTTAACAGTTCCCTTCTAGGGTTCCATACTTTCAGAAATCTTCTAATGAAGGGATTTTTTTATCCCAACATATTAAGAGAATAAATCAAAGGTAAATGGACAACATAGTCGTTTTTCTTTACACTAGCATTGTGATAGTATTCAAAACAAACTGTCAAAATTGATAAACTTTTAAATTGTAGAATTGTGTACAAAATTTGCCTGACAAATATTTTGAAGCTATAAGCATGCAATCCAATCCTTTCACATGAATAAAGTTCATCATTAGTGAGTGTTCACATATATCATATTACATCAGATTTCAATCCAGTATCCCAAATATTACTGCAGCATAATTTGCATGAGAAATATTTGAAGCTATAAGCATATAATGAAATCCTTTGACAAGAATAAAGTTCAGCATCAGTGAGTGTTAACATGTCTCATATTCCATCAAATTTCTCTCAAGGATGCATTTGTATTGTACTCCAAATATTACTTTATCATAAAAAAATCAATTTTTCATGCAAATATACTTTCTGTCATGTGTTTATGAATAATATTTGTATCCTAAGGATGGAGGATGTTTCTTTGATAGGAACATCCTCCATCCTAAAACAATTCTTATGATACAAATACTCCAGTGTGTATATTTTACTTTCAAATTAGTGACACAAGAATAAGGTTTCTCTCCAGTGTGGGTATTTGCCTCATACCCCACTTGTATGGGCTGGGCACAAGGCCTCGTTTTAACGTGGGCCCACCCACAAACTGAAGCTCATGGGTGGGAAAGAACAAAAATTGCGTCGATCCCTTCGGCTCTGGGCAATAAACCCAGCCCTGCCCCCATGGGGGCAGGTATTGCCTGGGGGGATAGCCCCCTGGGATTGACGCTATTAATTCAAACACACCAGTCCAGTGGCCGAAGCACACCGGACCCCCGAAGGACGGGTTGGAAGTGTAAGGTTTCTCTCCAGTGTGAGTTTGTATTCGTCACACCAAAAGTGAATTTAGTGCAAAGAAAGATTCTCATGTTTCCCAGGAAAAAGGTTTCTCTCCGCTTTGTGTCCATATATGTTGTAACAAGCTTATCTTTCCTGCAAAGGAAGATCCATCTGTTTCACATGAATAAATTATCTCTCTTTTTTTTTTTTCAATTTTCTTTTAATAATTTTTTAGAGACAAGTGGCCCTTTCCTGGGGCTAAAACTTGATTTCTTTATGCATAGTATTTACATCCCATTTTAGGATGGAGGGTGTAATTTGATCCTCAAATACTATTTTTTCCCTCTGCCTCACTTCTCAAATCTTGAGTAAGGGTATTTGCCTCATACCCCACTTGTATGGGCTGGGCACAAGGCCTCGTTTTAATGTGGGCCCACCCACAAGCTGAAGCTGATGAGTGGGAAAGAACAAAAATTGCGTCGATCCCTTCGGCATTTCCCCTCAAGGGATGCGCCTCAGGCACTGGGCAATAAACCCAGCCCTGCTGCAAAGGGGCAGGTATTGCCTGGGGGGATGGCCCCCTGGGATCGACACTATTATTTATTACTTAACATGATCCAGTGGCCGAAGCACACTGGACCCCCAACTGGGACAGAGTGAACAGCAGAGAATAATTTTCTTCTCCTCAATGGACCACTTAGCTATGTTATGGTTTCTGTTTCTAGTGGTTCTTGCTTGGTCTGATCAGAACCAATATTAGGCTTGTCTGGTTGGGTATCCAGCTTACTGTTGTTACTTGTGGTAGCAGCACTGGGAGAAGGGGCACTGTTAATTTCGTCATCATTTAGACCAGTGTTTAGTTATGATGAGAGGAATATTTGTTCAGGATTGACTTCCGAGGGGAAGTATCCATCATGCCAGATACTGACAAACTCCTGTACAGAGAGACCGAAGACACTCAACGTAGTTTCTAGAAGGCTTTTCCAATTCTCTCACCAGTGTGTGTCTGTATATGCTGTTTTTAATTAACTTTACTTACAAAGGTAGATGCATATGTGATACAAGAATATTTTTGCTATCCAGTATGTGTGTGCATATGTTCCAAGAATAATGACTTCTTTACAAAGGAAGATCCACATGTTTCACATGAATATGGTTTCTCTCCACTGTGTCTCCGCATATGGTACACCAAGCCTGACTTTTGTGTAAAGGAAGATCCACATATTTCACAAGAATATGGTTTCTCTCCTGTGTGTGTCCTTGTATGTTGCACTAAGCTTGACTTGAGTGCAAAGGAAGATCCACATGTTTCACAAGAATATGGTTTCTCTCCAGTGTGTGTTCTCGTATGTTGCACCAAACCTGACTTTAGTGTAAAGGACGATCCACATATTTCACAAGAATATGGTTTCTCTCCGGTGTGTCTCCTTGTATGCTGCAGCAAGCTTGACTTTAGTGTAAAGGAAACTCCACACATTTCACAAGAAAATGGTTTTTCTCCTGTGTGTATTCGCATATGATTCTTCAAATATGACTTCCTTGCAAAGGAAGATCCACATGTTTCACAAGAATAAGGTTTCTCTCCTGTGTGCGTCTGCATATGTCGCACCAAGTTTGGCTTTCTGGCAAAGGAAGATCCACAAGTTTCACAAGAATAAGGTTTCTCTCCTGTGTGTGTCCACATATGTTCCACTAAGTTTACCTTTTGTGTAAAGGAAGATCCGCATGTTTCACAAGAATAAGGTTTCTCACCAGTGTGTGTCCGCATATGACGCACCAAGTTTCGCCTTCCTGCAAAGGAAGATCCACATGTTTCACAAGAATAAGGTTTCTCTCCAGTGTGTGTCTGCATGTGAAGCACCAACTGTTCTTTTCGCACAAAGGAAACTCCACACATTTCACAAGAATGTGGTTTTTCTCCTGTGTGTATTCGCATATGATTCCTCAAATATGACTTCCTTGCAAAGGAAAATCCACACGTTTTGCAAGAAAATGGTTTCTCTCCAGTGTGTGTCCGCACATGCAGCACCAAGTTCCTCTTTTGTGCAAAGCAAGATCCACAGGTTTCACAGGAATAAGGTTTCTCTCCAGTGTGTGTCCGCACATGCAGCACCCAGCTTCTTTTTTGTGCAAAGCAAGACCCACAGGTTTCACAAGAATAAGGTTTTTCACCTGTATGTGTCCGTACATGTTCAACTAAGTTTGTCTTTTGTGAAAAGGAAGATCCACAGGTTTCACAAGAATAAGGTTTCTCTCCTGTGTGTGTCCGCATATGTCTCACCAAGTTTGGTTTTCTTGCAAAGGAAAACCCACAAGTTTCACAAGAATAAGGTTTTTCTCCTGTGTGTGACCGCATATGAAGCACCCAGCTCTTTTTATGTGCAAAGGACGATCCACATGTTTCACAAGAATAAGGTTTCTCTCCAGTGTGTGTCTGCATGTGAAGCACTAAATCTACCTTCCGCACAAAAGAAAATCCACACATTTCACAAGAATGTGGTTTTTCTCCAGTGTGTATTCGCATATGATTCCTCAAATATGACTTTCTTGCAAAGGAAAATCCACATGTTTTGCAAGAAAATGGTTTCTCTCCAGTGTGTATCCGCATATGCAGCACCAAGCTTCTCTTTTGTGCAAAGCAAGATCCACAGGTTTCACATGAATAAGGTTTCTCTCCAGTGTGTGTCCGCATATGTAGCACCCAGCTTTTTTTTAGTGCAAAACAAGATCCGCAGGTTTCACAAGTAAATGGTTTCTCACCTGTATGTGTCCGAATATGGTCCACTAAGTTTGTCTTTTGTGCAAAGGAAGATCCACATGTTTCACAAGAATAAGGTTTCTCCCCTGTATGTGTCCGCATATGACGCACTAAGTTTGGCTTTCTTGCAAAGGAAAATCCACAAATTTCACAAGAATAAGGTTTCTCTCCAGTGTGTGTCTTCAAGTGAAGTACTAATTGTAGCTTCCGCACAAAGGAAACTCTACATATTTCACATGAAAATGGTTTTTCTCCTGTGTGTGTTCGCATATGATTCCTCAAATATGACTTTCTTGCAAATGAAAATCCGCATGTTTTGCAAGAAAATGGTTTTTCTCCAGTGTGCGTTCTCACATGTTGTACCAAGCATGAGTTTTGTGTAAAGGAATGTCCACATGTTTCACAAGAATATGGTTTCTCCCCAGTGTGTGTCCGTATATGTCGCACCAAATTTGTCTTTCCTGCAAATGAAGATCCACATGTTTCACAAGAATATGGTTTCTCTCCAGTGTGTGTACGTATATGAGTAACCAAAGATGAC
The DNA here is from genome assembly GCA_023376005.1 of Doryteuthis pealeii. Classification (NCBI taxonomy): domain Eukaryota; kingdom Metazoa; phylum Mollusca; class Cephalopoda; order Myopsida; family Loliginidae; genus Doryteuthis; species Doryteuthis pealeii. The sequence goes on from CM042151.1 coordinate 99,332,828, forward strand.
TTCTCTGCAAAGGACGATCCACATGTTTCACAAGAATATGGTTTTTCCCCAGTGTGTGTCCGGATATGAGAGACCAGATTGGATTTCCTAGCAAAAGAAGATCCACACACATTGCAAAAATGTGGTCTCTCTCCAGAGTATGTTTGCAGAGGTTGTTCTAAATCTGACATTTGTACAATGGAAAATGCATACGTTGCACAAGAATATGGTTTTTTCCAGTGTGTGTTTGCTTGCATTTAACAGTGAAGTTTTTTTCTCTAGATTTATGGCTCTAAATAATCTCTTTGCCAAGAGAACACAGCATTCTTGTCCAGAAAACCTGTAGAAGATACGAAACATTAATTCAAACATTACACATTGTATACACTCAGTTTGCATTTCAAATGTTTGCATTACACATTGTATACACTCAATTTGCATTTCATAAAAAATTCAAAACAACATGAATAATTCTACTTTTAGTATTTTGATATGGGGTGGATTACTACAGAAATTTAATTCTCAGTAATATTCTCTGTTCTCTAACGTAGAATTGCTCAAGGGACTACTAGAATATCACTGTAGACTCCTAATGTTGTATTTGTTTTTGTGTGGACACTCAATTTAGTATTTTCTGCATGGACCCCTAGTAATGGTATATGAAGCCTGGTAGAGAACTACTGGTTTTGATTTTTTTTTTCATATGACCCAATTGAATACAAACAATTTTTAAAGAGATCTAATTCATGCATAGACGGGACTCTAACAGCACTAGTTAGCCACTGGGATTATCCACTTAATAATAACTTATAAAAAATAGACAAACCGTTGGGAATTAAACAACACCCGTATATTTGTCTTAATATTTCGTCAACATTTTTCATCATCATCAACAAAACTAGCCGATAACACTGATTCTTTAACCCCCCCCCTCTCTGTCTATCTATCCGTTAATATCTATCTGTTAATTTATTTAGATCTATCCATCCATCCACCCATCTCTCTCCCTCTCTCTCTATCTATCGGTTAATATCTATCTATCTATATCTATCTATCTGTTAATTTCTTTAGATCTATCCATCTATCCATCCACCCATGCCCCCACCTCTCTCACTCTCTCTCTATCTGTTAATTTCTTAAGATCCATCCAGGTCAGAGTGGACTTGGGAGTAATGGCTATGAAGAAATACTCCACACTCCCCCAGAGCTCTAGAACTTTAGCCTCACCATCAGATATAGTTTAGTGTCATACCCAATGCATCCTGTTTGAAGGGAATCTTGCCCTTCTGCAAGAGATACAGTCAGTTTATTCTAAACTTTGCCAACAAATAAGAGAAATAAAATGGGAAGATTTTTTTTTTAAAAATTTTCTAAATTTGGGTGATTTGAAATTTACTTTCAGCATATCTACATAATTTTTTAAATGTTTTTTTAATGCAAGAATGGAAATATACATTTTCTTGTGATATATTATCATTATTTTTATTTAACTCCATTTGAGTTTTTCACACCCGCCTTAGCCGGTGGTTCACTGGGGGCTAAGTTACAGCAAGTCTCCTCAGGTCTCCAGGACACTTCTGAGTATTCTAGCCAATCTCAATAATGCTGTAGTCTGGGTGAACTGGATTTTTCTTGATTCTTCCACTGATTTCCAGTTCATCCAAACTCTTTTCCAGACCCTTGGGAAGCTCCAAGGGCACCAATTACAATTGGCACAACCTTCACTTTCATGCTCCACAGTTTTCTTAGTTCTGTGGCAAGGTCAAGTATTTGTGTATATTTTTGTTTCCTTTCACTTTCACTTTCACTCAGTGATCAGTAAAATCCATGAAATGCCAAGTTCTCTTAGGTGATCTGTCTGTACCTCAAATTCCAAGAGAATTTTGTGTCTCATTCTCCAGGACAGATTCAGGTTTGTGCATATACTATTTAGTCATTGGTGAGAATTGAATTTCTTGCACATATTTCTCGAGATTTTTATATATTTAAAAAATCATTACTAACTAAGAAATTATTACCAGCTGAAGACTAAAAGGACATAAGTTATTCCCCTTTTTTTCAAATTTTTCACATTTTTTCATTAATTTCAAAAACAACCAGTCATGCCTAGTCTTGTCTTCTCTTTGTGCTAGTTTACTGCATTTGTTCATTATGTAATTGATTGTTTCGTATTATTATTATTATCATTATCTTAAACGAAGTTTTCATGTGATATAAAAATCATTAGATATAAAAATTACATATTAGGAATGGACAAAACAGGGATAACTCAATGTTCAGTTATCCCCCTTTTTCAAAATATAGCCATAAATATTAATTTATGATTTAGCAGGGTTATTTAGTAAGCCTATATGTGTGAAAATTTCCTACAATAAAGTTACACGGTGTAGCCAAAACATGTAAGAAAAACTTACAACACAACAAGGAGGTACACACTTAAACGGTTATTCTGGACCCAGACTATAAATCCGGATATTTTGAAAAAAAGGGGAATAACTTATGTCCTTTTAGTCTTCAGCAAAGAAAAAGAACCTGGTAATAATTTCTTAGTTAGTAATGATTTTTTTAAATATATAAAAATCTCGAGAAAATATGTTGCACAAAATTTAGTATTTTTAAACTTACAGTTTGGGATAGATAAAATAATTTTTTAGAATATTTCTTATTACCTACGCTTAAGGAGAGTGGCCAACCCTTTATATTTTAATCATTTGTGTTGTTCCATGCATACAACGAAATTAAAAATAAAATCAGTAAATCTTTCTCTCTCACTCTCACAAAAAATATTAAAAAATAATTTCTATTTTTCTATTTTTCCTTCTTGTTTTATTTTTTAGTAACCTCCAAATTAAAACTTGATATCTGCTCCATTTATATTGCTAATAGCAAATTATGAAAGCAGAATATAACAATCTTTCTCCTCCAATCTCTTTTGGAAATTTTTTAAATGTTCCTGAAATATCAGAGAAAATTAAATTAAAATGGAATTTTTTTAATGGTAATTTTGATCTTTTTTCATCCCATCCTCCTGCTCTAGTTTATAGTACGTTTTTAGTGTGCCAACATCAAGCAAGTTTCCAGCCCAACTTTGATATTTTCCAAGTCGTGTTTTTATCTGCAAATTAAAGTATATATTTTACACGCCCAACACCCATACTTTTTATCAGCAAATCAATGTAAATATTTTACAATGTTTTTTTACGATTGAATTTGTACAAATTTTAATTGAATTTTTATAAAACTCAAACTTCAAAACAATGTTCATACCCTGCACTCTGTTTTTGAGTGTACCCTGTGAGATTTTAAATTTAAAAGGAGGGTGGGTTGTAAAATATCTACATTGATTTGCATGTAAAAATCTGGTGGTGGTGGAGTGTGTAAAATATCTACATTACTTTGCCAACAAAAAGCAACAAAAACAAGACTCAAAAAATATCTAAGTTGGGCCAGAAATTCAACTGATGCCAGCATGTTAAAACATATTGTAAATTAGGGCAGAAGGTCAGGATGACAAAAGATCAAAATTTCTTTTTGTTTCATAAAAAAAATTGTATTTTTCCACTCATATCAACTAAAGTATGAATTAAATCAGTAAATCTCTCTCTCTCTCTCTCTCTCTCTCTCTCTCTCTCTCTCTCTCTCTCTCTCTTTTTTTTTTTTAAATAATAAAAAGTCATCTGTATTATTTTTTACTTAGTTAAGTAAAAAAAATACAGATGATTTCTTATTATTTCTAGAGAGACAGAAAGAGGGAGAGAGAGAGAGAAAGAGGGGGAGAGAGAGAGAAACAGAAAGAGGGGGAGAGAGAGACAGAGACAGAAAGAGGGGAGAGAGCAGGCCAAGAAATTCTAATTAAAAAAGCAAACAGGAAGATTTTTAAGATGTATTTAAACACAAAAATATTACAGAATTTATTGGGGGGGGGGGTGAATAAAAATTTAATTTACACACAAAAATTAAAGATTAACCTGTTATATATTTTATTTTAAAAAGATTTAACTAATTAAAGGGCCTAGGCATTTTTTAAAGGTTTCATTTTTATTATAATGGAGATTCAGTGTCTATCTATAACCGAAACTACGTCACTGATGATATCATAATAACCTCAGCAATTGCGTAAAATTATCAATGATCAATGAGTATTCAATTTATAGTCAAAATCATTAATACATAGAATAAATTATTAACGGTGTCTCTATGAAAATCTGACTTCGATTTGCTTCCAAACGCCCATGTTATTAGTGCGTTTAAGATCGTGCAATATAAATTATATATAACTAAGAAATAAAATAATGGTGTGGTTAATTCACATACTGGTTTTTAACAAAACCGGGCTTAATAAATAATTACTTGTTGTTATTGATCTCCAATGTTATTGTTTTATTCTCCGACGTTTTAAACTCAGTCTTATGAAACCTAATTAAAATAAGTGTAATATTTTTATATGCGTTCTTATTTAATTTCGTTCGTCTTTCCAATTGAATATATTTAATTACATTAAAACTTATGCCCGGGGGGGGGGGCATATTCTTGCTAAATGGTATTTCATTTTATACACGACTTTTTCTTTCAAAGAAAAAGATCGGATTAACACCAAGTAAAAACAAAAGAAGATAAAAATATATAGATAGAAAGTTTAATTTACCTGGAAGAAGGTTTTTCGGGGATTAACAGTCACCAAGTCTTCTTAATCAGACAACGACACGTCAAATTCACACATCAAATGTTTTCCAGATTGTCGTGAAAATAAGATCGAATCGACGGTAAACCAAAATTATTTTCGGCAATTATCGGCAATTTCCGACTCGACATTTTAATTACATTCAAATTTTTTCATTAATTTAAAAAACAACCCGTTTTACTTTTAAAATATATTCAAAAACTTATTTCTAAAAATTATTTCGCTTGATAATGTAAAATTTAAGAAATCAGTAAACGGTGTTAATCATAATTATATCGCTTGTAATTTATCAGACGGGATTATATTTACATCAAGCGGTAATAGCGATGGTCATTAAATGAGTTACTTGTCTTTAAAAAGTCTTTCCATAATTGATTGTATTTACAGTTGGAATTATTCGAGTTCGATCCTCATTTGATCCCCCATACTTGTGCCCTTGCGTAAAATCCTATCTCTAGGGTAAAAATATTTTTTGTCATTCATATGCCCATTGACAGATGTCGTGGAGAAAGTGTGTATGCCTAAAAATCGGCTGCTACTGTTTTTTTTTTAAACGAATTAAAATTAATTAATTATTTATAATGACCATCATTAAAAAAAAGAAAAATATCATTACATATGCAATTTATTTTGAATACATTTAAAACGATTTTTTGGTCAATTTAAATGATATGTTTACAAAATAATGTAACATTAGCGATTTTTTAAAAGTTACCAAAAATCAGGGAATTATCCAATTTTAATGAAATTTTCAGTATATATTTATCTATTAATGAATTTTATAATGCACTAGTTATTTTATTTCAAAACTTTAATTAAGTATTTTACTATGAAAAATTGATATATAAAATTCATTTAAAATATGAATATTCTGATGTTAAGTTTAGAATGTTATTTTTAGATTCTAGAAATAAATATTCTATTTTATTTATTTTATTTTTTTATTACATTTTATTTTCCGATTTTCGGTACTTATTTTCTCATTGAATATTCCCCTTAATTTTTTTTTTCTATTCACAACCTCAGTCTTTTATCTTTTTATTTCTACTGTAATTAGTATCATATGCTGACCAACTTGCTGAGATTTGACGCCCCCAAAATAAGGGGGGGGGTCAAAATTAAGTGACCTGAAAAAATCAGAAAGTTTTGAAATTGACACTAAGACCCTCAGACACCACTTTCTAGCACATATATGATAAAAAAGGGTTGGGGGTTTGCCATGAAGGCAATAGGGTGTGGACAATCATATAGGTGCTAGGGCTTGACGTGAGCAGCTGATTGATTAGAGGGGCCTCTCCCCTAACCTAAGTAAGGGCAAAAGTAGAGTGTTGCATGTTATAGACTGCTCAGCCACCTTAAGCATCACGGGTCACACCTAAAGCCAACAGGTGGCCCTGGAGGGGGGGGGCTTACTCCTCTACAGAGGTGCAGTCAGCATTTTCTACAGCCCCAGCTGACAGGGTGGATGGCATAGAGAATTTTATGGTTAATTCCAAAGGTCGACAGCACTTGAAGAAATATTAGGTTGTTACAAAAATAATGGCCGATTGAAGTGCTCGGTTTTGAAATATTTTTAACATAGAATTTGTTGTTTATTTCAGGTAAATTTTTGCATATATAATAATTAATGTGTGCTCAAAAATAAAATTCAATTTATTTTCAGATAGAAAGTATTTTTGAAAAATAGGGGCCTTCAAAGATGAACATGCCAAAACATGACCTTCGCCTTCTTATGTTGCATGAGTTCAAGCTTGGGCACAAAGCCTCCAAAACTGCTACCAATATTAACAAAGCATGGGGAGATGAATCCACAAGTGATCGGACTGTATGAAGGTGGTTCCAGAAATTCCACATTGGAGATGAGAGTCCTGAAAATGAAGAAGGTAGAGGACGGACATGCAGTCTTGACAATGAACAATTGCAGGCAGTTGTTGAGCAAAATCCATGACAAAGTGTCAGAGAAATGTCTCAGACACTTGGTGTCAGCATTGCAACAGTTTCCCGTCTTTACAGAGTATTGGAAAGGTGAAAAAGCTCGATAAATGGGTTCCTCATGAGCTCAATGAGCACCAAAACTTAGGCGGTTTGAAATGTGCTCGATGCTCAGTTTGCGTGACACCAATGACCCCTTTCTTGACCAAATAGTCACTTGTGACAAAAAGTGGATCCTTTACGATCCTTTTTATATATGTATTCAATGGCTTATAATTGATAATAAATAAATTAATGATAGCAATCATCACTTTGTTGTTAACATTGAAGAAGGATTTAAAGACTTAGTTGTCATATCATTGGGCATAACACAGATTCTCAAAGATACGTGGTTCAAAGTTAACTGACCTGAAAAAATGTAAAAGTTTTTAAATAAAATAACTGTTGCATTATATCTTTTATTCATTAACACTGAAAATTTCATTAAATTCGGTTAATTCCCTGATTTTTGGTATTTTTTTTATTTCGACATAGGATGGTGGAATTTAGGTCCATTAAGTTCGATTTAACCACAAAAAACTTACTCTTTTACTCTTGAGTTGCTAAATCAGGCTATCATGGATATATGGCTAAATACAAGGATGAGTAAAAAAAAGTAATGCCATTTTCTTTATTTCACATGAATTTTTTTTATAAAACTAATTATATTTGAAAATTTTAGTTATTTTCTTAAAACTCATAAAATAATTTTTGTACCATGTTTTTTTTTTTTTTTGTGTGTGTGTGAAAAACAATATTTTTCTTTGAATTAGGGACACATTTAAAAAAAAAAAAAAATTAATTAAAACCATTAGTTAAATTTAGTTTTAGTTAGGCTGGCAATATTTCACTCTTGGTCAGCTAAAACAGGCTATCTACTAAAATTAACGAAGGGGATTAATGGTGTAGCAGTGAGAAAATGCGGGTTATGACTTCAAGGAACGAGTTAACAACGATATGAATGCAACAGTTTAATACAAATATAATGCACATTAAAAGGGTACAACTAAGAGTAGAAAGTTCATAGTTTAGGTCGGACAAACGACCTGAGGTTTAGTAAGAGTTCATTTAAAGTTAATAGCACCAAAGTGTGGTATAGCCGTAATATTAGTTTAGTGCACAGCTCCATAAGGTCTTAGCAGTAGTTATTGGTTTGGTTGAGTTTGGGTAATTTTGGTTACAGCACCATTCGAGGTAATCCGTAATTAATTAGTTGTGGTGGGGGTTGCAAAAAGTTGTTCCTGCTAACAGCCTTTTGGCTGTATTGGTATCAAGGGGCGAAGCTTGTCCGAGGTTGCATTTATCTCGTCGGCTCCCTTAGTTGTTTTATCCTGGTGATTAAAGGTAATTACTATCAGCTTTCATGGGTCAAAAGATAGTAATTTCTCTAGAAAAGCAGGGTAAGGAAGAAATCCGTCTAGGGTGTTGTTCTGTTCGTATGCCTAATTCATAGGAAAAGAGAATGCAAAGCGCACTTACCTTGTAGACCACGAGGGTGAGCTGAAAGCTAGTAGTCACCCAAAGGGGGGGGGTGTTGGAAGAGGTGTTAACCCCTTAAGGTTGCAACTAAAAAGAGGAAGAAGTAGCCACTGACATGCCTTTTATAAAGTTTACCACGGGACTAAAAAATGTTAGGGATGGCTGCTGCTGATATATGTCGGTGACACTCGACCACTGTCCCCTAGGGGCTCAGGTGCCGGCGAGACCGAAGATAATAATATAATAAATTTTCAATATATCATGGATAAATGAAAGAAATCCTACAATCTAAAATCTCTAAATTGGCAATCTTGGTGACAGATCTTGTCATTAGAGTTATGAAGACAAAAAATGCAACCATAAAGTATTAACATTTTACAAATAAAAACTATTGGCATTTGTACTTTCTTTTTTTAATTATAAAAAAAAATTATTTTAAATCTTTTCAGTATCCAAAACTGATGGTTTTCCAACTTATTGCTGAAGAACAAACACATAGATACATCGGTGGGATCATTGGGATGTCAAAAATAGTTATTGTCAACAGTTATTATTAAATTGGCCATCTTGATGACAGATCTTGACAAATAATATTGGGATATTTTTGGTGTAATCAGAGCAACCAAAACAGGTTATCATGGATAAATGAGAGAATATTCCCCAGCATGAAATGGCAATCTTGGTGACAGATCATGCCATTAAAGTTTAATGCAACCACAAAATATTAACTTTTTACTAATAAAGACTATTTATACTTTTTAAAAATTATAAAAATAAATTTAAAAAAGGTTATGGGCCAATTTTGCACAAACTGGTTGAAGAAGCATTGCAAAGACAATATATCCAAAGTTAGATGCACAATTACAGACTAATACAGTAATTTCAAAAACATCATTATGGCATAAACTCGAAAGAAGTGTTTTGGTTTGGTTTCTTGGATTTTATGGCATGTCGACCCTTGTTGGGTTATTTTATGCCAAAAACATTTTGTTCTAATTATGCTTGATGTGTATTCAAAATTTTTTTTTACACTCAATTTAAAAAAAAAGGTTTTTCTTCTATTTAACCCATAGATGAGACTCTAACTGATACTACCACTGTGGGTCAGTGGACCTGGGAGTAATTGTGATAAAGGGGTATCCCACATTCCCCATAGCTTCAGAATTAGAACTTCACCATCAGTTAGATTTTAACATCATACCCAGGACACTAAGACCCTCAGTCACCGCCTAGCACATATATGATAAAGAGGTTGGAGCTTGCCATAACGGCATAGGGTTAGGACAATCATATAGGTGCTAAGGCTTGATGTGATCAGCCGATTAAAGAAGTGGACCAAGTAGCATAGGAATGGATGTCAAAACAGAGGACGCTTCATGGTTAAGGAAAAAACTGACATCAACTCCATACATGAAGAAGGTGATGAAGAGCATCAATTTGGCTCTGAAATGGCAGACCATATGACCTTTAGGCACCGCTTTTTTGATCTCATTTAATCAGGACATTTTTTTCATTTACACCGTCAAAATCTGGTTGTTTGTTAACAGATGATTTTTAGATTTTTTTTTTTGTAAAACTAATCCCTAACCCTAACCCCTAACAAATAACCGGATTTTGACTGTGTAAATAAAAAAATGTCCTGATGAAATGAGATCGAAAAAAGGGTGCCTAAAGGTCATATGGTTCGAAATGGCAACTAAAAAAATTAGAGGTGAAAATGGACTCTGCAACAGTGTTACCTTGATTTAAGTCTGTGATTATTGGTACAGTCTATGTTTGATTATTGTTGGATTTGTCAAGTATTCAGCTCTGTTACAAACTGACTACAAAACTATCTCCAGAGTGTTGGTAGGTAGTTTATAAGCAGCTTTGGGTTATTCCATTATGACTCTGGCAAGTTCACTTCCTGGTTTTGATTGGCTGATGATATTCAAGGTAAGTAGAGATATGGATAAGTACCCACTCTTCAACCCTCAGTCTGCACTGTGCCAACAACATGCAAGGACTGTATTTAAGTTACAGCTTGCATGTTTGTTCTTGTCTGCTAATTTAACGGTAGTTAGAATCCCATTGCGACGGTGAGTATTATATTGTTTTTATGTTATCTGGGGATAACTTCTACGATTATCTTTTGAGTATAAAATGTATGCCAAATTGGTACTCATATTCATGGATTTTCCCAACATCAGCAGCAGGCCCTTCTGGTGAAAATTGGCCAAAGTGAAAAGATACAAAATGCATTAAAGATTATTGGTAATTGTCCTGAAATCAATTGCAAATTGAACTTTCTGTTATCAAGACCTAGAGGCTAGGATTACAAGGAGAACTACTATACAACACTTTTTACTGCCAAGGATTTCAAAGAACTGAACAAGGATTAATCAACTGAGTCTGAACTCAGTGCCAACTTGAATTTGTCACTGGAAGAACTGAGGACCTAAAATGTCAACCAGAATTGTAACAGTCTAAAGGGGCAGCAGAAATATTTGTAAAGCATCATTTAGTATATATATATATATATATATATATAATGATTATATATATATATATATATATATATATTAAGGATATCTACTGAGTCAGACGAACCTACTATTATTTCGCATAAAGCTCTTCAGGCTAAAATCTGACAGAGTCAGATTTTAGCCCTGAAGAGCTTTATGCGAAACTAATAGTAGGTTCGTCTGACTCAGTAGATATCCTTATTACTTGGTAATGAGCACTTTTTACAAATTAGCTTCTCCTAGCGGTTATATTACATATAAATTGTTTTTTCTTTGGCCAAATACTATACCAATAGATTATTTTTTGTTGGTACGAATATCTTGGTCTTTTCTTTTTTTCAAAAATTTTTTTCTTCCTGTTGATGTTTGGTAGTATATTTTTACAATCAAAAAGGATCTACCAACACGCTATATATATATATATATATATATATATATCATCAGAACGAAGCTCACTGAGTATGTATAGTATGTTTTAACTATACTCTTGTATTCTACGGAAACGAAGACGTAATAGTCGATACATCAAATCGTTGGAGAATTTACATTAGACATGTCCTAGGAGATTCTTAAATACTGAATAGCAGTCACTCACACCAGATGACATTGACCTGCAGCAGCCCAAATGTGTCCTGCATAGAAATGCACTTCATACATATCCAGATTGGCTGGTCTAGAGATCTGACTAGAACAGAAGACGGCAAGGCACCGAAGCAACAAGGAAAACGTCCAGACACCAATCCAAGATAGATTTTAAGGATGTTGACAAAAATAATCTTAAGACTACAAATCTTTCTGTTTGGAGGAGACATATCTATGGTGGTTGTTAAAGATTTGAGGCAAGGTGGTTCGAACACTGGAAGACTTGATAAATGAATTTGACCTTGCAGAGTTAGTTTTTTTTCTTTTAAAGAGAGAGGGGGATCATGTATAAAAAGTATTTATGAATTAAAACTCTGTATAGATTGTTTTGTTTCACAGCATATCAACCTCAATGGGTCATTTAATGCTGAGAAAGTTTTTAAATAAGTTCATTCTTTATGGATGCACAATTTTTTTATGAACACATTTTTATATTTAACCCATAGATGGGACCCTAACAAGTACTACCACTCTGGGTCAGAGTGGACATGGGAGCAATGGTGATGAAGGGGTGCTCATGGAAAGTGTGCTCCATGTTCCCCAGACCTCCAGGCCTGGGACCTCACCATCAGATAGATTTTAACATAATTCCCAAGACATGAAGACCCTCAGCCACCACCTTCTAGCACATATGATAAAAAGGGATTGATGATAAAAAGGGTTCGGGCTTGCCATAAGGGTAGTAGGGGTGGAATAATCATATATAAGTGGTAAGGCTTGACATGACTAGCCAATTGATTAGAGGCCTCTCTGACCAGCCATCTAGCCTAAGTAAGGGTCTAAGTGGAGTGTTGCATGTCATGGACTGCTCATCCACCAGGATTCAAACCAAACCAGAAGAGGAAGTTGAACAGAATGATCAAATATAACTTTATTATTATTTTACTTACTTGTATCATATTTCCTTCACTCGGTCATACATACACCTGATCAAAAAATATATAAATAAAAAAAATGGTCAAAGGAAAATATGAGGGTCACCTGTCTGTTATATTTAAACTAAAAGTAATTGAATTCCTTGATTGCTACCCCAGTTGGATTTTTTGGAGCCTTCTTCAAAATAAAATAAAATAAAATATTCCCACAAAGTATATGGAGTGTTTTAAAAAAATTATGCAACCTTTTATGACAATTTCATTTTTAATTTTTAAATCAACCAGAAATATGCCATCTAGTGAAATTGAAATCATACTTACAAAAGGTAAAACAAAACAGTTTTGGCATTATTTTTATCACAAAATTAAAAAGAAAGATAGAAAGAAAGAAAGAGAAATAAATAAAGAAAGAAAGAGCTAGAAAGAGAAAGATAGAAAGATAGAAAGAAAGAAAAAGAAAGAAAGTGATAGAAAGATAGAAATAAATGAATAAATAAAGAGATAGAAAGAAATAAATAAAGAAAGGAGAAAAAGTGTTAGACAAAGAAAGAAAAAAGAGAAAGAAAGAAAGAAATAAAGAAAGGAGAAAAAGTGTTAGACAAAGAAAGAAAAAAGAGAAAAGAAAAAAAGAAAGAAAGAAAGAAAGAAAGGAGAAAAAGTGTTAGACAAAGAAAGAAAAAAAGAGAAAGAAAAAAAGAGAAAGAAAAAAAGAGAAAGAAAGAAAGAAAGAAAGAAAGAAACTAGGAATATTTGCTTTTTTGTCCAAATTATTAACCAATAAAAATCCAAATTAGATCCTTTTACAAATATATATATTTACCAACCCCTCTGCACAAGCAGGATGTGACATAAGGTCAATTTCTTAAGCAGAGTTTAACAGGTTTGAATTCAGAGTTTTCCTTCTCCTAGACTGATTACCTAGCCATGGTTAAAGAGTCCAGGCTGCCCTGCTATTCCCCATAGCTGGAGGGAGAATTACAAAAGGTAAACAAAACAGTTTTGGATTATCTTTGTCACAATCAGCATCCACCTTTTCACATTCATCTAGGGTTCTAGACACAAAAGCATTAACAGTTGGAGCATTTCATCATCACGTCATTATGTTCTAGCACATATGATAAAGAATAAGAATCTTGTTCTATTTGGTATTTATTGATACAATTATTTTAACTAGTTCTAACAATTTTTTCACATAAGTGATAGTTAGGGTCTCATCTATGGGTTAAATAGAAAAATTGAGTTTAAAAAGTGTTTAGAAGTTTTTAAAAATTGAATACCCATCAAAAATGAATAAAACAAAATATCTTAGGCATAACTCAACAAGGGTTGACATGCTGTAAAATACAACCAACCAACCAAATCTTATCAGTTGTCATTAATAATGCATATAATCATATTTTCATAAAATAAAACATTAAAAAACAAATATATTTTTAAAAAAATTATTTTATAAAAATACGAAATTTTGAAATATTCTATTTCTCTGAATTTTTGAGATGAGGCTTGATGATTAGTATTATTATGTGTATTGTTCAGACTATTGTCCTCATCTTCATTGTTATCTGTACAAGAACATATAATAATAATTAACATAGCTTAATGCCTCTACCCCAGCTATGGTTTGCAGAATGAGACTGAATAAAGGGTTAGGTTCAAAGTTCCATGATGGCCCCCGATTACAACAAAAATATATTTTTTAAATCATAAGTAATTTTAGAAAACAAACATCTTAAAAATGATCCTGTTACCTTTGATCCTTTTATCAAAACTTTTCTTGTTCCTCAATGAGACTTGCATTGAAAAAAAAGTCTAAAAATGTTTGGCTTTGGCTTAACCTTAACATTCTTTTAACGGAGACTAATAGATAATCTAAAAAATGATAAATATGAATTGAAAATGTTTTGGAAAATATATTTAATTCATAAAAAAATTCAAAATAGTCAACCAAAATATTCAAATCAAATATTAATTACATTTTTTTATATAGATTTACAAAAGTTTAAATTGGTAAACAAAAAAAATGTGTTCTATCGTAGAATATACACAACACCCAAAATAGTTGTGATTAATCAAGAAGTAAATGTTGATATATATATACCAGTCTGAATAATTCCTATTTTGGTAATTGTATAATTACATGTGTATATTTTATAACCAAAGAGAATTCTTTTCTTTTATATTAGCTAATAATTTGGAATGCAAATTCATTACTAAAAGTGCTCAAGATCTACACACTTTATAATAAAATGCTTTCTCTCTTGAGTCTGCATGTGTTTATTAATAAACACTTTACAATAAAATGCTTTCTCTCTTGAGTCTGTATGTGTTTATTAATAAACACTTTATAATAAAATGTTTTCTCTCTTGAGTCTGCATGTGTTTATAATCTGCCAATCCTTGTTTTTCCATATTTAACAATAAGTTAAGTTTTTTTTATTCTATCCTATTCTTCCTTAAGTTATTTTACTTTTCTTTCTTTCTTTTTTTCTATCCTTTTCTCTTTCTTTTTCTCTTTTCTTCTTTTCTTTTTTCTCTCGACTTATTATGTTCTTTCTTTATTTTCTATCATATTTTTTCTCTTTCCTGTTTTTCACTCGTCTTTTTATTCTTTCTTTCTTTTCAATCTTTATCTTTCTTTCTTGTTTCTCTCTCTCGTCTTCTTTTTTTCTTGTTATTATGCATTCATAATTACTTAACTGTCTCTTTCCTTAAATAAATCTGCTTATCTCAATGCAGGAGGGAGGCGTATATCGTGGATTATGTTTTCTTGTGGAGAAATAAATTGTTTTTTTCAAAAAAGACAAATGTATCATGAGATGCAAAAAAAATCTAAAAATAGAGAATTGATACATTGGAACTTTCCTTAAATGAAGAAGGAGGAAACAGATTTAGATGTATTGAATGATTGACAAATTCATAAATAATAATAATATGTTTCATTGTAGATGGAGACAATGTTAACGCTTTCATAAATACCAAAACATTGAACGAAGGTTTTTCTGCTATTCAGTATTCAATCTGCTTTCAAAACCAAAGCAGGATATGATGATATCTTATCAAGACCGATGACGTATGAGAATTAAGACGACCAAAAATTGGCTTCAACATTTTCCACAATAGAATTTCCCTAGACATCTGAATTTTCCATTTATAAACAAAAGTAAAAATACCAAAGAGAAATCAATTGAATATTTAAAACTGCAACCCATTTTAAAAGCTTCTCCACACACTTAACAAGAAAATGATTTCTCTACTGCATATTTACATGCAGTCTTTTCAGGTGGATTTTTTAAAATGCTGATCCACAAACTGGGTTCATCTCCCTTGTAGATTTCAAAACGGGAATTGTGTGAAAATGATTAGCCAAACACTTTAAACAATATGTTTATCTCCTGTGTTTGTATGTGTCTTTTTAAGCTAGAAACTTCTGAAAATGCTTATCCAGATTTTACATAAAATTCTTTTCTATCTTGTATTTACAAAAAATACTGATCCACACACTTGATAAGAAACTGTTTTTATCCTCTGTGAATTTGCATGTGTCTTTTTAAATGGGATCTCTGTGAAAATGCTGATCCACACACTTCACAAGAAAATGGTTTCTCACCTGTGTGCATTCGCATGTGTTTTTTAAAACTGGAATAGTTTGAAAATGCTGATCCACACACTTCACAAGAAAATGGTTTCTCCCCTGTGTGTATTCGCATGTGTATTTTTAAATTGCCAGTCTGTGAAAATGCTGATCCACAAATTTGGCAAGAAAATGGTTTCTCTCCAGTGTGTGTTCGCATGTGAGTTTTTAAACTGGAATGTGCTGAAAATGCCGATCCACAGACTTCACAAGAAAACGGATTCTCTCCAGTGTGCAATCGCATGTGTCTTTTAAAACTGGAATTATCAGAAAATGATGATCCACACACTTCACAAGAAAATGGCTTTACTCCTGTGTGTATTCGGATGTGTTTTTGTAAATCAGCATTCTTTGCAAATGCTGATCCACACACTTGGCAAGGAAATGGTTTCTCTCCTGTATGTACTTGCATGTGTGATTTTAAAGTGGAATTCTTTGAAAATGCTGATCCACACACCTGGCAAGAAAATGGTTTTTCTCCTGTATGCATTCGCATGTGGTCTTTTAAGCTGGAACTCTGTGAAAATGCAGCTTCACACACTTGACAAGAAAATGGTTTCTCTCCTGTGTGCATTCGCATGTGTCTTTGTAAATGGGAATCATCTGAATATGCTGACCCACACACTTGGCAAGTAAATGGTTTCTCTCCTGTGTGTATTCGAACATGTGTTTTTAAATTCGAACTATGTGAAAATGATGTTCCGCAAACTTCACAAGAAAATGGTTTCTCTCCTGTGTGTATTCGCATGTGTCTTTTTAATTGGGATTTCTGTACAAAAGCTGATCCACACACTTCACAAGTAAATGGCTTCTCTCCTGTGTGTATTCGCATGTGGGTTTTTAAATCATAATTAGCTGAAAATGCTGATCCACACACTTGGCAAGAAAATGGTTTCTTGCTTGTGTGTGTTTGCATGTGCTTTCTTAAAATGGAACTATCTGAAAATGCCAATTCACACACTTGACAAGAAAATGATTTTTTGCCAGGGTCAGTTTTCATGTGACGTTTCAATTTTGAACCTTGTGAAGATGCTGATTCACACACCTGAGAAGAGGAACATTCATTTTCACAATGGTTCTGCATGTTTACTTACAAGTTAGTATTTAATAAATTTCTTGATATATAAACTTGGGAAGAATACCTGAAAAAAAAAAGGAAACATTATTGATAAAACATTAACAAAAAATTTGTAATTTATAATACTCTGTATATGTAAAAATGGAGGGGCATGGTGTGAGCATTATAATATATATATATATATATATATATATATATATATATTATAATATATATCATTATATATTGTTGTTGGCATCCTTCCATCTGCTAAAGACGATGGCGTAGTGTCCATTTTTTTACATACTGCACCTGAGCGAGTGGCTAAATGGGTCAATATTTGAATGGCAATCTCTGGTGCAGTGACTCCAAGCTAACAGTGATATAAAGATGTTGCATATATTTTTACATATGTATATCTACCAACCCCTCTGCACAAGCAGGATGTGACACAAGGTCAATTTCTTAATTTCCTTCTTCTAGACTGGTTGCCTAGCCAAGGTTAAAATATATTATTATATACAATATTAATATATCAATATTATCATTCATATATGAATATATATATACACACACACATACAATGTAACAATATGTATATACATATAAATAATATACCATTATATATGAAGAAAAATGGATATAAAATCTGACAATGTAAGTAAGTATAAATTTGCTGGTAATCCTTAACTTGTTCCTCGTAAATTCCTACCATAAAATAAACTGAACCCCCATTTTATGTCCGTGTTTTTGCAATGAATGTTTTATTTTTCTTGCACCCGTTATTTTACAATACTAAATATATTTTATTTATTTATTTTAATATTCACTTCAATGTGCATATTCTAAAAGTTTTTATTTTGTGAGAATGGTTAGTTTTAAAGTGGGGGTTCGTTTTACAAATTAGGCATAAATTGGAGCCTCCTTTTATGACCGTAATTTTGTTTTTTCGTCGACGATGATTAAAATCTGACGTTTTTATTTTACAGTACCAAAGCTCCCCCAAAAAAAAAGAAAAGAAATAACAACAAAAGGTAATCTTCTACTTTTTGGTTTGGCTTTATCTGAACCATGCCTAATTTTATGGTAGGAATTTTCGAGTAAAAAGTATACACAAAAGTATATACACATTGAAGTGAATATTAAAATAAATAAATAAAATATATTCAGTATTGTAAAATAACGGGTGCAAGAAAAATAAAACATTTATTGCAAAAAACACGGACATAAAATGAGGGTTCAGTTTATTTTATGGTAGGAATTTACAAGGAAAAAGTTAAGGATTACCAATTTGCTTTAGTGTTGGCTTTCTGGATGTCAATCTTTGACTTATTTTCTTGGTTTTTTTTTTTCAAAAACTTAATTTTATTGTCAGATTTTATATTCATTTTTGTGTTATTTCCTATAACTCCAACATAAACAAACGGAAACCACTCTTGACTGATGAATTATTTATTTTCCCATTAAACTAACCTTAAACCCTAACCCTAAACCTGTCTTCTTTTTTCCTAGTAGATCAATAAATAAATAAATAATTTATCACCCAAGAGTGGTTCCCCTTTGTTTATGTTGGAGTCATAGGAAATAACCCATTTTGGTTTCTCTCCTGTCCATTTGAAAAAAACACATATGAAAGGAGATTCATGCAAATTTCAGATACGGACATACAGGGAATAATGACGGAAACTGCTGCTGCTGATAACTGTGCCCATTATGCTTCAGAGATTTTGACTTTACACAATATACATGGAATTTTCTGTTGTACACAAGATTTTTTAACATTCTCTAATTTACATGAATTATTTTACCTTTATAAAAAAAAGTAAAAATCGTTTTTGTGGGTTCATTTTTTTCACATTTCATTAAATAAAGTGGGGGGGGGGACCTCGTAAAAAAAATATTTCCCCTAATATATTTTAGGAAAAACTATTTCAGTGCTATTTCCAGAATTGCGTCCCGGCCTCTTGCCTTAAAAAGGGTTGGTGGTGATAGCTGAAAAAACATCCCCACCTACGAATGAAGTCCCTAGCTGAAGTGATGCCTGCTGAAAAACGACTGGAGGGGTTAGAATATCGCATTAATTTTTCAGGAAAAACGCCTTTTTTTATTGACAAATTATTTTGTTTTCGTTGTTTGAACGCGTTAAAAGTAAGCCATATTTTTATCGACAAGTAAAGGTTAATATTTAGCCCCTTCCCTTAAGAGGGGAAGGGTTAAAATATTTACATTTACTTGCCGAAAAAAGACTGGAAAAAATATTGCATTAACTTTTCAGGAAAAACGCCTTAAGCGCTGGCTTTTTTTCCCCCAGCAAGCACCGCTTCAGCTAGGGACTTCATTCGTAGGTGAGGTTGTTTTTTTTTTATAGCTATCATCACCTAGCGTTTTTTTCTAAGGCAGGAGGCCGGGACGCAATTCTGCGAATAGCACCAAAAACAAAAAAGGAGTTTGTTTAATTTTTTTTTCTCCAATTGATTTGTACAATAAATGTTTGCAAAAAAAACTGAAATAAAAAGCGAGAAACACGACTCGGAAAATATTAATGTTTGGCTTGAATTACGCCTGACGCCGTCAAAGAAAAACATAGCGTAAATTAGGGCAGGAGCCCGGGACGACAAAATGTTAAAATTACAATCAAAGACGATGGTATAAAAAATGATATAATAATTTTATTCAACCTTTTTTTTTTAACGAAATGAACCAAGTTTCCGATGATAAAATAAAACATTTGTACAAATTTCAAGTATTTTCTCTCCCTTTTGCATTAAGATCTGTGTACGACTGTCTGTACGGAAACTAAATATAGCGTAAATGTTACCTTTTTTTTTCTCTCTCCAATATAAAAGAAAATATTCATATCAAAAATGAAAGTTTTTATTTTTTATTTTTTTGTTATCAGAAATTTTGCCTTTTTCTTTCCAGCAAAAACAAGAAAACTTGAGAACAAAATTTATTAAATTTTAAAATTGAAAGGAAATTTTTAATTTCAAAATAGAAAGATAAGTGTTGAGTCATACATAAACGAAAAGAAAAGAGAAAAAAACATTTTAAAAATCTCAAAACAATTAAATCGGTTTAAAAAAATATTCACTTTACTTACTCCAGATAATATTTAAGTTTAGACTAAAGATACAATAATTTCGTTTAAAAATATTTCATCTTAATTTTCTTTCTTCTTGTAATAAATAATAAATTAATATTTTTTTTTTTTTTTTTTTTTAATGATAAAATTTGAAAACCTTTTTTATACAATGAATTGAAAACTTTTTACAATGCACTAAAAACAAATAAAAATTATTTAAGAATTAAGATGAAAATCAAGTTTATTTTCCCGAAAAAAAAAAAAAAAAAAAGAGCAGATCAAAAGAGCGTACTAGGATGGGTCCTGCAGCGAAGGGAGCATTCCTTTTTTTAAAAGTTGAAAAATTTGAGAGCATGTATCTTGAAAAAAAAACCCGTTTAGATTTAATATAGGATAAAATAATTTTGTATAATAAAAATATCATCTTAATTATTCTCTTTCTCGTTAAAGTCTTCCGTTTAAGAAAAAGGAAGAATTTATAATAAACGTTATACTTACTTCTTTTTGTTTTCTTTTGTCTGGTTACTTTTCTTTGGGGGGGGGGGGGTGTAATATTAGAAAACGATTTACATTTTAATTAAACTAATCTTTCCTTGGTGAAAATCAGTTGTTATTTACGATTGATAATGAAAGGCTTTTTTAAAAGAACAAATATCAAGGGAGATAATTCATAAAAAGAAAGATTTTAGATATTTTCGTTGTTATGTACCAAAACACACTCAACAATGGATTCATCAAAATTCATAATAAAAGTTTATTTCATGTATTTCTATTGCTAAAGAAATAACAACATTTAAATGCTGAATTTGAATTTATAGAATTATATAATCTTTTATCAGAGTTTCTCCAAATTTGGTGGAGTGGGGTGTAGTGGAAATGGTGACTGTTTTTAATCTATTTTGTCTTTAACTCTTAACATCCTGTTGAGATTTTTCTAAGTGCATTCCTATAAGTATATATAAAAAAATGGCTAAAAATGACTATGCATCTAAAGTTACCTATTATTTCCCTTAAATCAAAGATTTCTACATATGTTTAATATTTTTAAATAAAGGCTATTGTTTGGGGCTGAATAGTTAAAACGAATGTATCTTCCAGCCGGGTGGAATGAGGTGGTATAGGACTTTAAGAGTTTTAAAGTGAGTTCTAGAGCTTCCCTACTTCTAAAAATTGGTTTATAAAATCACTTTTGTCCAAGGAATCCACAAAATGCTATCAAAAATCTCTTAAAGTTAACTAATTTCAAGTTATTGATGATTTCTGATTTTTTCATGGCAAGATCAATATCAGATGTAGCATGGTATCTGACAATTTTTTTTTTCTATTATTGTTTCACATTATTATTGTTTCACATTATTTGTAACAAAAAGATAGTTTGATTTTGGTTAAAATTTTTGAGATTGTCTAATGTTCACATAGTCCACACCTGGAAAAAAATTTCAGAAAAATTGAAGTGGGTGGGTGAACAAAAATTTTCTTGATGATTTGACATGGAATTATCCAAGTATTATCAAGTATTATATCTCAATATGTCAATGTATGCATATGAAAGGTATAGGCTGCTATAGGATATATTATCAAATATACAGAAATCTAATCTGATAAATCAAAAAGTCTTCAAAACTCTAACCCTTTTTGTACTACTGTATGACTGCACCACTTGAACTTTAAAAAAATGCTTAGAGAAAAAGATAGATGTGTTACATAATCTATGCGGTTGCATAAGATTATTGTCAATCTCCTGTATTTCTAAAGGGATGGCTCTTTTCATATCACGGGCGGGACTTTCCATGGAATAGTACAGAAAGCCCACAAAATACGTGAAGTCACGCGCGCTATGTTTAGTTACATGAAATGTTAAGTAAATAAAAGCTTACGAAAATAACACGGTTTTGTGGTTGGTGAATGTCTTGGTAACAAGACTGATCTAGAATAAGAAATGAGTTAAGTGCGACTGACCACCAAGACGAAGTCCAGACGCTAGAAGAATAGAAGAACTAAGAAAGTAAGGAAAGGGGTATACAACAGATGGAAGCTACACAAGGATGCTGCATGCTGTCTTGATCATATCAACCTCAGTGGGTTATTTAATGCCAATAAAGTTTTGAAATAAATCAATTCTTAATGGATAATAAAATTTTTTTATAAATACATTTTTCTATTTAACCCATAGATGGGACCCTAACAGGTACTACCACTCCGGGTCAGAGTGGACCAGGGAGCAATGGTGATGAAGGGGTGCTCCACATTCCCCAAACCTCCAAAACTGGAACTCACCATCAGATAGAGTTTAATGTCATTCCCAGGACATGTAGACCCGCAGCCACCGCCTTCTAGCACCCATATGATAAAAGGGGTTGGGGCTTGCCATAAGGGCAATAGGGTTGGGGCAATCATATAGGTGCTAGGACTTGACATGACCAGCCAATTGATCGGAGGGGGCCATGTTGTCTTGAACAAATCCTGGAAGCAACACTCCACAAAAAGTAACTGTATAACCATTTGCCTGCTATCATACAAACCCTCCAAGACAAACAAGACAAGGCGAGCTCAGCGAGGACGGAAACCTCGCATAGAGCCAAAGGACAAAAGCTTGCTCGATCTCGATTTTCAGTACGAATACAGACTGCAAAAGCTTGGCGCATCGATCCTTTCCGAGCAGAGAGCTCTTTCCACCGAGAGGCGTCAGAAAAGTTACCACAGGGATAACTGGCTTGTGGCGGCCAAACGTTTGTAGCGACGTCACTTTTTGATCCTTCGATGTCGGCTCTTCCTATCATTGCGAAGTATAATTCGCCAAGCATTGGATTGTTCCCCCACTGACAGGGAACGTGAGCTGGGATTAGACCGTCGTGAGACAGGTTAGTTTTATCCTACCGATTGGCACGTGTGTTACGTCGGCCGTGGCCACGGCTATCCTGTTGGAGAAGTAAGGACGAACTCATAAGTCAAATTCTGCCATGGACACCTACACAGGGACATGCCAATGTAGGCAGACCAGCAAAAACCTACATCAATCAGCTTTGTGCTGGTTCTGGATGCTGCATGGAAGACCTCCCAGCGGCGATCATTGATAGGGATGGTTGGAGAGAGAGAGAGTCATGGATATCTGTGCCGCCAGTGTGACCTGATAATGATGCATTCTAAATAGTTACAAAATCCCTTATTTAAACTAGCAAATATATGCACCCTCTGCTGGGTGCAGGTATTTAAGTTTTAATGTAATAAAATATTATATTGAATTATAAAGGGTAATGAAACTAAATAAGAATGCAGATAAAAAGATTTGAAACAGAGGAGGTATAATCCAAAAGTAGAACAACTGAAACTTACTCTTCCATCTCTCCTGTCTTTTATTGTGAAATTTTCCTGATTTAACTATTTAGTTAAAATAGGAAGTAAAGAATAAAATTACAGTTATTTCTTCTTGTTAATGGATTTCTTTTAAGATTTATCCCAGGGATTTTTGCTCATATTTATTAAGATAAAACTATTAGGAATCAATAGCACTAAGCACATATTTATCAAAATCAAATTTTTAATATCAATATGCAAATTAGCCTTCTCGTTCACACTGTAAACCACTATATTGTTTTATATATAAATACAATTGCATGAATTAGTATAAATACAATTGCATGAATATTAGTATGTAGATAAAGCCAACAGTATTAATAATGTAAAACAATTTTATTAATAATTGAGGTTTAAATAAAAATAAAATCATGGAAAAATGACATAAATAACTAAGGGAATTGTGACTTCAGTAGTAATATAGTTTCAGTTACAGACAGAAAAATAAAAATCCCCATTATTATAGGATTAGTTTTATAAATTATTAATACAAACAAGACTTACAATGTGCAGCTTAGTCTGACGCAAGATTGAAATAGTAGAGCACTCAATGGAATCAAATTTACTTAACTATTTAATTGGTCTGAGAGTCGAGCGTGCTAACCATGATGATACTGTATGGAGTCTGACACGCTGCTCAACATATGGATATTTTTACACACACACATACATACATATATATCTAAACAAAACGAAAAATCTAAGAAAGTCCAGTTGGTGTAGGGGTTACGGTCCTTGCCTGTCAGCTTGACAGTCGGGTTTTGAATCATGCACAAGGCGGTCTTCCTGTCTATAGCTCTGCTGATGAGGCCTAATAGGCCGAAATGTACATACAGAGATTGATTTTTCTCGATTTGTTTAGCCTTACATTTAAATAGGTATGCCCGCCTAATTAATTAATTATTAATTAACTTTCAAAATTAGGTACGACTTAAATTAAGCACATATTCTCCCAAATATATATATATATATATATATATTATATATATACATATGTGTGTGTATGTGTAAAATCCCAAATTAGACCGCCCTGTCGGCTGGGGCATCAGAATGCACCGACTGCACCTCTGCAGAGGGGTAAGACTCCCCCAATGGGGCCACCTGTTGGCCGTGGGTGGCAACCCGTGATGCTTAAGAATAGAGCCCAGGTGGATGAGCAGTTCATGACATGCAATACTCCACTTTGGCCCTATCTTGGGCTAGACGGGCGATCGGAGAGGCCCCCTCCGATCAATCAGCTGGTCACGTCAAGCCCTAGCACCTATATGATTTTCCCAACCCTATTGCCCTTATGGCAAGCCCCAACCCCTTTTTATCATATGGGTGCTAGTATGCGGTGGCTGCGGGTCTACATGTCCTGGGAATGACGTTAAATTCTATCTGATGGTGAGGTTCCAGTTTTGGAGGTTTGGGGAATGTGGAGCACCCCTTCATCACCATTGCTCCCTGGTCCACTCTGACCCGGAGTGGTAGTACCTGTTAGGGTCCCATCTATGGGTTAAATAGAAAAATGTATTTATAAAAAAATTGTATTATCCATTAAGAATTGATTTATTTCAAAACTTTATCGGCATTAAATGACCCACTGAAGTTGATATGCTGTAAAACAAAACAAACCAAACCAAACCAAACCAAATTAGAATAGTATCTTTAAGTACACATTTGTCTTCCTTGTTATTATTTTTACAAGTGGAGAGTTCTTTCTTTCTTTGGAACTTTAATGTTGCCATTCTGGTATCCCATAAAAAGATATTGTTTACAAAAAGTTGTAAGACAATAAAGATGATTAATTTTTATTAAAAGATAAAAGTAAAATATTTGAAAATATTACCAATCCTTGACAAGACAAAAAAAAAATAGTTTTTGTATGTTTCCATTTTTTTTTTTTTAAGAATTCTGAAAAATTAAACAATAAAGTCAATTTTATTTTTATTTATTTATTTTTTTTTGTAATGTCAAGTTTGAAACTTTTAATACTACTTTATTTTTATTTACTTTTAGGCCTTGTTATTGTTTTTTTTTTGGGGGGGGAGAGAAGAAAACTTTTTGTAATATTGCTTTTTATTATTTTTAGAATATTTTTCATCAGACTTGAGGTGCCATGTATTTATGTATCTTTGTTACATTGAATATACTACTTCACCAGGATGTTTTTTTTTTTTTCATCAGTGCTCTTGGAGAATATCACCAATCTTAAAATCTAAAGTATTTAAATTCGATGTTATAAAATATTTACATTAGTTTTTATTAATATATCTATAAAGGTCAGTTGGTGTGTATGTCCAGAGGAAACTATGAAATATATATATATATATATATATATATATATATTCACTAGTCTGAATTTACACAAGTTCTTTTTCACATGTGGATTCTTATGGGGCATCCAGTGAGGGTCCAACTCGCAATTCAATAAAAATGGATCTGCAAGACTAAATTAAAAAAAAATCCCCCCTCTTCTTAGGAGATGCTGGGTAGCTGCTTCTAGTACGTATGAAGGGTAGTTTGTGTGTATGTATGTCCAGAAGAAACTCCAAAAATAAAACAATTAACAACAATGTAAGTATATATATATATATATAATATATTAATAATTTGAAGGCAATTACAATGCGTATAAAAAATAAAAACAAAAAGATGTTTTTTTGTCTTATTAATTTCAAAGAACACTTTATCTTCAGAGACGAAAATCAGAAATGGACGCGCTTAAGTTTTTTTTTTGCGGGGTGATACATTTTTTTTTTCCTCTTCTTTTTCTCCTCCCTTCCCCCTTCTTTATGTTATGAATGAAATGGGTGAATAACTGTAATTTCTTTTTTTTTTTCTTTTAATATCTTTTTGAGAACGAATGCTTAAAATCCTACCTTGTTTATGTATCCAATATTGTCTGTTTATCATCCGGTGAAAATTGTGGCGAATATTGCAACAATGTATTGTGGCGAATATTGCGACAATGTAGCCAGTCAATTTAAAATAAAAAGACGGTTACGTAGAAAATTCTTATGCTTAGCTTTCATTTTCTTTTCTTTCTTTGTTTTGATTCTTTCTCTTTCCCTCCCTTCTCTAATTTTCTATTTTATTTTTATTTATTTATTTATTTATTCTTATTTTCAGTTGTAAAATAAAATGTATTAACTCAACTACATGGACCAGCAAATAAGTAAATAAAAGATTATCTTTAATTATATATTATTAGGATTGGAGGAAGATTTAAGAAAAATATGTATAATGAGTATTTCTATTTAGATTTTAAATAGATTAAGTATTATATATTAATTATATATTAAAATATTATATAATAATTAAATATTCGGATTGATGCAAAATTTGAGAAAACTATGTTTTATGAGTATTTTCTTTCCAAATTTCAAATAAATTTCACAAGAGTTTCTCTCTTGAGTGTGTATCCGTATATTCTATTTAAAAATTGTAATTCATCCTCCTCTGGTATTAGTGTCAGGATATCCCAGCAACATTGAATATTTCAGTTTTTCAAGATGACATCGAGAAAGCTACAATTCTACTTTATATAGTCATTTTTGTTTATCAATTTAACTACCACCACAATATCTAGTCCGAGAAAAATTTAGTTAATTTTTATAAATCCCATTTTATCAGTTGCTGCTGATCTCTTAATTTACTGCGGTCTCTCAAAGAGGAAATGAGTAAAGAGAATTATAGCCCACATGCAATTCCTACTTAGTTTACTACCGCTGGTCAAAGAGGCAATACGGTAAGAATTTGTGTCCATTTCTTTAGAAACATATTTGTTGTTATATTTTATTGAATGTTATCTGTTTCTTCTTTATACAATTTTCAGTGTTTATTAAATAAACTTGATGTCATCAGTCAAGGCATCAGCATTTTCTTTACATGCTAACCAGTGGCAGTTATACTGATGATTAATATTTCAGAATAGTTGCTGATAGAATATTTTATATTTAAGTTAATGAATAAAAATTTTACTGAGAAATAAAAATATCAAAGAACACTTTCTAAACAACGATTATACTTTATAACCAAATGAAACCAATATAATCTTTTTATGGCAAGGCAGATGCATATTATTTGGAGTTTTTGGACTATTGTCCTCATCTTTATTGTTATATACACCATGTTTCAGTCGATGTGTTTTTTGTTGAACTCAGGAGCCTCCATATTATAATTGGAAGCCTTCATGAAATTTCAAACTGAACACTTTATTCAACCCACTAGGGTAAACTGTTAACCATGACCAGGTACAATTGTTAAGTTATGTTAAGTATTCTATGTTTTTAACCTTGTGGTTCCTAGTCAGACACTCAATCAACTGAGCTAAACCATCCCTCTGACTAGGGAAACACAAGGTACCCAGTTCAATACTAGCCCTCGCCAACTTAGCATATGAGTGGTAGAGTAAGGAGTAGATGGTAGGTATGGCGCTCCACCTCAGATGCAAAAACAATCTCCTTGGTCTAGCACGAGTGAAAAGAGGATAGATTTCCTTGCTGTCTGGCTGATACTAATTTAAATCACCCAACAACTTTACTTTTTTTACACCAACACTAATCCTTCCTATGACATAAGCCTTTTCCAGCTCAACATGACTTCTACCAAGTCCTATAATCATCTTTTGAGATCAAAATGTTACCAGTCCAAACTATAATATAAGACTTCATAATTAGAGCTTTAGCAAGGTTGAATTGTCATAAATTATTGTCATGGTGTATTTGTATGTGTCTTTTCAAACTTGAGCGCCATGAAAAAGCAATTTTGCAAACTTCACAAGGAAATGGTTTCTCTCCGGTGTGTGTTCTCATGTGATCTTTCAAAATAGTCGAGTTTGAAAATGCTGATCCACATACTACACAAGAAAATGGTTTCTCTCCAGTGTGTGTGCGCATATGTCTTATCAATTTGAAATGCTCTAAAAATGCTGATCCACAGACTTCACAAGAAAATTGTTTCTCTCCAGTGTGCGTTCGTGTGTGTTTTTTCAAATTGGCACTCGTAGAAAATGCTGATCCACACACTTCACAAGAAAATGGTTTCTCTCCGGTGTGTCTACGTATGTGTTTTTTCAAACTAGAACTAGTAGAAAATGCTGATTCACAGACTCCACAAGAAAATGGTTTCTCTCCAGTATGTGTTCGCATATGGTCTTTTAAATGGGACCTCACAGAGAATGCCGATCCACAGACTTCGCAAGAAAATGGTTTCTCTCCAGTGTGTGTTCGCGTGTGTCTTTGCAAAAGGGAACTCTTAACAAATACCGATCCGCAGACATCACAAGGAAAAGATTTCTTTCCAGTATGTGTCTGCATGTGTGTTTTCAAACTGGAACTTGTAGAAAATATTGATCCACAAATTTTGCATGAAATGTCTTCCACTTTTATTTGTGTTTCCATATCTGTTTTTAATTCAATGAAAATGTTGATCTGTATAGTGGAGAAAAGATTTGGGTTTCACTAAAGCCTATTTCCCCACCATTTTTTTTAATATGAATTTAGTGAAGACAGTCATGTACTGAATTGTAACAAAAAGAATTGTCTTGTGAGTCATCAATTTGTAGATCCACACACTTAGCAAGAATACATTTTCCTTTTGGTATGTCTTTGAATATGTCTTTTTTAATTTTAAAACTGTTTTCTTCAACACAGTTGGTATCTGTAAAAGAATAAAAAAGGTATTTAATTTTTTTAAAAACGGGTGACTCATACTTTATTTGGAATCATAGTAAAAGTAAAGTCGTTGGGGTGGCCTAATGTCGGTATCAGCCTATCAGCGAGGGAGTCTATCCCCTTTTCACTCGCGCTAGACCAAGGAGATTATTTGAACGTCTGAGGTTGAACGCCACACCTACCATCAGCTCCTTACTTTACCGCACAGATCCCTGTGCTACCCATATGCTGAGTTGGCGAGGGTGGGTATCGAACTAGGAACCTTGTGGTTTCTAGCCAAACGCTCTACCGACTGAGCTAATATATATCTTCATTAAATGCCAAGTATCATGTATAATTCATACTAAATATTCTGCCTAAATCGAAGGCAACACCCTTCCCCTAAACACGTATCTTCTTTGTTTTGCCCATCCCCTTCTCTTATTTTGTAGATGAGATATTACTACCTATGTATACTACTACCTATTAATTTCAGAGGCTTGCCATCCAGTGTGGAGATGTCTCCATCTTGTTTAAAACACATGAACTCAGTTTTATCAAAGTTCGCATAATGGTCAATACCTCTTGCTGTTTTCTCTAGGCTATGCTGCAGTGATTCAGCTTTGGTATTTGCAAGAAGCACAAGATCATCTGCATAGTCTACATCTGTAATAATCTCTGCAGGATATTGTCTGCTTCTTTCTTTCTTTTTTTTTTAGATTTTTTCATTCATCAGATTTTGGGAACCTTCCCTTTGAACTCAGGAGCCTTCATGGAACTCCGAACCAAATCCTTTATTCAATCCACCGGGGTAGACTTTTCTCATTCTGTTAACCATGACCAGGTACAAGTGTTAAGCTATGTTAAGTATTCTATGTTATTATCACCCTTAGCCAGGATTGAACTTGCAATTGGACACATGGCGCAATGGATAGAAGGGTTGAGTTAATACAGTTATAAGTGATCAGAAGATTTCTTTGAAAATATTTTTTTCTTGGCAATTCAATTAAAAAAGCAAGTAAAAGTTTGAAAATGAATAATATTATGACATTTTTTTTTAACCAGAATTCATGTTTGAAAAAAAAAAAAAACTCCTGTATAGAAACTTATAAAAATCTTTTGATATAATTATTCAGATTCTTATCTTTATAGAAAAAATTTAAAAACTGTCTTTTATCGGTTTATTTTTCAGACTTCTTAAAGTGAAATAGGGGAAGGAGACTTCATAAAAAATATTTCCCCAAATGTATTTTATGAGAAAAGCCTATTTTAAACATACTTTCATTAACAGGTGAATAATTACCAAAATTTTCGTAAAAATTTGACTCTTAATTGATTTTTCATAGAACTTTTTAAAAAGCCTCTAGTTGTAACTTGTTTTTGGCTATGTTAAATTTCAATTGATTTAATGGTGCGAAAATGTTAACATTGTTTTCGATCATAATTTTCATCATTTCCATAAGCTGAAATTTTAAAAAAAAAAATCATCAGGATTTAAAAAAATATTTCTTCCTTTGAATGGTCCAAAAATCTTGAAGATAATATTAAGATTTATTCAAGTTTCAGTGAGTTAAATATAAGAGAGGGGGGGGTAAATTTGACATGGCAGATTGGAGGTCCCTAAAATACAGTCTCCAAAACACTGAGTACACAGGGAAAGTCTGTATGTGGCTATTGACAACACTGTTGTGTTGGTTGTGCATGCACCTGCACCATCCTCTACATGCACCTTGCTGCCATACTCAGTCTTGGCATGGCAGTCGTTTCTGATGGAGCTCCCAATTGACACTACCATCATGTATGAAGTTTGTGAAGTTATTTAGGTTTTGAATGTAACAGGCTTTAAACCAATTAGAATTCATCGTCAATTAGCAGAAGTGTATGATGAGTTAAGAATGGATGTCAAAAACGTCCACAAATGGTGTAGGGAGCTTGCAACAACGATGTGGTACAGCACTTCCTCAACAACATAGCAGTGAGCTGGTATGACACATGCCTACAAAAAACTGACACAGTGCCTTCAAAAATGTATAAACCAAAATTACCATAATATAGAAAAATCAATACATATTGTTCAAACTATAAAATGATGTAGACATCATTGACAATAAACAATAAATGTTTCTGTGATTTCTAAATATTTTTTTAAACCTTCCTTTTATTTACACTTATGTCAGCAACAGACACAATTAGTACTTGAAGCAAGAGAAATTACTTATATAAGAGCTCAAAGTGAGCATGAATGTGTCTAGCGTGCAAAATGAGGAGATCACAGGGGAGTGTAGTGGTTGACTACAGAGATTGAACTTGCAACCTCCTGATCATGAGTCATGGCTCGAGTTCAGATTACTCACCCTCATTGGTGCATGTGCAAATTTCTACATTGTGATTGGCAGCGCTGAGTGTGACTGGCCCAAGTGTGGGATCTTGGTCAGGGCAGTTAATTATTATTTAAGACCTGCCTTCCCACACCAAGCAGAGCTGTGTTTAATATTGTTAACAAGAATACAGATGTGTATTGGACAAGAAATAAGTAAACTTTGGCGGATTGATCGAAGACTGCTGTAATATTATTGTAGGTGGAAAGACTTTATCAGTGGACTTTTGCAGTTGGAAAAATTACCATGGTTGATTTCAAATAATCCCTTACAAGACAATTTCAGTAGGGATAAAACCTAGATATAGTCTTAAAAAAAACAACTATTGTCAAATCAAATAGCTTTTCCCGCTTAATAAGTTAGGCACTGCCAAAATGTCTTCTGCTTTTCATTTTAAAAACAAATTAAAATCAACCCAATTGATTATTTAAGGTCAAATTTTTATTTGTAGTTTAATTTTAATTTAATTTAATTTGTAGTTTTATTTGTATTTAAAGTAGTAACATAATGGGCATCAGTAAAAAAAGAAAAATAATATTACACATGTAATTTATTTTTAATACATTTTAAATTATTTTTATGGTCAATTTTGCTTAAATATACCATAAACATGGCCGTAAATGCTGCCTAAGATGCCATAAAATCCGTATTTTACAAAATGAATTTACCACCACCCCAGATTGAAAAAAGGATACCAAAAATCAGGGAATTATCCGATTTTAATGAGATTTTCATTGTTGATTTATCACTGAATTAATTTTATAATGTATGTTATTTTATTTCAAAATTTTCTGAATTAATTAGATATTTCTATGGTAAATTGATATATAAAATTCATTTAAAATATGAAATGCCTAATTTCAAGTTTCAAATTTCATATTTTTAGATTCTAAAAAAAAAAAAAAAAAAAAAATTTAATAACTACTATAGTTTATTTAATAAACTATAGTAATTTTTTCTACAAAAATTATGAGAAAATGATAATAAACTTTATTATCATTATAAAAAGTTACTGAAAATTTACACCCCTTAAACGGAACAAATATCAATGTATATATTTTTCTTTTATGAGATAATAGCCAATTAAATAATTATTGAAAAGAGTAAAAAAAAAAGCCTCTCCAAAAATTATTTTTAGAATGTTTATTTTACATTTTATTTTCCAATTTTTCTTATTTTCTACCAGGGTAGCCTCCTTAAATTTTTTTTTCTGTTCACACCTTCGGTCTTTTGTCTTTTGATTTATACTGTAATTAAGTTTTGTAATAAAAAAAAAATAATGCATTCAGTAATAAACCAACACTGAAAATTTCATTGAATCGCATAATTACCTGATTTTTAGTACTTTTTTTTTTTTTCAATTAGGGGGATTATATTTATTTTGTAAAATACGGATTTTGCTTCAATTTTGGCAGTGCCTAGTATAAGTGTTTTCTCGTTAATTTTATGGATTGTTTTGTATTCATCTAATAAAAATCATTGTTTAAAATAGTTTTTAAAAGATTTCACATTTTTAATCGGCTAACATTGGCCTAGGATTTCGAAGGGGGTCTTTGTTTATGTTACCCCCACCGGTTAACACGGATAGTAACAAAAATAAAATATCAATCAAATATTGAAAGGGATTAAGATATAAAAAATAATTAAATCTCTTTTTAAAAGATTCTAGATATTTTTTATATTCATAGATGATAAAGTATTGTCAGAAATTTAAAAATATTTCATTTTAGTCAGCAGAAAAAATGCTTTCCTACATTTTACGTATCTTTTTATTTGTAAATAAAAATAATAACAGAATGTTATACTAACTTTTTCTCTTTTTTTCGTTTGATTTCTTTTCCTTGGGGCTATACAATGTTAAAAAAAAAAGGAAGGAAATGTGAGATTTTAAATAGAATTAACGTTTTCTGCTGGAATGAAATTAAATCGTTTGCAATCAGAAAGGTTTTCTTAAAGGTAAACAAGGGAGATAATTCCGAAATTTTTCTCTTAGCAAAAATCAGATTTATTTATTGTAATCTTCAAAATTGAAAGATGAAAAAGAGAAGAAAACAATAAGGAAATGTTTGTTAAGATTAGACAAAAAAAAAAAAAAAAGAAAAGATTATAATTTTTCATTTTTTCCTTTTAAGGAAAATAAAATTGGTTCTTGCTTTTTGTCAAATGGTTCAAAATTAATTTTTAACTATCTGTGAAATAATTTGTGAAATGCTTTAAACTTCCTATTAGTCTCTGAGAAATAAGCTGCCATAATATTTTTCTAAAAAAAAAAAAAAATTCCTCTGCCATTCCAACACAGACCTTTACTGGGAACAAGAGAAAATTTCTTCTCCAAGAAATAGCTATGAACCTAGAAATAAAGTCTGAATCTTATAAGTATATTTCGTTTTTGTCTCTTCTTTTCCCTTCCTTTAATTCCTTTACAGCTCGACAGCCAACAGAAGGAAGAACTGCATATAATGGTGTTTAAGAAAAGAAACAAGCAACACCAGCAGCAACATGCACCAAATAACGAAAATCCCAATCACACCCCATAGATATCTCATCAACACAATATCCAAAACTAGCAGTGGCTACCCGGCATCATCTGGGTAGAGTGGAATTTTATAAAGTTAGTCCCGCAAATCTATTATTACTGAATCGTGAGTTGAATCCTTGTGGGATGCCCCATTTAAATCCCTATGTAAAAAAAAAAAAAGACCTTGCATTGATCCAGCTACTCTGAAAAGAAATGTTAATGTCTACTATACAAAATATTGAATGAAAAAAAATCCATGTTGTTATCATTTAAATTTTATTTTTTAATTATCTTCACAAATATAAATCAAATTTCTATTATTTTTGCTCAAAAACCGAGTCCTGGTGACATTTAATGTGTATATATGTTTACTTTGTTGTTATTGTTTTATTTTCGAAGTTTCCTCCGGACATACACATACACACAACTGCCCTTTACATATGTATAGATATAGAAAACCAAGCCCTGGTGATATTTAATGTGTATATATATTTACTTTGTCGTTAATTGTTTTATTTTCGAAATTTGCTCCGGACATACATATACACATAACTGTTCTTTATATAGGTATAGATAGATTGTCACAAATTTTAAGACACTCCGGTAAGAAAATGTATTTTGTAAATTCGTCATTCTAATTGAAATTTGAATTAGATGTGTATATTTTATTTGTTACACATGTGACATACATAGTCACAGAATGTTGCTAACTTATTAGTTTTCCAAACTTTTAAAATTGCAAGGGTAGTGACTGGTTTGCACCCACTATCCTAATTTTTAATGGTGATAGCATATGGAATATGCCCTTTTATTTTTTTTGTCTTGATCCACATGGTGTTATGGTTATAGTCATAGGAAATGGACTTGTCGACCCGAGTTCAAATCCTTGACGAAGCTACAGTTCACATAGCCCTAATAACCTTGGGAAAAGTATGAATCCAACTACTCTCCCTCCAGCTATAGGTAGATAGTAGGGCAGACTGGGCTCTTTAACCTTGGTTAGGCAACCAGTCTAGGAGAAGGAAAACTCTGAATTCAAATCTGTTAAACTCCACTTGGGTGGTCACTACTAGAATAGACTCAGTCATAATTAGTGATCTATTTCAGTCACTACTAGAATAGACTCAGTCATAATTAGTGATCTATTTCACTAATTTTTTTCTTGACTCACTATTGCATTGATATGTCATTGAATAACTGAACCAAATCAAAGGGATTGGTGACCTAATCGGGGTTGATCAGACCCTTATCCCCCTTATCCCCCCCACCACCTCAGCAACAGGCTTTTACAAATTTTGCCTTCATTTTCAAATTGGTACATCACTGACCATTTATGTGGTTTTGTAACTATATATGTTACATAATTATTATATCCCTAATACTTATATAAGGTAGTGTAGAAACATAATGGCGATTAGTGCAGCTGATGGCCTTGAGAGTGAGTGATGGCGCTTGATCTCACTCTCACCTTGCCTTCCGGGGATAAATCGTGAGAACTGGAAGGCATAGGATTTGAAAATAAAGTAAGATCAAAGCAAATCGGAGTCTTTATTACCTCTAAAAACTAACAATGACACAGGGCTTCTGATAAGGAGAAATCCCCAATAGAAGACCAGACCCGAAGTCCCCAAGAAAGTCCAAACCTTAGAAGATTCCAGACCCAGACGCAAGATGTTAGAAGATATACCAAGTCAAGATGATAGAAGAACCAAAGCCGGCCAGAAGAAAAGACGACTAGAAGTAAGAAGTAAGAAAGAGTATACAACATATACATTTGGTTATGTAAAAGGAAATGGTATTAGAGTTCTGTTGTACCAATACCTTTATAGGAAGTATCGAGTATCCCTGTATTGTGTGTTAATACTTATTGTAAATTTATTATGCATGTATTTAAATAATTTTGTATATTCAGTGTTTGTATATCATTGGATAAAACATTTCTTTTGGTTTCTAGGTTACTTGCACATGAATATGCAAACAAAAAAAAAAAAAATGAAAAATCTATGTGATCACAACTGAACAATTATATATATATATATATATTTTTGATTGATTGTGTTGTGTGCGGGTAAAATAAAATTTTAAAAAATTGTAAGGAAAAACAATTATTTTGTAAAAGAGGGGATGTTGTATTATTGGATCCAAACCTGTAAGAGTTACTTCCCTTGAACTGGACAGAACCACAAGCAGAATAAGGATGGCTACTTAACGCTTACACGTCATTCGAGTGTTACTCATTGTAATTCAGATAACATATCAGTATTGGATGTTAATGAGTTGATGACTAAATATACATCTTACCACCAAAAGAATTGATTGATTGATTGATTTTAATGGCATGTTAACCCATCCTGGGTTATTTTCAGCCAAGCAGTAGGTTGTGAGGGATAGTCAAATTTATTGTTATATCTTTTAAAGGATTTTTTGATTTTGACAGTTGGTTGTTTGCAGTTGTTTATTGCCAAGTGGATTGGAAATCAGTTTAAGGGATAAGTTCAAGTTTGTTATAAGTGATAGTTTGGTATAAATCTTTTTTTAAACAATTTTTATAAACAATACCCTAACAGGTACTACCAATCTGGGTCAGAGTGGACCAGGGAGAGGTGCTCCACATTCCCCAGACCTCCAGAACTGGAGCCTCACCATCAGATAGAGTTTGATGTCATTCCCAGGACATGAAGACCCTCATCCACTGCCATCTAGCACCCATATGATAAAAAGGGTTGGGGCTTGCCATAAGGGCAATAACGTTCGGGCAATCATATAGGTGCTAGGGCTTGACATGACCAGCAGATTGATCAGAGGGGGCCTCATCAACCGCCTGTCTAACCTAGGTAAGGGGCAAAGAAGAGTGTTGCATGTCATGGACTGCTCATCCACCAGGATGCTGTCCATCATTATGGGTTGCCACCCATAGACAACAAATGGTCACATTGGGGGTCTTACACCTCTAAATGGCCATATTGGGGGGGGGCCTTACACCTCTAAATCCCCAGCCGACTGGGCTGACCACCATTAGAGGGTGAAGTATGTAATAATCACAGTCAAATCTTATGAATATGCATCACTATGCAACAACTTTACATCAATTAATGCTGACCTTTAATTATTTTTTCAACTTCTAAATGAATTAACGTATTAAATTATATTTCCTTAGAGTTTGATTTTTATTAAAAATATTAATCCTAATTGAAAAATTAAAAATACATACATTGGACTTCATTTCATATTCCACTATTATCAGTCCAGTTGATTATGGTAAAAATTTATGCTTCTGAATTCACAGTCTATCATGTTAATGTATATCTGCTTCTGACTATTGTAAAACATCTTCATCTTATTATTTCATGGGTCATGTGATTTAGTGAGTTAGAAAATCAGTTTCAGCCTCAGATTATGCAGAGTAGACATGCTAATGCGAGGTTGATTCTCACTGCGTGGTGAATAAGAATGGGTTAAATGAATTTTGATCAAGAAAAAAGTCTTGTGGTTTAATTATTTGCATGACTAAAAGTTAGAAACCCTTAGATAAAGCAGTTATAACGGCCAGAGAAGAAGAAAAGGAAAACGCCCCACAAGATGACGATCATAGCTGAAGCAGTGAAGAAGAAATTAAGTAAGTCTCAAATCTCTGTCTCTCTCTCTCTCTCTATCAGCAAGTCTCCTCTCTTGATTATATACCCGATGTATGATGTAAATGTTGGGTAAATGAAGGGTATACAACATTGTGGTTATCTGGCAAAATATCATTACTATTGTAGGGAATTATCTTCCTTTTGCCGGAAGAGTTATCTCCTCGCTGCATTGCTGTTTGTTCCCACTAGTGGGACCTCTGGTAATTAAGCGCGTTAATTCAAAAACGCTGCTTCCTCTTTTTAGCAGGGATCTTTCAACGAACTGTTATGAGCTAGAGTCTATCTACCCCATTCTCGGTGGGGCTTTTGCCCCCCCCCTCTTACATTATTGTAAGTCCCTTATACAGCATGGACTATCCTTTAGTTCCATGTCTGTAACATCTATATTTTATGTACATTTGGGTATCTTGTTTATACCTAAATATTGTATATGTATTAACATGTTCTATTCTCCTGTAGATTATGTATCTTATCATTTCCATGTGCTGTTATATATATATTAAATGTTTTGTCTCGCAACGTGTCGGAGCTGTTATTCAATTATCAACCTTGGCCCTAGTCAGTCCCAAAAAGGGCCGTAAAAATACTATGGACTAACACTATTATCTTATTATTTATTTTATCTCCTCTTATTATCCTCATGTTTATTCATGACACGCTTGGTCAATAAACCTTTTATTACAATGACTAGCATGAATATGCACCCTCCAGGCATAAGTATTAAAGATTTAATGTAATGAAATATATTAGATTAAATTTCAATTAGTTTATATATAAAATCATTCATAGGATTAATTTTAATATGTTGAAGAATAAAAACAATAATATTAGAGATAAATAACATCAAGTAATTATCTATTAAACCTGGTTTTGTTTAAACAAGTATGCAAATTAACCACACCATATATTATGTAAACCTTTATTTGTTAGAGATATATAAGACACATTGCAGGATTTTAAAAACACTAATAACATGAGACAAATATAACTCAGATTTTCATAGACATTGTTAATAAATAAGATTTATTTTGTATTAATATAAATGATTTTGTCTATAAATTATAAATTCATTGATGAACTTACACAACACCAGACAGACAGTTTCAGTTAGAAACAGACATTGAATCTCCATTATAATAAGATTATCAATATATTTTTACCCATTTTTATTTTTGTGGCTTTTTATAAAATCACCCTGGATACATACTCTCTTTATTATTGCAATAAACTAGGCAAACTTAATTTTATTATTCTTAATTTTTATCACAACACTCTGAGCCAATACAATTTCCATAGTCCCTATTATTTTATTACTATTTTCACACCATAATTATTATTGTTGCTTTTTTAGGTGTCAGGTGTAAATTTAATCAGTGAACTGGAATATTTTAAACAACCTTGAGGCTCATGGTAATGTATGGAAATTGGCTGGTTAGAAAGTAAAGTTTTTTAGCAGACTAGACAAAAAATTATAAGAGATGTTCAGGAAATTGCAGAAGCAGCCAGCTAGAGCAAGTATCAAAATATTCCATTCATATCATCTTGGCCAGTAACATTCATGTAGTATTGGTTTAAGCTACACTGCAATCCTGTTTGCTTAAACCCACCTTTTCCCAATGCAATTAAAGATTTCTAAGCAGACTAGACAGAAAATGACACAAGCAATAAGCCAGGTAGAGCAAATATCAAAATCTTCCATTAATATCATCTTGGCCAGTAACATTCATGTAGTACTGGTTTAAGATACACTGCAATCCTGTTTGCTTAAACCCACCTTTTCCAATGCAATTAAAGATTTCTAAGCAGACTAGACAGAAAATTACACAAGCAATAAGCCAGTAGAGCAAATATCAAAATCTTCCATTAATATCATCTTGGCCAGTAACATTCATGTAGTACTGGTTTAAGATACACTGCAATCCTGTTTGCTTAAACCCACCTTTTCCCAATGCAATTAAAGATTCTAAGCAGACTAGACAGAAATGACACAAGCAATAAGCCAGGTAGAGCAAATATCAAAATCTTCCATTAATATCATCTTGGCCAGTAACATTCATGTAGTACTGGTTTAGATACACTGCAATCCTGTTTGCTTAAACCCACCTTTTCCCAATGCAATTAAAGATTTCTAAGCAGACTAGACAGAAAATGACACAAGCAATAAGCCAGGTACAGCAAGTATCAAAATCTTCCATTCATATCATCTTGGCAAGTAACATTCATGTAGTACTGGTTTAAACTACACTGCAACCTGTTCGCTTAAATCCATCTTTTCCCAATACAATAGAAATATCTAAGTTTACTAGAAGACCAAAAAAAAATGAATGTTCAGCAAATTACACAATAAATAAGCCACTTATAATAAGTATCAAAATCTCCCATTCATATCATCTTAGCCAATAACATTCATGTAGTACTGGTTTTAATCTACACTGCAATCCTGTTTGCTTAAACCCACCTTTTCCCAATTCAATTAAAGATTTCTAAGCAAACTAGACTAGACAAATATTTTGAGGAATCATGAGGCTTATGGCAAAGTATGGAAATGAGCTAGTAAGAAAATGAATTTTTCTCAGCAGACTAGACAAAAATTCTAAGAGAAGTCCAGAAAATCACTCACGCAATAAGCCATGTACAGCAAGTATCAAAATCTTCCATTCATATCATCTTGGCCAGTAACATTCATTTAGTAGTGGTTTAAGCTACACTGCAACCATGTTTGCTTAAACCCACCTTTTCCCAATACAATTTTTAAATTCTGAGCAGATTTGACAAGGTACAGCAAGTATCAACATTTTTCATTGTCTAACTATTATGAATAATCTGTCAGTGAACTGAAATATTTTGAGGAATCCTGAGGCTTATGGTAAAGTATGGAAATGAGCTAGTTAGAAAATGAAGATTTCTCAGCAGACTAGATAACAAATTCTAAGTAGTGTTCAAAGAATTACACAAGCATTTTTAATTGTACATTTTTAGATAGATTAAATAAATCTTTATTCATGTCAAAAATATTGTTTACAAGATCCTACATTCCAGACGTTTAAAATTCATTACTGAATTTTTAAGTGAATGAAATCAGAGAAATTACTTTTTTGCATCAATTAAAAAAAGAAATTGTTATTAAAAATACGAAAAGAAAAAAACACGCTACAAAAATAATTTTTGGGGTTAAAAATTTTTTTTTTTTTCGGTTATTGACATTTTTTTTTAATTAAATTTTTTTAATGTTGTCTTCTGGATTTGATCTTTCTAGAAATGAAAAAAAAAAAGGGATTGGGAAACTTTTCATTTTAAAGACCAAAGGTTTAAAAAATCTACAATTTTAATTGATAATTTAAAAAAAGTTTTTGCTTTAAATTAATGAAATAAGAATAAGCTATTTATTATAAAATTAAGTCATAACCATAATTGGGTCACGTGATCAGTTTAAGCTATATTGAATAAACGAAAGTAAATATTTTTGAATTTTGTTTTTTAAAAATCTTGCCAAAAAAAGTAATGATCATACACAGTTATTACAAAGAAAAATTTTGGGGAAATGACACTGTTATCTTGGAGAATCAATCACGACACCGATGCTAACCGTTAAAGTGGTAGTACCTGTTATCTATGGGTTAAATAGAAAATGTATTTATAAAAAAATTGTATCGGCATTAAATACTGAGGGCTGATAAAAGGGTGATTTTTATGTCGAAACTAGGACTGTAAATTTACATATTATCTCTCTTTGACATTTATAGATTTAAATGTATGGGTGGCTGTATTCGACATAATTGTTTTCTTGTGCATATTCAATAACCGATTATTGGTTTTAAACGATTTTTGAAAGATTTTTTTTTTGTGGTAGTTTCAGAATAACTCCGGAATATTTTTTTTATTGAACTTATACGGTAACTGAAGCAAAGAAAAGACAATAAGTATTTTATTCAACAATTTATTATTATCTGCGTTATTCGGACTAATTTTATTTGTACAATGTTTGCCAATATATCAAGATGAATACTTCCGAGTAATGCAGATAATACTAATCTTCAAGCCTCATCTCAAACATTCAGAGAAATAATAAAAATTATAAATTCTTTTTAAAATATTAACATATGGTGGATTGGACAAATTTTTAGTTCAGCTGAATTCTAAAATTCATATATTTAAATATTAGTCGCAGCGAAAGACGCAGGTTGATGGTATCAATTTGGGAGCTAAACTAACC
This sequence comes from Doryteuthis pealeii, assembly GCA_023376005.1. Classification (NCBI taxonomy): domain Eukaryota; kingdom Metazoa; phylum Mollusca; class Cephalopoda; order Myopsida; family Loliginidae; genus Doryteuthis; species Doryteuthis pealeii. The sequence continues at coordinate 99,374,466 of CM042151.1, forward strand.
TAGTAATTGTGTTTTGATTTGTTGCCGACAATGCCCTTAGCCAATCACACAAGGTTTCTTATCAGGCGATGGTTAAAGGAAACAGTCTCTTTATCAGGCAATTTCTTTTAACATTAAAAAAATCTTTTATTTAAGCAGACACAAGATTTAAAATATCTTAAAAATTAATTTCTAAAAAAAACAATTTTTTTCTTGACAATTTAATAGAATAAAGTATATAACAATTATAAAAGCAAAAAAAAAAGTTTTCAAATAATAATATTATGAAAATTTTGCACTTTTTATTTCAGAATTCATGAATTTTTCAAAAAAAGACTACAGCATTGTATATCTTACAATTTTTTTATATAGTTATTCAGACTCTTATCTTTATAGAAAAAAGTAAAAACGTTTTCTGACGGTTCATTTTTTTAAATATCTCATAAAATAGAATTTGGGTGGGGGAGACCTCGTTAAAAAAATATTTCCCCTAATATATTTCAGAAAAAAACTATTTCAGATATATCTACATCCAAAGGTAAATAGTTTTGGAAATTTTCGTGAAAATCGGACAATTAATTGATTTTTCATAGAATTTTTAAAAATCCTCTTATTGCAACTTGTTTTCGGCTACGTTAAATTTCAGTTGATTTAACGGTGCAAAAATGAAAACATTTGTTTTTCAATCATAATTTTCATTATTTCAGTAAGCTGAAATTTTTTTTTTTAAAAAAATCATCAGGAGTTTGTTTAATGTTTTTTTTTTTTCGAATGGAAAATTTTTTTCAAGATAATATTAATTTATATGCAAATTTCATTGCTAAATATAGGGGTGTGGTGTAAATTTCACAGGGTAAATTGGTGGTACCTAAGTCATTAATGACTAGAACGCTGAAAATTTCATTAAAATTGGATTATTCCCCGATTTTTGGTAATTGTTTTGAAATCTAAGAAATTGAAAAAAATTTATAGCCTATCTAATTCTGGTAATTCAAATACAGCATTTAGATCCTTTATTCCTTTCGCAAAATAAATAAAATAAAATAAACTTATTCCAGTATTGAGTGGATTTTTATATTGGTGCATAAAAAAAAAACTTACGTAAGATTTGTCACAAGATTACAAGTATAGAGCATCTAGTGAGGATCGAACTTGCTTTTATAGTAGTAACGGATCTGCGAGACTAGCTTGCTAATTATTACACCACGATGGAAACAAAGAAATTTAAAATCAATATATTTAAAATTTTCTTTTTATTAATTATCTCCCTTGATATTTGTTCTTTAAAAAATAAATTTTTAATTCAATCGAAAATGACGACTGGTTTTAGATTTTAGATTCTATTCAACAAGGAAAGAATAATTCATTTAAAATTTTTGAAAATTCACCCTGTTTTCTCGAAAGAAAAGTACGTCTGATACGAAAGAAAACAAAAAGAAGTAAGTATAACGTCTATTTTAAATTCTTTTTTTTACAAACAAAAGACGAAGAAGTAAAAGCACGCTGAAATATTTTTATACGAAATTATTTCCTCCTATATCAAATGTAAACATTATCTGAAATTAAGTAATTGTTTTTAAAGAATGATTTAATCGTTTTGATAAATCACGTGAGATTTTTAAAAGATATGTTTTGTTCGTTTATGTATATTACTATAAATAATATAACTCAACACTTTTCAATGGAAAAATTATCTTTCTTTCTATTTAAAAATTTAATAAATTTCTTTCTTAATTTTGCTTGTTTTTGCTGGAAAGAAAAGGCCCAAATTTCTGTACCGTAAATGACCCACACCCCTTTAAAAAAAAAAACCTTGAATTTATAATAATAATGCTTATCTGGAAAAAAATATTATTTACACTATATTTACTTCCGTACAGCGTACGCGGACTTTTATGCAAAAGGAAAATATAAAGAAACAAATGCTTGAAATTTGAACAAATATTTATTTTATCATCCGAATCTTTGAGTATTTTGTTAAAGAAAAGATTGGTAAAAATTATTATATTAGACATATACAAAATATGCGCATTTCTCTATCAGTACATCTAGACACGCGACTTGTAAAGTATGGATGAATACAAGCGCAATAATCCCTGTTTTTTTTATGTTGATAAATTCTCTTTTTATATTTGTTCTCTTGCGGGCCTTAGTAGAAAAAACAGTACAAAAAAAAAAAAAATATTAAGTTACAAAAACGAATAAAGTAAAACAAATAACCAGAAAAGCCCTCTCGTACTTTATTCGCCGTTTTTAAACTTAAAAAATAAGGCATCCATAGGAACATAATAGAAAAAAACATTTATAAAAAAATATAAACTAAATCTAATTCTGCGTGAAATTATATTTAAAACATGTAAAAAAAAAATTCGCTTACAATAGGGACTGGCAAAATAAATCGGATACTACGAGTTTTAAAAGCGAATTAAGAATAATTAAATCTATTATTTAAGGTTAAACTTTGTCTAAATCGATAAGTAGTAACATAATAACCATCATTAAAAAAAAAAAAATATAATTACATGTGAAGTTTATTTTTAAAAGATTTAAAACTATTTGTTTTGGTCAATTTCGACGCGATCCGCCATTTGGGCTGTTTTTCAATGGTTTTAGGCACTTGTTTACAATTTTAACGTAACACTTGGGATGGAAAAAAATTACCAAACATCAGGTAATTATCGATTTTAATGAAATTTTCAGTATTGATTTAACAATTAATGAATTTTATAATGCATCAGTTATTTTATTTCAAAACTTTAATTTAGTATTTTTGCTATGAAAAATTAATATATAAAATTTATTTAAAATAAAAAATTCAGATTTTAAGTTTAAAATGTCATATTTTTAGATTCTAAAAATAAATATCTACTTAATGCAAACCTTATTTTTTCGAAAAAAGTATACGTTTTGAAGAAAAACTCGATTGAAAATGTACCCCCTCCCCTTTTTAAGCAGAAAAACATCGATGTATATTTTTTTTCTTTTATAAAATAATAGCCAATTAAATAATTATCGAAATGAGTAAAAAAGAAATCTCCAAAAAATTAATTATTTATTATTTTTTTACATTTTATTTTTCGATTTTCGGTACTTATTTTCTCATAGAAGCGCAACCGTAAACATATTTTTTGTTTCTATTCATAAGTTCGGTCTTTTATCTCATTATTTATACTGTAATTAGTACAATATATGACCAACTTGAAAAACATTTTACGCCCCCCAACATAAGGGGGGTCAAAATTAAGCGACCTGAAAAAAATGAGAAAGTTTTGAAATAAAATAAATAATGCATTATAAAGATCATTCATTGATAAATAAACACTGAAAATTTCATTAAAATCCGATAATTCCCTGATTTTTGGTAAATTATTTTCTGTAGGGGGGGGGGGGGCTAAAGTCATTTTGTCAAAAACGTATTTCAGGCTCATTTTGCCAGTCCCTAACTTAGAACTTCATTTATTGAGTCAAATTGATAAAAGGATTGAAGAGGTTCATGATAACAAAACAATAATAATAAAAAATTTAAATAAAAAAAAACAACAAATATTGTGATCAGAATTTTTAAAAAAATGTCCTTAAAAGATATCTCATCTTTTATTGAAATTTGATAATTTGACGATTTGGGGGAATAGAATAGAAAGAAAAAAAAAGCTTTAGCAGGTGAATGTGAATGTGTACTTCCCTATAATTTATTTATGATTATAACCTGATTTAATTGTTTTGTGAAATCACTTGTGAATTTTTAAATATGTTTTATTTAGATTATGTCCAATTTTCGTCCGCCGAAGTAATAAAAACTTTTTAAAGACTTTTAATTTTAAAACAACTCTAAAATTAGGAAATTTTGTCAAGTTTTTATGAGATTATTATCACTTTATTCATTAAGGAATTAATTTTATTACGAATAGCTTATGGGTAGAATCCTATTTAACCAACAAAAATTCCAGCTATGAAATTGTACTTGCGCATTATTTGAAATGAAGTTAGCTGTTACTTAAAACAGTTTTTATGTTATTTTCAAGTTAAAACATGCAGTTGCATTGAAAAAAAAACAATCTTGCTGATTTTTATTTTTATTACATTAGAGAAAATGGCTGCTTCCCGTTTCTTTCTGTAAAATAACCAAGGGAAATCACTCTCATTGCCTAATTTATTTATTTATTTTTAATTCATTTTATTATCAAAGAATTTTATCTGTTAATTAATCTACTTATTAACTACCCATTATTTTCCTATTAAACTAACCCTAACTTCCTTTTTCCTAGTAGATCACATGCCATCAATAGTTGATCACAAACCATCAGTAGATTACCTATTGGAAGAGCACCAAAATACCTGTAGCAAAAATGAAATAATAAATATCTATATAATGGAGAATGTGTATTTGTATCTGGAACTATAGTCACAATTCCCTTAAGATGTATTTATATATACAACAAAATAGCAGTTTACAGTGTGAACGGGAAGGCTGAGACAATTTTTTTCTATTATTATTTTACATGTATTGAACATTATTTGTACCAAAAAGTTTGGTGTTTGCCCAGAACTAAAGCTACAACATCAGTTAAAATTTTGCAAATCAGAAATCATCAATAACTTAAAATTGGTTAACTCTCAGACTTTTTTGATAGCATTTTTGGATTCCTTGGGCAAAAAATACTTCTATAAACCAATTTTTAGGAGTAGGGAAGCTCTAGAACTCATTTTACAGACAAAAATAGATTACAAAAAGTCACCCTGTTTGCGATCGACCACCCAAATTTGGAAAGATAAAAATTGACATAACTCCACCAATTTTCAGAATTTGAAGCTCAAATTTTGTGGATTGTCTAACTTTAAGATAATCCACAAAATTTCATAAAAAAATTGAAGGGGTGGATAACATGTGACATGGAATTACCCTATTGGATTTATATGAACTAGTACAAAATAAAAAAAACACCCTCCGGGCGATGTAAAAATAAATTTTTGAAACATATTGCCTGAGGGCTGGGAGTAAAAAATTCAATGTCAGAGAGTTGGTACCCTAAGTAAGTAAAATCATCAAATTCATTAAAGGATTAAAGAATAAAACAATTTGAAATGTAAACTTTAAATATGTATTAAAATAAAACAAACTATATATAGATATATAATACCAGTCATGTATTTATTAAAACTTGTTTTAAAAAACAATGAGGACTGTCTAATGTTGCATGTTCAAATTTTGAGTGTATTTATTCTGTTATGACGATTTCGGGTAATGTGACGTAATTTTTGTTACCGACAAAAACCAGAAGCGAATCTCCATTATTAATAGATAAGTCTTTAATGTGATAACATAAACATGAGCTGTCTATTTATCACTCGTATTTTTAAGAAAATGGTTTAATAATAATGCAGAAAAAAAGAATTGTATAAGATTACAAAATGTTGGACAATCTTTTTTAAGCTAGAACATAAACATTTTTAAATGTTTTAATCAATAGTATCCTTTCTTTTCAGATAAATTATTCTTCCATCAGCAAATTCGAATTTCTAAGTGGGGGATTTTGTGCCACCACCTTATGCCCAGTATGCGTTGGAGGCAGTTGATGTGGAATGCCTCCAGTTTTTTCAAGTGTCTGCGATACAACACCCACGACTCGTTTCTATATAAGAGTATGGATAGGCATACAGCTTTATATACATTGATCTTTGTATTGATGTGAGATCTCTGTTCATGAACACTCTGTGAGATAGCCTACCAGAAGATGCTGAAGCCAGACCAATACGCCCTTGCATTTCCCTTGTGAGATTGTTTGTGTTATTATTATTATTGTTCTACTACATAATGCCAATGTTTATGCAGCTATTCCAGTAGGTTATTGTGTGTGTTTACAAGAGGGGCATAATGATATTTAAACTGTGATAGACCTACTAAGATACCACAAACACAACAGGACAATTTGTGTGGACCTCAAAATAGTGAACTTCCTCTTTGGACAACTAAGGATTTACAAAATATCCCTGTTTTATTTGCATGTAAGACAGCCAAACAAGAGACAAGCATTGGAACTAGAAAGAGTGGCCTTTACATGAGATTCTGGTTAAGGATTTCTAAGTAAATATGCAAAATAACAGTGAAAAGGAAATTTACTCTTGTCAGGTGTGTGGATCAGCATTTTCAAATAACTCAAATTTGAAAAGACACTTGCGAATACACACAGGAGAGAAACCATTTTCTTGTCAAGTGTGTGGATCAGCATTTTCACAGAGATCCCAATTAGAAGCACACATGCGAATACACACAGGAGAGAAACCATTTTCTTGTCAAGTATGTGGATATGCATTTTCAAAAAATTCACATTTAAAAAGTCACATGAGAACACACACAGGGGAAAAACCGTTTTCTTGTCAAGTCTGTGGATCAGCATTTTCACAGAAATTTGATTTACAAATACATGTGCGTATACACACAGGTGAAAAACCATATTCTTGTCAAGTCTGTGGATCATCATTTTCACGAAATTTGGATTTAAAAACGCACATGTATATACACACAGGAGAGAAACCTTTTTCTTGTCAAGTGTGTGGATCAACATTTTTAGATAATTCCAAATTAAGAACCCACATGAGAATACATTCCGGAGAGAAATCATATTCTTGTCAAGTGTGTGGATCAGCATTTTCACAAAATTCTGATTTAAAAACACATATGCAACTACACACAGGAGTTAAACCTTTTTCTTGCCAAATGTGTGGATCATCATTTTCTCAGAATATCAATTTGAAAAAACACATGCGAAAACACACAGGAGAGAGACCATTTTCTTGTCAAGTTTGTGGATCAGCATTTTCAGAGAATTCTAATTTAAAGACACACATGCAAATACACACAGGGCAGAAACCATTTACTTGCCAAGTTTGTGGATCAACATTTTCTCAAAATATCAATTTAAAAACCCACATGCGAATACACACAGGAGAGAAACCATTTTCTTGTCAAGTGTGTGGTTCAGCCTTTTCTCAGAAAATCAATTTAAAAAAACACATGCAAGTACACACAGGAGAGAAACCATATTCTTGTCAAGTGTGTAGATCAGCATTTTCAGACAGTTCAAATTTAAAAACACACATGCGAATACACACAGGAGAGAAGCCATATGCTTGTCAAGTCTGTGGATCAGCATTTTCAGAAAAGTCCAATTTAAAAACTCACATGCAAATACACACAGGAGAGAAACCATTTTCTTGCCAAGTTTGTGGATCAGCATTTTCTCAGAATGTCAATTTAAAATCACATATGCGAATACACACAGGAGAGAAACCATTTTCTTGTCAAGTTTGTAGATCAGCGTTTTCTCAGATTTCACATTTAAAAAAACACATGCAAGTACACACAGGAGAAAAACCATATTCTTGCCAAGTGTGTCAATCAGCATTTTCACAAAGCTTCAATTTAAAAAGGCACATGCGAATACACACAGGAGATAACTCTCAATCTTGATAAGTGTTTTCCTTTTCATCAAATTATATTTCAATTTCAAAAGACAGGAATACACAGCCTTATACTGGTCCTGGAATCGGACAAGACCAAACAAGGACCATTCACAAGAATAACTATAACATAGCTAAGTTGACCATAGAGGAGAAGAAAATTATTCTCTGCTGTTTCACTTACTCAGGATTTGAGAAGTAGGACAGAGGGGAAAATATTATTTGAGAAGCAAATAACATCCTCCATCCTAAAATGGGATGTAAATACTATGTATAAAGAAATCAGGTGTTAGCCCCAGGAAGGGGCACCTTGGTCCATAAAAAATTGTTAAAGGAAAATTGAAAAAAAAAAGAGAATTTAAATGTGTGACTATTCCCTTTCAGCAAGATACATTTTTAAAATGCTATTAATAACTGTATAGAAAAAGGAAAATTGCATTCAATAATAAAATATAAAAACTAATTTAAAAAAAAAAGAAAAAATTATTTTGTGTTCAACAGAACACTCCAAACTCACTGCACTGCAAATCTAAAAGAAATTATCTTTATCTAGTTTCTTTTCTTCAAAAAACATAAAAAAAGTATTAATGTAATAATGATATTATTAACCCTATAGAAATTCAAATGTGTTAATTATTTTTTTTTCATCATTAATAACTAGTTAAAAAATTTAACAATTTAATTCATGCAATCTCTCTTTGTACGTTTAGTTTTTTCTTAAAAAAGAAAATTTTTTTTCCCATATCAATTCACACATACACATATATATGCATTATTAAAGATACTAAGTACTCTTTACTTATAAATATTGCAAACTAATATACATATGTATGTATATATATGTGAATAAAAGGAAGTGAATCCGATGGTATGTAGTAAAATAAAAAATTTAAAAAACACAGGTTTAAATGAGTTAGATGGTGAGTTTATTGGCCAACGCAGCAGTCTTTTTTTATACAAACACTTATACGTTCTAATACTCACACCGCAAAAAAGAATATTTGATGTCATATTTCAAACCGTTCAATTTTTTCAAAGTTCTTTTTTTTTTTTTTTTTCTTCTCAGACTTCAAATTTTAAACAGACTGATAAACAAGGACTATTACTCGCCTTTCTCCTTATTCTGAGATAACAAAATTTTCTTATCACCTTCCACATACCAACAAAAACCCTGAAGATGATCTAAGTAATAGATCGAAACACTGCAGCATCAGCCAATAAACTCACCATCTAACTCATTTAAACCTGTGTTTTTAAAATTTTTTATTATACTACATACCGTCGGATTCACTTCCTTTTATTCACATATAAATACACACACACACACATATATATATATGTAAATTGAAAATGGAAGAAATTGTTACAATTCCGGTCACCATTTGAGGTTTTTAGGTCTCAAATTGGTAAATCCAATGATAGAAAAGGATGTAGTCTCAGCAGTAGAAAGTTTGTTGTATTCCTTGAAATCTTAGGTAGAACAAGAGTGTACTTGTAACAGAGAATCCAGTCCTTCTGTAGTTCTGGTATTAAGTCCACATAGCAACTTATTTCAGGCCAATTACCAACAACCTTAAATGCATTCTGTGTTGTTTTTCATTGATCAATGCCGGCTAATGCTTTTGAAAAAGTCTATAAATATAAGTGGTAATTTTGGGTACATCTTATAACTTAGAGAGTCCAACAGAAACTGTTATAAAGTTTTCTCTGGGGACAAGTTGTTGATTGTGGCTGGATTGGGTCCCAACCACCCTAATTCTTTGTCGACCCTTTTTTCCCCACCTTTGATAAAACAAGCAGTACTACACTCTAACTTTTTTCATACAAATAAGGGAGAACTCTCAATCTTAATAAGTTTACAGCTATTCATTTTCATCAACTTTGAAAATGCTGATATAATAGAGATGTACACATGATGGGAAAAGTTAAAAAAAACGTTTCTAAAAGTTATTTTATTGTAAACATTTTTTGTATCATTTAAAAGAAATAAGATTAAAGAAAACTTCAATATTTAAAAAAAAAAAAAACATGTTCATATCATAGAATCCCTGAAATTGTTTTTTAAATTAATGTTTACATTGAATTTTGACCGCTCAAAAAGAAGGGGGATGTAATAATTACTATCAGAAAATAGAAATGGAAATTTTCACCCAAAAATGTTTAAAATCTAAAATCAGGTAATTGTCCAATTTTAATGAAAGTTTCACTACTTATTTATTTGTGAATAAATTATTTTTTGAAACAGGTGAGAAATGATATTAGAATTATTTTTTAATAATTTTTTTTCTATTTTGATTAATTGATTTTTGGGAGATTTTTAAAACTGGAGATTAATTTATTTTTACTGGTCATTAATAATGGCGGATTTTTTTCAAAATTCACTGTTTTTAAAAAGATGTACCTGAAAGAAATCATCATAAAGTTTTTTTTCCTAGAGTCAACTGTGACTGAATTGTGTCCCTACCCCCTCCCTGTTACATTCCTCTTTTTTTATCCATTATTGATAAAACACAGAGTACTACACTCTATTTTTATGTAAAAGAAACTCCAAAATTACCATACTTGTAAAATCACACAAGTTGTAAGTAAGTTGTTTTTTTTTTTCCTCTTATCTACAGGGTGATTGTAAAGCAAATTCCGATTTTAAAAATCTTATAATTTATTTCTGAATCATTCCCAGGAACTCTTGTGCATTGGCAGAAATAAATTCTCATATTTGTCCTTCCAAAGTTCTTCACAAGTCATTGATTTCGTTGAGTAGACTTGCTCCTTCAGTCAACCCCAAAGAAAAAAGTTGCAGGATGTTAAATCTGTTCTTCAGGCTGGCCACTGATGTGGTATCTACCCAGCCATCTCCCAGGAAAATGGTAATTCAGCCATTCATGAACAACAGTAGCAAAATGTGGAGAAGCACTATCTTGTGTAAGGATCATACACTAATAAGAAATGAGAAAAATGTAACTGCATATAAAAAAAAATTATAAATAGTTTGAAATAGGGAGTTACTTTTCAATCACCTTGTACCTCTTATTATAATGGAGATTATATACCTGTGTCTGTAACTATGTCATCACTGACGTCACTATTTCCTTAGTTATATTTTAAATGATTAGGAAATAATCATTATTTAATCTTTAATAGCATCTTATTTATTAACAATGTCTATTAAAGTTTAGCGGAGTTAGATTTACTGCAAAACTGCCCATTTTAATTATACATTTAAATCCTGAAATATGTGTTATGTATCTCCAAGAAATAATGACTTACATAGTGCATATGGTGGGAATAATTTGCATAATGAATTTGTAAAGACTGGGTTTAATAAGTAATTATTTGCTGTTACTGATTTCTATTATCATCATGTTATTCTCAAACGTATTAAAAGCAATCCTATAGATAATTTTATAGTTTTTCTATAAACTATAATGCTTCTGATTTTTAAAAAATTAAAAATAAAATTTATTTTATTTTTAAAACAGAACATGCATTTTTCAAAAATTTCAGCGGTTGAACTCAGTGTTCGTTTCTGTAAACAGTCTTTTTTAACGGATATCTTCTCTTCCCATCTATGTCGCTCTTTGATGAAGACAAACTTATCGATTTGGTCGAAACTGAAAAATAGATGGAAATTAATCCGACAGTATGAAATTTAACATTATGAAAAAACATATGATGTTTGTTATGTAATTGCTGACAGAGCAATTACATAACAAACATCATATGTTTTTTCATAATGTTAAATTTCATACTGTCAGATTAATTTCCATCTATTTTTCAGATAATTTTATGTAGAAATCAATTAAAATAACTGTAAAATAACTGATATTTTTATGTTCATTCTTATTTAGTTTCATTAGTTGTTCTAATTTAATATGATATTTTATTACATTAAAACTGAAATACTTGTGTCCAGAAGTATAATCCAGTAATAATCCAGAATTATAATCCAGTAATAATCCAGAAGTATAATCCATACATTTGCTAGTATAAAGAATAGTTTATTTTCTAGTATTATCTGCTTTTTTCGGACTATTGTCCTCATCTTTATTGTTATTTGTACAACGTTTCGGCCGATATGCCTTCCGGCCTTCTTCAGGTATTTCTTGTCGGACTCGGGAACCTACTTTTCGAACTCGGGAACTTTCTTGTCATAGTCGGGAACAAAAGTCAGGTACAAATAACAATAAAGATGGGGACAATAGTCCGAATAACGCAGATAATACTAATCATCAAGCCTCATCTCAAACATTCAGAGAAATAATTTATTTTCTATTTTTCATTTTTTTTCTCACTTTTTTAAAAAGTTAATTTCTATCTACAACTCTTGGAAAATATTAATTTTTCTTTTCCCATTTTTCACTACCACCAAACTTTCACTCTTTGAATCTTTTTTTTTTTTTTCATTATGTGAACAATAAAGAAAATAAAAGTTATGATTTAAACATTTTGATATATGATACTTGTGTTCATTATAATTATCCCTTGTCTTTCACTCTTTTTTAAAACATTTTTATTTTAGAAATAACTATAGAATTTTTTTAAAATTTTCTAAGAAAGAAACATTTCTGCTTGGGAAATATTTATATTTCTTATAACTGTATCTTGTTCCATCAAACAAACAAACCTTTAGCCCTTATGGCACATCTCCAACCTTTAGCCCTTATGGCACATCTCCAAACCCTTTAGCCCTTATGGCACATCTCCAACCTTTAGCCTTATGGCACATCTCCAACCCCCTTATGCCCTTTAGCCTTATGGCACATCTCCAAACCCTTTAGCCCTTATGGCACATCTCCAAACCTTTAGCCCTTATGGCACATCTCCAACCCTTTAGCCCTTATGGCACATCTCCAAACCCCCTTACCCTTATGGCACATCTCCAACCTTTAGCCCTTATGGCACATCTCCAAACCTTTTTAACATACATGTGCTTGAATGACATGGCTAAGTGTCTTAATGTTTGGTTTGGTTTGTTTTGTTTTACGGCATATCAACCTCAGTGGGTCATTTTATGCCGATAAAGTTTTGAAATAAATCAATTCTTAATGGATAGTACAATTTTTTTATAAATACATTTTTCTATTTAACCCATAGATGGGACCCTAACAGGTACTACCACTCCAGGTCAGAGTGGACCAGGGAGCAATGGTGATAAAGGCGTGCTCCAAACCTCCAGAACTGGAACCTCACCATCAGATAGAGTTTAACGTCATTCCCAGGACATGTAGACCCGCAGCCACCGCATACTAGCATCCATATGACAAAAAGGGGTGGAGCTTGCCATAAGGGCAATAGGGTTGGGGCAATCATATAGGTGCTAGGACTTGACATGACCAGCCGATTGATCGGAGGGGGCCTCTCCGACCGCCCGTCTAGCCCAAGATAGGGCCAAAGTGGTGTATTGCAAGTCATGAACTGCTCATCCACCACGGGTCGCCACCCACGGCCAACAGGTGGCCCCATTGGGGGAGTCTTACCCCTCTGCAGAGGTGCAGTTGGTGCATTCTAATGCCCCAGCTGACAGGGCGGTGTCTTAATGTCCTGAGTAAGAGGTTAAATTCTTTCTGAGTTCCAATTTTTGAGCTCTGATGAATGTGGAGTACCCCTTCATCACCATTACACTCTGATCCCCTCTGACCCAGAGAGGTAGCACTTATTAGGATTCCATCTATAGGTTAAGCAAAAGAAAAATAAGTTTGAAAAAATGTTTCAAAATATTGAGTTAAAAAAGGAAATTGTGTACCCATCAAAAATGAATACATCAAAATGTATTTGGCATAAAATAACCTAACAAGGATTGATATGCCATAAAATCTAACCAACCATCTACCAGAGATTGAGATTTGGGGGATTGCCATTGTTATGGCACGCAACTAAAGATGAAAAAATAACTCAACAAAGCTTGCATCATTTTTTTTTCTTTCCATTCTTTTAAATATTGTCAATTAGAAAGACAGGTAGTACAATATTAATTTAGTGTTTTATTTAATTCTTTTTTTTTTCTTTTTAAGATTTTTCGTTTATTTTGAAGTGGTTGGTTAGTTGGATTTTATGGCATGTCAACCCTTGTTGGCATATTTTATACTGAAGATATTTTGTCTTATTCATTCTTAATGGATATTGGAAATTCTTCTTTTTTTAAAAACTTTTTTAACACAGTTTGGAAAACTCATTTTTTTCTATTAAACCCATAGATGGAACCCTAACAGGTACTACGACTCTGGGTGGACCTTGGAGTTATGACAATGGTGTACTCCACACTTCCCAGAGTTCCAGAACTGAAACTTAACCATTAGATGCAGTTTAAAGTTATACCCAGGACACTAAGACTCTCTACCACCACCATCCAGCACATATATGATAAAGATGTTTGGGGCTTACCATAAGGGCAATAGGGATGGGACTATATAGGAGCTAGGGCTTGATGTGACCAACTGATTGATTGGAGGAGGCCTCTCTGACCACTTGTCTAGCCTAAGTAAGGGCCAATGTGGAGTGTTGCATGTAATTGTTGAGATTTTTCAAGATATAAGGTGTGTGCTAGATCCTCGCCCATACTTATAGACTAGGCGAGACCATGTGATCTATCTCTTGGCCAATCACTGGCAGTACTCTGAGGTTAATGCAATACTTAACCGACTCTACTGGTCATAATTACACCAACATTCTTTGACGACGGACATAGGATTAAATAACTGGACCTTTACCAATACGCAGGATAGGACTTACATGCTTACCAAAGGATTCCATAACACAGGACTTTCTTTGAGCCCTTTTCAACTGGCCAAGGATGGCACTTAAAAACTTTGCATGTAATGAAGTGTTCAGTCACCAGGGTTCCATCCATTAAGCCTCATGGGTTGCCAGCCATGGCCAACAGGTGGCCCAATTGGGGGAATTTTGCCCCTTTTCTTCTGCCCCAGCTAACAGGCTGAACTTTGAAAAGGACTAAGGTGATATTTTTTATATATATATATATATATATATTCATTATAATTTATATATTTATTATTTATATATATAATAGAAACATTCTCTCTCTATATATATACATATAATAGAAACACCACCGGACACCTGAAAGCATAATGTACATCTTCTTCTAGATCAGGTACCATTATCAAATTTGTTTTTCTCCTCCCATAATTACTTGAAAATGTTTGTATGTCTGTACTTAGCGTAAATTAGATTCATCATCATCATCATTGCCATCATCCTTAAGGCATCTTGACAGGATAGATTCTATTGACTCTATTGCCATCCATCAGTCTTGGCCATCACTTTTGCTGGGTCCACTAGATGTCATCCAGAGTTTATACAGAGCTGATGAATGAAAGTTTTTACTAGTAGGCCAACACCTGTGCGTCCATGTTTAAAATATCACATGAGAATGTTGCTTATGGGTTTGTCTTTACTTCCCTAACAGTATTCAGCATGTCTTGCTTAGCCCTAAGAAGAGTTCCAACCAGTGATGGCTACGGCAACTATTGCATGATCATTTTGCATGGGAGAGTTGCCCTCTATCAACTTCAGTATATTCAGAAGCTGCTGTATGTCCCTCTGCTTTGTTCATTTCTATCTCAGTCTGTTCATTTCTTTCTTTTTATCTATCTCTGTTTTATCTCTGTTCATTTCTTTCTATCTCATTTCTTTCTTTTTATCTATCTCTGTTCATTTCTTTCTTTTTCTATCTCTGTTCATTTCTTTCTATCTCAGTCTGTTCATTTCTTTCTTTTTATCTCTGTTCATTTCTTTCTATCTCAGTCTGTTCATTTCTTTCTTTTTATCTATCTCTGTTCATTTCTTTCTTTTTATCTCTGTTCATTTCTTTCTTTTTATCTGTTCTTTTCTTTCTATCTATATCAGTCTGTTCATTTCTTTTTATCTATCTGTTCTTTTCTTTCTATCCATCTCAGTCAGTTCATTTCTTTTTTTTTATTATCTATCTCTGTTCTTTTCTTTCTATCTATCTCTGTTCTTTTCTTTCTATCTATCTCAGTCTGTTCATTTCTTTCTTTTTATCTATCTCTGTTCTTTTCTTTCTATCTATATCAGTCTGTTCTTTTCTTTCTATCCATCTCAGTCAGTTCATTTCTTTTTTTAATTTTTTTTTAATCTATCTCTGTTCTTTTCTTTCTATTATCTCTGTTCTTTTCTTTCTATCTATCTCAGTCTGTTCATTTCTTTCTTTTTATCTATCTCTGTTCTTTTCTATCTCAGTCAGTTTATTCATTTCTATCTCTGTTCGTTTCTTTCTATCTATCTCAGTCTGTTCATTTCTTTCTTTTTATCTATCTCTGTTCATTTCTATCTATCTCAGTCTGTTCATTTCTATCTACCCATAGCTGGAGGAAGAGTACTTGGATGCATACCTTTCTCAAGGGTGTTAGCATTATGTGAAATGCAAACAGCATCATCCAGAATTTGAATTTGTATTGGAACGTCCATTTCCTATGACTATTACACCATGCACCATTCAGGAACTGCATGAAGAGTGGCAACTGTCCATTTTTAATGGAATTCCTTGAATCCAACTTTGAAGTCACAAATTAACTGTTCGTCTTTGTTAAATGAATTGCATGAAGAGTGGCAATCTGTCCTATTACCATTCCTTCCCTTATGCCAGTTACCAAAACACTGTCCATTTTCAATAGGTTTCCTTGAATCCAAATTTGTGGTCGCTAATTAACTGTTCATCCTTATTATTTCGTCTCAAAATCTTTTGCCAGTAGTTGGTTCTCAGTTGACTAATGGGAAAGTAAAGATTAAATAAAAACAAAAACAAAATAATTTTTCATTTTTAATTAAAAAACAAGCTAATCATTCAACTAGATATTCTAAATGACATTTAAAGAGAAAACAATTGTCCCACTTAACAAGAGACATTTGGTTGGAGTGCATAGACCCAGACTTTTTCGTGAAGGATGAACACATATTTCATCAGTTTTGTCCTTTAGATGATACGAGAAAAAAGTCTTGTGGTATCATAACACTAATTTGTTTTGGTAACTAAAGACTTTTGGTATATCTTTGACTGTTTTATGCAGTGCAGTATTTATAGCAAAGAAGCAGGTAGACTCAACAAAAAAAACACACACACAGAGTTTGGTGCATTTAGTGCAATAGCAGACAATTACTGCAACACTTTCACAAGAGTTATGTGCCATGAATTTAGTTCATTCAACAATGACCAATCACTTTTTGGGTCTAATGTTATTGAGAATAAACTCCTTGATTTGAAGAATTCTTTTTTTGAAATGATGACAAATGTAGGTTTTTCTAGGATATGGTACTTCTGTTTTTATATTTGATTGAATACTTTATAATTGAAGTGTTTAATCAAATCTAAAACCAGAATTTTTGTTTTTATTTTTTTATTGAGTCTACCTGTTTCTCTGCTATAAATACTGCATGGCATCAAACAATCAAAGATATACAAAAAGTCTTACATTAGTTACCAGACCAAATAGTACACCTTCATTTATGAATAATAACATTTTTTTACAAAAATAATACTAAGTTCAAGGCACTTAAAAATAGTTTCTGAATTGTCCAACAGCAGAAGATAAAAGTCCCAATTATAAGCTTCTTATTTGAACCTACTTGGAAAATGTGAGGAAATTTCAACTGCATTTCTGCAGAAAGTAAAACGATACTACAAGGGTGAAAATAATTTTAAAAAAAAACTTTTCTAGTTACTTTGACTAATAGTGAAATGTGGCTTATTTCCTCTGTGTGTTGACAGGAAGTGCAACACACTTCACAAGAATATGGCTTCTCTTTCATGTGTATCAACAAATATGATTTATTTTACAAAATCTGAGGTTTTAAAAAAAGAAAAGCCACACACATCACAAGAATATGGCTTCTTACCAGTGTGCTGAAAAGCATGTACCACATACTTCACAAGTGTTTCGCATATGTCTCACCAAATGTGATTTATTTGAAAACGAGGAGCCACACACTTTACAGGAATGTGGTTTCGCACCTGTATGTGTTTGCATATAATAAACCAAATGTGATTTTAGGAAAAAGAATGAACCACATACTTAACAAGAATGTGGCTTCTCTCCTGTATGTGTTCGCATATGATTAAACAAATGTGATTTTCGTGAAAAGGATGAACCACATACTTCACAAGAATGTGGCTTCTCTCCTGTATGTGTTAGAATATGATCCATCAACACTGATTTTCGTGAAAAGGAAGAACCGCACACTTTACAAGAATGTGGCTTTTCTTCGGTATGTGTTCGCATATGATAAACCAAATATGATTTTTGTGAAAAGGATGAACAACACACTTCACAAGAATGTGGCTTCTCTCCTGTATGTGTTTGCATATGACGAACCAAATGGGATTTTATAGAAAAGGATGAACCACACACTTCACAAGAGTGTGGCTTCTCTCCTGTATGTGTCTGCATATGGCTCTTCAAAGCTGATTTTTGTGAAAAGGAAGAGTCACACACTTTACAAGAATGTGGCTTTTCTCCTGTATGTGTTCGTATATGTCTCTTTAAATGTGATTTATTTGAAAACGAAGAGTCACACACTTTACAAGAATGTGGTTTCTCACCTGTATGTGTTTGCATATGATCAACCAAATGTGATTTTCGTGAAAAGGATGAACCACACACTTCACAAGAATGTGGCTTCTCTCCTGTATGTGTTAGAATATGATCCATCAACCCTGATTTTCGTGAAAAGGAAAAACCACACACTTCACAAGAATGTGGCCTCTCTCCTGTATGTGTTAGTATATGTCTCTTCAAAACTGATTCATGTGAAAAGGAAGAACCACACACTTTACAAAAATGTGGTTTCTCACCTGTATGTGTTCGCATATGATAAACCAAATATGATTTTTGTGAAAAGGATGAACCACACACTTCACAAGAATGTGACTTCTCTCCTGTATGTGTTTGCATATGTCTCTTCAAAGCTGATTTTAGGGAAAAGGATGAACCACACACTTTACAAGAATGTGGCTTCTCTCCTGTATGTGTTTGCATATGTCTCTTCAAAGCTGATTTTTGTGAAAAGGAAGAGTCACACACTTTACAAGAATGTGGCTTTTCTCCTGTATGTGTTCGCATATGTCTCCACAAATTTGATATACGTGAAAAAGAGGCACCACACACTTCACAAGAATGTGGCTTCTCTCCTGTATATGTTTGCATATGGCTCTCGAAATCTGATTTTTGTGAAAAAGAGGAACCATACAATTCACAAGAATATGGTTTATCTCCTTTGTGTGCTTGCATAGTTTAAGATAATGAACTTCAGAAAAGAAAGGCTCAGTGATTTCACAAAAATATGTTTTCTTTTGCTCGTTTACATATACTCCACTAATATAATTTCCATGTAATGAACCTACGCTTTACTTCTCAAGTGTATGCTTTTGCCAGTAAATGTTCACTTATATTGCTTCAAATTTGCCTTTTTATAGTGTTCAAATCCAGGAAATTATTTTGTCAGGTGTAAAAATCTGAAATCAATAAAAGAAGAAAAATCTATAAACTGAAAGATCAGTAATGAAAATACAGTTAATGAAAAATCTGGACCATATTACCTTTAGGCACCCCTTTTTGATCTCGATTAAGAAAGGATGTGTTTTTTATTAACACTGTCAATATCTGGCTGTCTGTCAGGGGTTGGGGTTAGATTTAGGGGTTAGTTTTATAATTTTTAAAAAATCTAATAATCGTCTGTTAAAACAACCAGATATTGACAGTGTAAATGAAAAACATGTCCTTTCATAATTGAAATCAGAAAGCATTCACGTACCTTTCAGAATCTGTTTTACACCCCAAAGATACGTGACAGACTTGAAAAACTGTAAAAGTTCTGGTCCATTATATCTTTTATTCATTAAATATATAAACACTGAAAATTTCATTAAATTCGATTAATTTAAGATTAATTTAATTAAGAGGCAGTAGTCTCTTTCTCAATCGCCGGATAGTGAGTCTCATGACAATTCAGTGTTCGTGACATGAAAGCAACAGGTCGTCAAAACTGTTTAATGTAGGGATATTGCAACATCTGATGCATCGCATTCTATTACATACGGTTTGGTATTATCAGGACAGTGTAGTGCTGCTTTCACCAGTAACTGTTTTAAATCATGAAAGGCTTCACAAGCCCTTGTATCCAGTGGAAACTGTTTTGCCTTATTAAGGGTTGAATGCAATCAGAAAACCGAGGAATCCATTTTGCATAATATGCAAACATGCCTAAGGTCCGTATTAGAGACGCCTTACTAGTGGTATCTCCAGGTTGAGAAATGGTTGCAATCTCGATTTATCAGGCAGCACCAATCCCCCACCTATCTTCATAACCAAGCACGGAAATAGTGTTAACTGAACATACGGATTTTTTTTCATTCGTGTCAGTTGTCGGCGTTGGGCAGCTTCAAGAAAAATTTTAACACATTCATCATGTTCTGCTTGGGTTTTTCCAGCAACAGTGATGTTATCTAGATACACAAATGTATTTATTAGGTTCTCCTCATTGACAAATTTGTCAATAGCTCGTTGAAAGTAGCAACTCCATTAGTTACCCCAAATGTATACGAGTAAACTGATACAGCCGACCATCCGCCCTCAAAAGACGTAAATGGTTTGTCCCCCTCACTCAATGGTAATTGGTAATAGGCACTCTTTAGGTCGAAAGTAGAGAAGACACGATACTTGCAAGCTTATTAACCAAGGTGTCAATTCTTGGCAGTGGGTATGCGTCAAGCAATTAATTCAACTGAAATAGTGAGGTTGCATTCGGTAAATACTGTTTTGTGCTAAGTCAACATGGATAGACTATTTAAACCACCAAAATTGGATCTGGACCCAAATTCCCCCACGGCTACAAAAGAAGGAAACATTGGATCAAAATGCTCAATAATTTCTTTGAAGAATTTGTGATACTACTCCTAACAAATTGCGTGTACTGGTCGGCTGCGTTTCAATCGGGGTTTATGAGTACATAGAAGACTGCACGAATTACGAATCGGCTATTAACTTTTGGAACAATTATACGTTAAAACGCCAAATGAAATATTTGCCACGTACCTCTTAGTACCCGGCGTCAGACTCACACGGAATCTATTGACAATTTCCTCGAGAATTACATAAACTCAGCAAGAACTGTGTCTTTAAAGCAGTAACTGCCGAACAGTACCAGAGGAACTCGTAAGAGATGCGTTTATCAACGGTTTAGCATCTACAGACATACGCCAGAGATTACTCGAAAATTGTACCCTGGATTTACAGTCTGCATACAGACAGGCGTCCTCCCTTGATTTGGCCCATAAAAATTCAGAGGCCTATAACAACATGCAATTGGTCATGTCGTGTCTGCTGCTACTACTACTACTAACAACAACAAACAAGAAAATGTGAGTAACTCTCTTCTGCATCATTTAGTGCAAGAAGCTGTCTCCTCCGTCTATTAAAAAGAGTTGTTTCTTTTGTGGTGGGAAATACACCCAAGAAATCTATGCCCAGCTAAGGAATCACATGCCACTCTCGTGGGAAAATTGGCCATTATTTTAAAGTTTGTAAATCCAGAAAAGTAGAAGTACAACAGCTACATTGTTTACAACAAATTTATGTGCTATAACAGCGTCAGTTCGAAAGTCTGGCTCCTGCAACCACTAGAGTGTTACTTAATGGTCATACAGTAAATGCATTACTAGACACAACAGCTGTGAAAGTTTTATTATTGTAATGAGACAAAGACAATGTAACATACAACTAGCTTTAATCAACTGAAAAGGCACAACAACAATAGCTGCTATCTGTTGAATTTATATATCTCAATCAAGGGAAGATAACCCAACACTCCAAAGGGAGGTAATCACGTCTTTTATTATCACATAGGTTTTACTAGGACATGGTACTTCTATTTTTGTATTTGATTAAATACTTTATAATTGAAGTGTTTAATCAAATCTAAAAACAGAAGTACCATGTCCTAGAAAAACCTACATTTATCATCATTTCAAAATATAACTTCAAATCAAGGTGTGCAATTGTACCAATGGCACCTAACTCATGTGTTTTTTATTGAGTCTACCTGTTTCTCTGCTATAAATACTCATGGCATCAAACAATCAAAGATATACAAAGTCTTACATTAGTTACCAGACCAAATAGTACACCTTCATTTATGAATAATAACATTTTTTTACAAAAATAATACTAAGTTCAAGGCACTTAAAATAGTTTCTGAATTGTCCAACAGCAAAGATAAAAATCCCAATTATAAGCTTCTTATTTGAACCTACTGGAAAATGTGAGAAAGAAATTTCAACTGCATTTCTGCAGAAAGTAAAACGATACACAAGGGTGAAAATAATTATAAAAAAAAAAACTTTTTTAGTTGCATAATGTGGCTTCATCCTCTGTGTGTTTCACATATGTATCAACAAATATGATTTAA
>CM042151.1:99396351-99525086 GCA_023376005.1 Doryteuthis pealeii
AATCAAGAAAGCGGTGTGCGTAAAAGTCATATGGTCCAAAAATCTTATACTTATATTCAGATATATTTAATATTATATTCATAGAATAACAAAAATTTCTTAGTTTATACAGGATTTATATCAGAAAGCTGGTAATCTTAAACTTTTTACTTGTAAATTCCTACCATAAAATTAGTTAACTCAACGAAGCTTACTCTGAATTCCTTTTTATTATTAAATAAAGATAAAATAAACAAATAAATAAGTAAAATAAAAGACTATGATTTATTTAGGAAAAAAAAAAAGGCAATTTATAAAATAAATAAATAAACAAGTAAACAAGTAAAATAAAACAATATTCATTTAATAATAAAAAGAAAAAACGCATTCAGGGTAACCTCCCTTGAGTTCAACTAATGGTAGAATTTACGAGTAAAAAGTTGAAGAAAAATCCTTTACTTATTTATTCATTGATTAGCAGATAGATGAAAAAATTACTTAGTAAAAACATTTTTAATAAATAACTGCATCGATTGAATTTTTGGAAAGTGTCATTACTCTTGAATAAAAATGAAAAAAATGTTGCATGAAAATTAATGACATCAAAATTGTTGTGTTGTAACAAAGAAGAAATATTGAAGAGATAAAAATTATTCATCCATATTTTATTAAGTTAATAATAAGATGAAAAAGATAAAAACTTATTTATTTGCATTGGTGCTCTGAATATGGATACAAAGGAATCAAACATTTTTTGGAAATTGATGGCGAAGAACCTGAGTAACATACAGAGCCATAATTTATGCTGCAAGACCCGGGTGCTGAGATTAGGCATGAATTAATGCACACACGCACTCCATACGTTATAGAGCTATGAAAAAAACAATTAATACTTCTACGTGGTATAGATTCTAATAGATCCACTTGCGATATTAATACCTCAACTAATAATATACATTAGCTTCAAAATTATTCACTTATTCTAATAATTAGTTATAGCTAAAGATCGCATATGTGAGACCCATGTAAAATTCTTCAGCGCGTTAAACACATCTCGATATATGCACACTCACCATATGAGAAATAAATCCCGTATATATTAGTCTGACAAAAGATAATAAAAAAATACAGTTATATGTATAAGACACATATCGTCAACAGTAGCAAACATTGGTCTCGACCGATATATACCAGTCGCAATATATCTAACATGGATGTTATTAAATATTTCAAATTTTATAGCATACTGTGAAATTGGCCTTAATGTCGGATTACTAATCAATAGCTATCTCTCCGTTCCATCCTGTGTGAATACTCTATACACTAACAGGGGAGAATGACGAACGTATTATAAGAAAGCATTATACTTATGTTTTCCCATTTGATGTAGCTAGCATTAGACTCGAAGAGAACATGTAGGTGGAGAATAAGAAATATAGATGTGAATGTATAATAATTAACTTGTCTCTTCTCTCTCAATAGGTGATGCCTTATATAAGATCACCAGTCTGAAGTGACCATATCGTAAAATGATTAAAGAAGTATAATTTAAAGGCCATAGCGCTAGAGGGACCATGTGTGCAAACATTTAATAGTGGCCAGAGTGTAAGCCGGGCATAGGTAAAACTGATATATCAAATCAAGTAAAGAATGAGAGAAACACTCCATATTTTTTTTACTGGACCACATCACCTGGCTGTAACAAAAGATATGGCGAGACCACCTTGTTATTTTGGGTGGGCACATTTAATATGATCTCGTTGATCATCGTGTAGATACACAGAATGAGTATACATTCAATGCGGTTGGTCATTTCAATAGCTAAAAGGTATCAAATCATCGCGTGTTGTATAAATGAATTGATAAATTAATCGTAAATGATGCGTCACCGCTCAATGCGATAAGAAAAATAAAAATTGGTAAATTCTATGAGGTAATATATAGAGATAAGGCTGGTCCAATCAGATAGTATAACTTCGAAGTGTACAGAGAGAAAACACATCAAACTTAGATGCTTAAGTTTTTAATTAGAATGCTGATTTAGTTTACTTTTCTATTAATCCTTTATTACATTGATTACATCATATCTACCGCAAGAACAAAAAAATTCTCAATTGTAAACCTTACTTTTAAGTAAATTTTACAATGAAATTAAATAATTCCTATGCAAACTTAAATATAAAAAGGTAGTTATTTGCTATATAAATTTGACAATAAAAATGAAATTTTTTAGCACTTTTCACTTAACAATTTTCACAATTATTTTAATTTAATTTTTCATAAAAATATAAATTTTAGGCAAAATAAATTTCTTCATTTGCCAAGGAAAATCTTCTCTTAAATATTAAAAAAATATCCAGCCCAAGGAAGGAAATTTAAAAGCTTGAAAACAATTAACGATAATGACTTAAATTCCATCATCGTAGTCACCCCCGAGAAAAAAAAATACCAAAGTAAGGATTAAGCGAATTTAATAAATTTCAGTGTTGTATATTAATGAATAAAATATTATAATGCCATTATTTATTTCATTTAAAAACTTTTACATTTTTCAGGTAAGTTAATCACGTACCTTTCAGAATCTGTTTTACACCTCAAAGATACGTGACAGACTTGAAAAACTGTAAAAGTTCTGGTCCATTATATCTTTTATTCATTAAATATATAAACACTGAAAATTTCATTAAATTCGATTAATTCCCGAGTTTTGGTATTTTTTTTTCTTTCGGTATTTGATTTATTTTACAAAATCTGAGTTTTTTGAAAAAGAAAAGCCACACACATCACAAGAATATGGCTTCTCACCAGTGTGTGTTCACATATAATTTAACAAATTTGATTTATTTACAATACAATATTTCTTCTGTGTTTTGTACCACATACTTCAGAAGTGTGTTCGCATATGTCTCACTAAATTGGATTTATTTGAAAACGAGGAGCCACACACTTCACAAGTATGTGGTTTCTCACCTGTATGTGTTCGCATATGCTTAACCAAACCTGATTTTTGTGAAAAGGATGAACCACACACTTCACAAGAATGTGGCTTCTCTCCTGTATGTGTTAGCATATGATCTATCAACACTGATTTTCGGGAAAAGGAAGAACCACACACTTCACAAGAATGTGGCTTGTCTCCTGTATGTGTTTGTATATGTCTCACCAAATGTGATTTTTGGGAAAAGGATGAACCACACACTTCACAAGAATGTGGCTTCTCTCCTGTATGTGTTCGTATATGATTATCCAAAATTGATTTACGTGAAAAAGAGACACCACACACTTCACAAGAATGTGGCTTCTCTCCTGTGTGTGTTCGCATATGTTTCTTCAAATCTGATTTTTGTGAAAAGGAAAAACCACACACTTCACAAGAATGTGGCTTCTCTCCTGTATGTGTTTGCATATGTGCCTTCAAAGTTGATTTATGTGAAAAGGAAGAGCCACACACTTCACAAGAATATGGCTTCTCTCCTGTGTGGGTTCGCATATGAATAAACAAATGTGATTTTCGTGAAAAGCATATACCACATACTTCACAAGAATGTGGTTTCTCACCTGTATGTGTTCGCATATGATCAAACATATGTGATTTTTGTGAAAAGCATGTACCACACACTTCACAAGAATGTGGCCTCTCTCCTGTATGTGTTTGCATATGTTTCTTCAAATGTGATTTTCGTGAAAAATAGGAACCACACACTTCACATAAATGTGGCTTCTCTCCTGTATGTGTTCGTATATGAATTTTCGTGAAAAGGAAGAGCCACACACTTCACATGAATGTGGCTTCTCTCCAGTGTGTTTTCGCATATGTACCTTCAAAGCTGATTTAAGTGAAAAGGAAGAGACACACACTTCACAAGAATGAGGCTTCTCTTCTGTATGTGTTTGTATATGTCTCTCGAAATCTGATTTTTGTGAAAAAGAGGAACCATACAATTCACAAGAATATAGTTTATCTCCTTTGTGTGTTTGTAACGAACCTACTCTTTACTTCTCAAGCGCATGCTTTGCCAGTATATGTTCACTTACATTGCTTCAAATTTGACTTTTTATGGTGTTCAAATCCAGGAAATTATTTCTTCAGGTGTAAAAATCTGAAATCAATAAAAGAAGAAAAATCTGAAAATGCAGTTAAAGAAAAATCTGGACCATATTACCTTTAGGCACCCCTTTTTGATCTTAAGAAAGGATGTGTTTTTCATTTACACCATCAATATCTGGTTGTTTGTCAGAGGTTGGGGTTAGAGTTAGAGATTAGTTTTATGATTTTTAAAAATCTAAAAATCGTCTGTTAAAACAACTAGATATTGACAGTGTAAATGAAAAACAAGTCCTTTCTTAATTGAGATCAATAAGGGGTGCCTAAAGGTCATATGGTCCAAAAATCTTATACTTCAATATATTCAGATATATTTAATATTATATTCATAGAATAACAAAGATTTTCTTAGTTTATACAGGATTTTATATAAGAAAGCTGGTAATCTTCAACTTTTTACTCATAAATTCCTACCATAAAATCAGTTGAACTCTGAATGCCTTTTTTTATTATTAAGAAAGGTAATCTTCAACTTTTTACTTGTAAATAAGTAAAATAAAACACTATGATTTATTTAGGTAAAAAGAAAAAAGGCAATTTATAAAATAGATAAATAAACAAATAAATAAGTAAAATAAAACACTATGATTTATTTAATAATAAAAAGGAAAAAGGCAATAAGCCTCTCAGGTGTCCAAGACTGATCTGAGTATTCTGGCGCAATGTGCTTAATTTATTATTTAAAAAATATATATTTATTTAATAATAAAAAGAAAAAAGGCATTCAGGGTAACCTCCCTTGAGTTCAACTAATGGTAGGAATTTACGATAAAAAGTTGAAGATTACCAGAAATCCTTTACTTATTTATTCATTGATTAGCAGATAGATGAAAAAATTATGTTGCATGAAAGTTAATGCCATCAAAATTGTTGTGTTGTTGGAAAGAAGAAATATTGAAGAAGATAAGAATTATTCATCTATATTTTATTGTTAATAATAAAATGAAAAATATAAAGGCTTAGTTATTTGCATGGTGGCTCTAAATATGGATACAAAGGAATCAAACATTTTTTGATTCCTGCAGGAAACCTAACATTCTGCCATTTTAGGGTGCTGGATTATGCCTAATTAATGGAAAGATATTATAATTAAAAAAACTTATCTTCACATTGAATTTTTATTACTTCATTTTATTACTTACATTGCTTCAAATTTGACTTTTTATAGTGTTCAAATCCAGGAAATTATTTCTTCAGGGCAAAAATCTGTAATCAATAAAAGAAGAGAAAATTATAACAGAAAAAGCAGTAATAAAAAATACAGTTAATGAAAAATCTTATACTTCAATATATTCAGATATATTGAATATTATATATTGATATATTATATTATATAGCGAATAATTTCATAAACAAAAAGAGAATTCATTTGCCAATAATTCCTGTTAATGCGATTGAAAATTTACATGAAAACTGCCAAAATTTCACGTGTCTAACAAAACTTTAAGTGTTATTTGTTTGTGGTTGTTTTTTTAAAATATAATTACAAAAATGTTTACTAGTTAGTGTTAGTCTAACAATGTTTAATTTCAGTGTTCAATAATTTAAATCAATTACTGATTGATTGAACCCACAATGAATTGGGTTACTGTTTTAGGGGATCAAGGTTTTTTTTAATTACGTATTGCTTAAAAAAATAAACAACAAAAAACCAAATTACATTTAATTAACCATTGAAATTAATTATTGAATCTATTATTGAGACAGTTGTTTGAGTTAGTATTGTAATGTATAATTTCAATTAAACTTAGTTTAAAAAAATATTTTTCAACATTAAATGTATAGTAATTTGGGTTTTTTGTTTATTTTTTTTTAAGCAATTCATAATTAAAAACAACCTTAATCCCCTAAAACCATAACCCAATTCGCAAAATGTTAATTCATAGACTGTAGTTAAACTGTCATTAGGTACCACCAAAAAACTTTCCGTTTTAATTTGTCAACCTAAATCTTGATGTGTGTACTATTTTTTTGTATGGAGGATCGTACTTATAATAATTTCTTTTCAGAAGCAAAAACAAATTACTAATTTAGCATTTCCTTGACGTCTCACGATTTAACTTATATACCCCAACAAGAGTTTTCCTCAAAAACCAAAGCGGATATTATTTCCGTTAGATCCATCCATTAATAAGAATGACGACAATTTGTAATTCAAACATCATTTTAGAAATTTTTTAAAAATAAAAACCGAAATGTTTTATGTCATTATTTTTAGCTAGATATTTTTATACAATATTTTCTTTGATTAATAAATACGATTTTTATATCCGCAAAACAAAAGTATCTATTTTACATTTTATAAATTTTAAAAAATCCCTGGATAAAAAAAATTTAGACAATAGGAATATAAAATTTTTCAGAAAATAATCTAACAATTTAGAAAAAAAAGGCTGAATTTGCCCAAAGGTGTCAAAATTAGGGTGACCCAGAAAAACAGAACCCACAAATTTGTAATAAAACTGTTAATTCTAACTATAAGGGTCTAGGGTTAGGGGATAGAGTTAGAGTTAGGGTTAGGATTACGGTTAGTTTAATGGGAAAACTAATAATAAATCTGGGTTCTGTTTTTTCTGGGTCCCCTGTATACCGGTGACACAGAAAAAACAGAGCCCACAAATTTTGTAATAAAACTTAATTTTAACTAGGGTGGTTTAGGGTTAGGGTTAGGGTTTAAGGTTAGTTTAATGGGAAAATAAATAATTTGGGTTCTGTTTTTTCTAGGTCAATCTAATTTTGACACCTTTGTGCAAGTTCAGCCAAAAAAAACAAAAAACAAAAGAAAGAAAAAAAAGATACACATTTTTTTCTCATTTACGATTTAAGTTTCAATGTTTAAGATGCCCTATGACTAAAACCGAATTAGTAGCGATTTAGTTTTTTTATTTTTTTTTACATATGTTCCTTCATTAAATCATCTTTCCAAAGATGTAAAAATTATTTATATAAAAAATAATTACATGCCCTCCCCCCAAAAAGATCTTTGTACGATAGGGACCACCAATAGGTCAGTTTAGGCCATCTTTAATAAAAAGTAAATATTTCCAAACTTTGTTTATTAAAAATCTCGTAAAAAACAATTAAAGAGCGTACAGGGTTGTTACAAAGAAAAACAGTTAATTCAAAGATCAAATTATCCGATTGCGAAAAATTACATTGTTATCTTAAAAAATAAACAAACCTGTCCGTATTACATGCGAAAGGGTAATTTTCAGACCGTAATATAGACAGAAAAGTTACAAATTATTTCCCTTTTACGATTAACCAGTAAAAGTATGGCTAGCTCTAATTGACATTTTTGTCTTGTGCATATTCAATAACTGATTATTTGTTTTCAACGATTTTTAAAATATTCTTTTTTTTATCTTGAAATTTTTTTGTGCATTCGAAAGAAGAACATTTAATAGTAAAATTTAATAGTAAAATATCACCGTGAAATTGACGTTAAAAAAATGTCTTCGGTTTTGTTATTACTTTTTAAAATCGAAAATGAAATGAAATGAAAATTTGATTATTTTTTCTAAGAGAAAAACTGATAAAATAATCATGTATACTTACTTTTTATTCTAATAGCGTAAAAAATTATTCTATTTAACTTTTTTTGAACAAAGAAAAACAAACTTCGGTTGTTACTCAGAAGCGTCTCGTCTCGTCTCTTTGTAAAACAAATATGTCGGTTTTGCTCTTCCGTATATTCTAAGAACCATACATTACTATTCAACAATAAAAATTACAAATTCTTTTAAAAATATCAATCAAGCTCGGATCGGACCAACTTTTAGTTCACCTGAATTCTAAAAATCATATTTTTAAATATCCGTGAAAAATTCGATTTTTTTCGCAGAAAAAAAACAAAAACTTATTTATTTCACGCAGAAAATGAAAATATCAAAAGATTGAAAATCTCATAAAAATTAATTTCTTAAAAAAAAAATTTTTTTTTTTGACAATTTAATAGAATATAGTACATACCAATTACATGAGTAAAAAAAAGTTTTCAAATATTAATATTATGACATTTTTTGGCACTTTTTTTTCCGATTTCATTAATTTTTCCTAAAAAAACTATAGCTCGTACGTTATACAATTTCAATGATATAGTTATTATCTTTATATTATCTCTTATCCTTATAGAAAAAAAGTACAAAATTTTTTTCCGCATCATTTTTTTTTTATCTCATAAAATAAAATAGGGGGGGGGTGATAGACCTCGTAAAAAAATATTTCCCCTAATATATTTTAGAAAAAAAAACTATTTCAGATGTATTTACATACAATGGTAAACATTTATGGAAATTTTCGAGAAAATCGGACATTAATTGATTTTTCATAGATTTTTAAAAAATCCTCTATCGTAACTTGTTTTTAGCTACGTTAAATTTCAGTTGATTTAACAGTGCAAAAATGAAAACATTGTTTTTCAATCATAATTTCATTATTTTCGTAAGCTGATAAAAAAGTTAAAAAAATCATCAGGAGTTTGTTTAATGTTTTTTCTTTCAAATGGAAAAAATATTTCAAGAAAATATTAATTTTTCTGCAAGTTTCATTGTGTTAAATGTAGGGGGGGGAATTGCACAGGGGGAAATTGGTGGTAACTATTGTACGGGGGATCAATGCGCGAAACAAAAACTAACGAAAAAAATTATTAGCCTTTTCAATTTAGTAAACATTTATTCCAATAAAACTTCGTCTTTTATTACTTCATATACCGAAAGTTTTATTTAAATAGGATAGTTAGTTTATTTTATATGATTTTTAGAAGAATTTCCTGTGATCAGCCTTTTTAGCGTCAGCGAGAAAATGCATAGGCCTACCTCCAACCCAATCAAGATTTTCTTTGTTTTCGTTTAGGTACATTGGGAATGCATTTACTGCTGGTAAAATTATATTTTTGCTACCACCGTACTGCTACAATAAATTACCAATGAAGTTTAAATTTAGGTAAGGGGTGCTATTCCATTCTAGTTCATAATCTAATCGGACGAGTTGTTCGATAGCAAAACACGTGGTTCACTTTTTAGAAGAAAAAAAAATACTACGTCAAAAACTACTTACAGTTAAAAGAAAATTCCGTTCTTTCACAGGATATCAGTTCCCTTCTTCTCTTCGTTACCAATATAATATCTTTAATAAGAATATGAAGGATTTGGATTTCGATCCTCTTCTTTTGATGCATACCACAACAATGTTGAGCGCCAATTTCGTTCCTTTGTTCGTTCTGTTTTAACAGACGGTGTCCTAATTGACTTGTCCCTGCTGACTGATGTACCTACATGGTGTACGAAGTCACCACATTCCTTTTCAACATTTTCAATAAGAAATCTCACAATAATCACCAACGCAGAGACTAATTCATATAATTGGCTATATTAATGTAACTAACACTTTTCATAGACAAATAGCAGTAACAATGTTAAACAATTTGTTTATCGAAATTTAGCTTCAGAATATTTTATTAACATTAGGTATGTCCAAAATTATTAGTGTGAATAATCATTTGTAAACATTTCTTAATTTACAACAATTACCAAAAATACGGGGTTTGTCAGATTTTAATGACATTTTCTGCACTTTATTCATTAATGACTTAATTCTATAATTAATAGCTTATTCTATTGGGAAAAAAACTTGAAAAAAAGGTTTTTTTTATCAATTCATACTATAGGGGTGGGTTAGCCTTTGTTTATTTGAATAGAAAAATTGGACCATATGACCCTTTTGCGATCTCGTTTCATAAGTTTTTTTCATTTAAACCGTCAAAATCCGGTTGTTTGTTAGGGGTTAGTTTTATGATTAAAAAAAACGGACCATATGTTAGCAAACAACCGGATTTTGACGGTGTAAATGAAAAAATGTACTTATGAAACGAGATCACAAAAAGGGTGCCTAAAGGTCATATAGTCCGAAAACTTTCCAATCCCGGTAAAAAAGGACTAATTGCTCGTAAATTCCTACCATAAAATAAACTGAACTCTTATTTTATGTCCGTGTTTTTGCAATGAATGTTTTTTGTTTTGTTTTTTTTTGCACCCATTATTTTACAATACTAAATATGTTTTATTTATTTATTTTAATATACACTTCAATGTGTATATTCTAAAAGTGTTTATTTTGTGAGAATGCTTAGTTTTTAAAGTGGGGATTCGTTTTTACACTTCAACTTTTTACACGTAAATTCCTACCATAAAATGCCCAAGCCTAATTTTATGGTAGGAATTTACGAGTAAAATGTTGAATATTACCTTTTATTGTTGTTATTTCTTTTCTTTTACCAAAGTACTCTAAAATAAAAACGTCAGATTTTAATCATCGTCGACGAAAAAACAAAATTACGGTCATAAAAAGGATCCAATTTATGCCTAAATTGTAAAAAGAAGCCCCACTTTAAAACTAAGCATTCTCACAAAATAAAAACTTTTAGAATATAGATATTGAAATGAATAATAAAATAAATAAATAAAATATAGTTAATATTGTAAAATAACGGGTCCAAGAAAAATAAAACATTTATTGCAAAAACACGGACATAAAAAGAGGGTTCAGTTTATTTTATGGTAGGAATTTACGAGCAAATAGTCCTTTTTTACCCCAATCCCTAATTTTTACATTTCTAGAAAGATCAAATACTGACGACAACATAAGAATTAAGAAATAGATTTAAAAAGATTGGTTCATATTTGAGTATTGTAGGTATTGCCCATTTGGAGTTCATAGTTTTTACAAAATAAATTTAAACCCCTGATTGAAAAAAAATACTAAAATTAGGGAATTAATCGATTTTATGGAAATTTTCACTGTTGACTTATCCATGAATGAATACTATAATGCATTAGTTATTTTGTTTATAAACTTTCTGATTTTTTTCAGGTCACTTAATTTTGACCACCTCCCCCTTATTTTCAAACCACCTTTTAAACTAAAATTATTTATTCTACTAATTAGATATCATTTATTCTTTTCTTTATTCTTTAAAAAAATTCCTAAAACTGAAACTCCTGCATGGCCAGTGCAGAAAAATGTATGGTCCTATCAGCATTCACCTTCAAAGGTGCCTCATACACTGGTCAATAAACCCAGTTCTCACCAACCAAATTTCACCAAGATCAACACAAAAACTGAAACTCATGCATGACTAGTGCAGAAAAATGTGTGGTCCAGTTAGCATTCACCTTCAAAGGTGCCTCATACACTGGTCAATAAACCAGTTCTCACCAAGAAACTCATGCATGACCAGTGCAGAAAAATGTGTGGTCCAGTCAGCATTCACCTTCAAAGGTGCCTCATACACTGGTCAATAAACCCCGTTCTCTCCCGAATTATACTATGTCAAATTTCACCAAAATCCATAAGAATTAATATGATAAAAATATAAAAACTGACAGAGATCTTTCATCTTGAATATTTGAGGACACTTCTGTACATCACTACAAATGTACTGATGTTAATTTTAGAATTTTTGATGTTTTGTCCAATGTTAACAAAGAATTTGTTGACTTAGAATATCCAATTTCAATGAAAAACTTTGAAGAATAAGCAGCAATTATGGATGTCAGCTCATTATATATTAATAACAAGTACCTGACACATCATTAGTTGTGCACTAAAATTGAGAGATTGCTTAGATAAGTGCTATATTAATAACAAGTACCTAACACATCATTAGTTGTACACTAAAATTGAGAGATTGCTTAGATAAGTGCTATATTAATAACAAGTACCTAACACATCATTAGTTGTGCACTAAAATTGAGAGATTGCTTAGATAAGTGCTATATTAATAACAAGTACCTGACACATCATTAGTTGTGCACTAAAATTGAGAGATTGCTTGGATGATTCATGAGATGCTAAGTGCTACTTCCAGGATTTGTTAAAAAACAGAACATAGAATCATTGTGTAGATTCTATTAAGCTTTTTCACCAAGTGTTTCATTAAAGTCCAGGTTGTGCAAATATACAGTAATAATGATATGACCATATTTTGAAAGAATTCCTCTTTTATATTATCAGACAGGTGAGATTTTCCAATGTTTACTAACCTGTCAATAGTGGTCCATGCCTACCTAAGCTTATGTTGAAATCACTATCAGTAAAGGAGATATTGTTACCAAAGTAGATGAACTGTTTTACTAATTTCACAGATCTGTCATTTAATGAGGAGATGACATTACTATGATTAAAACACATGAACACTGTTTTATCAGTGTTCACATAGAGACCAATGCATCTTGCTGACAGCTTCAGGCTATGTAGCTGAGATTTAGCTTGAGCAGGTGCATTTGCAAGAAGCATAGTAGCAAGAAGCATAGTAATCATTTCCAATGCATTTTGATAGTAAAAATCATTGTCAAATGCATTTTTATAGTAAAAATCATTGTCCAGTGCATTTTTATAGTAAAAATCATTGTCCAGTGCATTTCTATAGTAAAAATCATTGTCCAGTACATTTTTATAGCAAAATCATTGTCCAGTGCATTTTTATAGCAAAATCATTTCAAATATATTTTAAGAGTAAAAATCATCTATTGATGCATTTTTATATCTAAAATCATTTATCATTTAAATTTTATTTTTAAAGTAAAAATTATTGGCCAATGAAATTTACAGTAAAAATTGAAAAAAATTGCCGCCCCCCCCCCAAAAAAAAAACAACATATCCATTATTATCATTAAAATCATTTCCAATATGACAGTGGGGACAAATTGAAATTTTGTCAATAGACCTATTTTAAATCCTTAAAGAAAATCTAAAAAGAAAGAAATTTGAGTAGACGAAAGAAATTTGTTTTATTTCTAAAAGAAGAAAAACATATTACCATTTTTGCACATTACCATTAGTTAACAATAAAGGAAAAAGTGCAGTTAAATGATACAGACTGTCAAGTTCAATCCCACAGAAGTGTCAACTCCAATTTGGCTTTCCCGTTAATTTTCAAAAAGGTTAGCACCGTGCACATAAAAGACCATACAGACCACACCGTATTTCTAATAATTCTTTATTTTCGATACAGTGTATGCCATGAAAACTGCGAATTAAACGAAAAGAATTCGCATAAGTCACAAAATAACACAAAATATAATAAATTTACAGAACAATAAAACAAACTAATTTCACACAAAAAAGTTACAGCAAAAACAACAGGAGAGGTTTACACCTAATAGTTTACCAAAAATTCTAAATATAAAAACATTTAAGCTTATCTAAGAATTACATACAAAAGGGGGTTTGGGATATTTAACATAATTGCCTCAACAGGCACAGTGTGAGTTAACCAGGGATGAAGGATACTTTACCAATTAAGAGAAATTACAAATTTAACAAGAAAATAACATAAGAAATTTAAATGCAGTTTCAAAGAAGGGAATGGAAAATTAGTTTATCTTTGTTGGCACGTAGGGACTTGGACTTGAAGGGACCAAAATATCTTAGTAATTCTGTACTAAGAGTGCGGTGTCTAAATTTACCGCCCAAAAAACTCTACATCAGAGAGCTCAAAAATTGTGACTATACCATAAGTCACCTCAAAGGGAAAGGAAGATTTTGGCTGGTACTCTCCTAGCCTGACCATTTACCAAATCACTACGCCAAATCCCAAACCCTACAAACTTTTACTTTTTACTAAAAACCTTTTGCAATTACCGCCTAAGGCAGTGTTCTCTTTTACATAGCTACACAAAGAAAAACAAGTATTCCAACAATCTCAAAAATTGCATTTACACAGATTTAGGGTTTTTTAAAACCAAGGAACTATTTTCTCTAAGGGAACATTCTTACAGTGGGATGACCAGGTCACAGGGTACTTTGTTACAGTGGAGTGACCAGGTCACAGGGTGCTTTTCAGGAGAAGGGAGAAGGGAAAAGGAAGGTGTAAATCAGGCTTGATGACCATGACTAGACAAATACTACTACTACTACTACAAGCTACTTACAGTGGCAGCCCCCCCCTAAAATCACAATAGTGATTTTATAACAATGTAAAGTTCATTGATATTGTAAGATTCAAAGGTTATGACAAAGTCATAACTCGTTGGAACGCAAACAAACCCCGACAAAGGTTGAAGGACAAAACATTTTATATAACAGCACAAGAATTAACAGGGTACATAATACATAGAGGTGTACATAAACATACATACATAAGTAATATAAAGTTACATGTAAAAGGGATAAACATAAAAGCACAGACATGAGACTAAGAATAGTCCATGCTGTATAAATCACTTACAGTGATTAGTCCAGCATTGAGGGCCGAAGCCCCAACGAGAAGAGAATAACAATTGTCTAAACACAGCAGGCAAAGAGAGGCAGAGAAGTTCAAATCAGCCGCTTAAGTACACCAGGTCCCTAGCGGGAACCAGCGAACCAAACGAGCAGACAACTCCCCAGGCAAATACGAAAATAACTCCAACAATATCAATTCTTTTGGTCAAAATGTCTCTGGGGGAGTACTGCAATTATGGTGGGATATAAAGTCCATATTATTATTTTTTTTGCAAACATATTACAGTTCATATCCTGAAAGTTCTAACTACCTTTTACTTTATTTTTGGGGTGACTTTGTAGTCAAGTTCATTTAAGTTCTTTGATGGGGAATGTTCCCCAAAGGTAGTACACTCAATATCGTTTCAGGGTGTCTACCCCGTCGTATTCTCAATATTCTTTCTGGAGGTCTATTCCATCGTATTCTCAATATTCTTTCTGGGGGTCTACCCCCTCGTCTTGGGAATTTAGATGGTGGAAACACATGTGGCCTGGTAAACGATGGCTGGTCTTGATGTATGTCTAGCTTAAGAACCCTTATGTTATGTGGTAGCATTTCTCCATGCCTTCTCAGGATAACATATCTCTCTTTGGTATATTTCTTTTGATTTTTCCTCTTAACATTAGAGGCTCTCTTATGAGGCTTGGTCATAAACCTTACAGCAGGTTCAGACAATTATTTTGCCCTCTTGTTAACTGGGTATATCTCAACTTCTTTGAGGGGAGATTCCTGGTCATGTAGAGTACTCTGCTTTGAGCTAGCATCCTTAACTTTGTCACTTATAGGATTGACGGTAGCAACACACAGAGCATCATTTATCATTGAAGTTGTCTCTTTTACAGGCTTAGGGCTTTCCAGTAGTTGAGCTTGGAAATCTGATTCAGATGTTTTTTCTAATACCTGTCCCTGTTTAATAACAGGTACCTCCTCTGCGCTTTTCTGCATTTGGCCCTGCATAGTGTTTCCAGCACCTCCACCTCTTGTTCCTTTTCCATAACACACACCTCGTAGGAAGCGCGTGGTGTAATGGTTAAAGTCATAGGAAATGGACTCGTCGCCCCGAGTTCAAATCCTGGACGTGGTAATTGCATTTCCCTTAGCGCCAATACCCTTGAGAAAAGTATGAATTCTACTCTCCCTCCAGCTATGGGTAAATAGTAGGGCAGACTAGACTCTTTAACCATGGTTAGGCAACCAGTCTAGGAGAAGGAAAACTCTGAATTCAAACCTGTTAAACTCCGCTTAAGAAATTGACCTTGTGTCACATCCTGCTCGTGCGGAGGGGTTGGTAAATATATAACACACACCTCGGTTGCATTCTCTTGTGTCTGGTTGTGTGCATCCAACATAGCTGCCTCCAGCACCCGCAACTGTTCTTTCTTAATAAACTGAAACTTGACCGCACTTTTTGTGTGTCTGGCTGTGTGTATTTGATATAGGTGCTGTTTCCTTCATTACATTCAACTCCTGCCTTTGTTCAGTGACAAGCACTTCGGCTGCACACTCCTGTGTCTGGCTTTGCATATCAGATATAGGTGCTGTTTCCATCTCCTGTGTCTCAGAATTTTCCTGCTGGCAGTCAGGACTCGCAAAAGCATTCGTGATTCTTCACCATGAAGGAATTCTTCCTCAGATAGTTTTGGTTGTAGGTTCGGGGGAACTTCACGTGTTACCACCCTGTAGGTTAACCCTACAACATCACCAGAGTCTTCTCGTAGGTCAGCTCTTCCAACAATACTCCAACCTAGGTCTGTCTCCACTCCGAATGGCTCACTATACCTTCCAAGAACATGATGTATTGGAGCCAGCGCACAGGGACAATCATACCCGATGAGTAACCCAACTTCACAGTCAATGAGGGGCTGCACCAGTTGTGCAATACCCTTTAAGTGCAGCCACTTTTTAGCAGAATCGGTGGTCGGGATATGGGACCATTCCACTGGAATAAACTCTCTGGAGAAGACGTTCCAGAGTGGTATCCTCTTCTGTGAGTTGTATCCACGTACCATTAACGTATCTAGCCTTTGGCTGCTGATCCTTTTGTCCCTTTCCGTCATGGTTGTTTACCTCAGGTTGATGGGCTGGGAGTCTCTCAAGATGTCTTCCCGTGATCTGTAGAGACAAACGTAGAATCTGACATGGTATCAAGCATGGCATATGTCAGGTGTTCCCACTGTGGTTCAGATTCTGAGAACAACCATACAGGTACAATCATAGAAGAGCTGTGCTGAGTATCTGTCTTTGTATTTAATACTCCTTGATAGTATGCTTCATTGTAATCCCTTTCCATCCTTTGTGGTTCGTTTGGGTTTGGATCCTGCGCAGACTCTGACAACGTGCTTGGTTTCTCATCTTTTTTTCGATGTATATGAAGACAGGTAGGGTGTTATTGTTTACAGTGCTGACAAACACTTCTCTTAGGGTACTGCTTAGCTATATGCCCTTTTTCCAGGCATCGAAAACACAGCCTGCTCTCCTGGATAAATATTTTCTTCTCTTTACCATCTTTGCATTCATGTAGGGTGTGGCCCTTTTGCTGGCAAAGTTTATCATCAGACTGGGTGCCGGCCAGAAAAACATTTGCACCACATTTCCTCTTCTGCATCCTCGCATCCACCTCTGGGGTATACTGATAAGCAACCAGTGATGTGTTTGGGTCACATGCAATCCTTGCCTCTTCCGCCAGAAAATCCACAAATTTGGGAAGGCGTAAATTAGGCCTGATGACCATGACAAGACAAATACTACTACTACTAAAAGCTGCCTACAGTGGCAGCCACACAGCCAAATAAATCAAGTGCTGATTGTGGAGTAAAACAATAGAGGAAAAAGTGCAGTTAAACATAACATTTCAGTAAATATATGATGGAATAATTTGGAAAGTCAATCAAATTGTTAGGTATCATCAATCATACAGAAGTGTGGATTGTGGAGGAAAACTTGACAAAAGATCATTTCTAGAATATATTTTCACAAAGAACACCATTACATTTTAAAAACAAAAAGATCTACAATAGAACATTTATTAAGACATTTTCAAATTTACATTCTAAAACCAACTAAAAGCTCTGACCTCATCAAAGAAAGAAGATGTGACTGGATATGTCATTTTTTCCTTCCATTTGATGCAATGTGACCAATGTTTGCTCTCTAGCCATTTGTTTCAGGAGGAATTATCTTATATCTTCATGGATATTGTACAGTTCCAAACATTGCAGTATCCAGAAGTCAGTCACAAATGCCTTCATATAACACTGGCCTGTGTTAAAATAAATGGATATTGTACAGTTCCAAACATTGCAGTATCCAGGAGTCGGTCACAAATGCCTTCATATAACACTGGCCTGTGTTAAAATAAATGGATATTGTACAGTTCCAAACATTGCAGTATCCAGGAGTCGGTCACAAATGCCTTCATATAACACTGGCCTGTGTTAAAATAAATGGATATTGTACAGTTCCAAACATTGCAGTATCCAGGAGTCGGTCACAAATGTAGGGCCCCCGATTTTCCGTTTCAAATTTTTCTAAATTCTGTTTCCACTTTTAGTCAATTCGGTTTTTTTCTGTTTCCACTTTTGGTAATTCCCATTTTTATAGTATTTTATGAAAAAAATTGAAATAAAATTTGATATAATTATTAAAACTGAAAACAAAAGCATAATTCAAAGTTTTATTACATATAAAGAAATAGCAAATGTCTACAATTCTTTTTGAAATTGTGAAATTAAAGTCCAAAAATAAATTATATGTAAAAATAAATATGTAACATGACTAAACAATGAAATGTTGCAGCGCATAATTATTTTTGAGGTAGAACTTTTAATCAGAGCTTCCTTCTTTAAGGAAGAACACATTCAGATTGTTTTTGTGTTTTTAAGTAAAGGGATCCATATTGATTTATAATCATTGATTCGCAATATTATAATTAACAGAAAAATCACATTTAAAGAATGAACAGCAAATAACTTGCATCTTAACAATAAATATCTGAGAAAGTCAAACATTTTGACTATAATTTTTACAAAACAGGAATTAACCCATAATAATTGAATCTTTGTAACAAAATATAAAAAACAAATTTGATAAATTAATTCAAAATTTAAATTAAACAACTTATCTCAAGTTGAAATACTCCTGAAATTTAAAATGAGATATTTCCCAAATAAAGAAATTAGCAATCTTCAAATCTCTTTTCTAAATTTCCATTGTAATACAACATTATAAGTTGCTTGGTGTTTTCAGGAGTAAGACTTTCACGTTGTTTATTTAGTAAATGTTTATATTGAGAAAATGAATGTTCAACATCTACACTGGTAATAGGTATCCATATGACCTTATTGGCAATCTGTTCCAGAAGGGGAAATCTCTTATTTGCATTCCAAAATGCTGGGATGCAAAAAGGATTTTGGCAAGTCATCTTGATAATTCACATAAATTTGGAATTCTTCAAGAAGATCAGTAGAAGGATCTTGCAAATCCTTAATGGCTGCAAAACTATCAATGTCATGGCTTATACAAGGTAGATGTCTAGGATCAAACAGACGAGATGCCTTGTAAAAGTTATATACAGGGTGAGCATCCAGGTATTTATTCAGTTTTGAAAAAGATGAGCTGAACAAATCTTGGAAATTTGAGATAACGCTCTCCCTCTTTGTATTTTCTAGTTCAGACAGAAGACGGTCAGTTTCTACACCAAATGTTGATTTTGATGTACCAGTATGCAAATACTGTTTTACATCCTCCATCATGTTATAAACAACACATGCAAGTGGAGACTTGGTTTCTTCTAAGCTTGTCAAAACTGTTATTAAACGGATGCAGTTCTCTTTCATAAAATGCAGATTTAAGGGCAAATTATGGTAAAAGGCATGATGTAGTCGACCATCATCTACTAATTCCAGAATCCTATCTACTGCAAGGCCATGGCTCTTTTCTTGTTTAAAGAACCCTTCATAAAATTGCACAAAGGATGAGTGATATTTGGCTGCATTAAACCAGGAATTCCATCTGGTTGCCACTGGCATAGGGAGTAATTTCATATCTTCCTTAGACAAGGAACCTTCAAGCCATTTAAGGTATCACTTTTTTTCAATTAGCCTTTATAAAAAAGGCTGACTTGATGAATGTAATGAGCTGGGCACCATTATCAAATGCTGACCAGTGTAAAAATACTTCACCAACAAGATTTATGATATGGGATAAGCACAACACATGGCAACTGTTAGAAAATACATTTGATAACACTTTCCTATGAGCTTTTTTACAATAAGCTGCAGAATCAGTTACAAATGCAACAATATCATCAAATGCAATATCCACGTGAGTTACAGCTCAGATGCATGCCTGACTTAAGGTTTGATAATTGCATTCTCCCAAGGTTACAACATCAATGAGAAATGACTTCCCACAAATGGTTGCAATCACATTCAAAATGCTGTGGTCACGACAGTCAGTTATTTCATCTGTTATGATGCTAACAGACTGATTAGCAAGATCAGTTTTCAGGGTAGCGAAATGAAGAGCAAACAATCTTGGCAGATGAAGTTGCCTAACACAATTGACACTTGGAATTGCACCACCTTCCTTGCAATGATATAATATGAATGGCCTCATTTTGTCAATTTTGTGTAGGGGAATGTCAGACAAAGTACACATTTAAAAAAAAATCAAGAACAAAATTATCCTGTACTTCTTTACATTTAAACAAAGTTGTAATTGTATTCTGTTTCAGTTGAGAAGACTTTGTTGCCAAATGATTTTTGGATTTTATATGATCTTTGATTGTGTCAACCCTAAAAATGTCAACACTATGAAGATATAATTTGCAAAATAACATATTTTCTTCCGCATAAAAGTCATCAGGAAATTGCTCTACTTTAGCTTTAGCACAAATTTTACATACTGGGGTCATTTTAAAAAAATTTTTTTTTTTATAGGAGCAGGTCCAACTTTTGAGGTTGAAGGTGATTCACTATATTGATTTGATTCAGCCATCTTGGCAATTCGTTGCTTATTCATACAACTGGTTTTGAAAAATAGGTAATATATGGAAAAATAATCATTGATAGTTAATGATATTAGAGGATTTTTTATTCAATTTAAATTTGTTTTACAATGGTGAAGTGATGCAATTAGAATCCCTGTGTAACGGTAAGCTTCAGAGTAGACGAGCCAGTTGTTTCATAATATGGCGTTTGAGAAGGTTTTTTCTTTATTTCTAAATTGTATGGTCACGTGTTAGTAGCATTTACTTTTCTTTCATCATATTCATAAAACAAGGTTACAAGTTGTTTAGAAGCTTTTACTTGGAAATTTTGTAAAAAATCAAACGGAGCTTTGAGGGGGCTTCAGCTGGGGTCCATGAGTTTCGGCCGCTGGACCTGCCAGAGGTTAAATTATAAGCGTCGATCCCAGGGGGCTACTCCCCAGGCAATACCTGCCCCCTTGATTTAAAGGGGCAGGGCTGGGTTCATTGCCCAGTGCCTGAGGCGCACCCCCTTGAGGAGGAATGCCGACGGGATTGACACAATTTTTCCACCTGTGATCCATAAGTCCCACGTTAATAGGGCCTTGTGCCTAACCCATACAAGTGGGGTATGAGGTAAATATACACCGAGGAAATGAATTTGTTAAACTTTTTGATCTTAGTATCTCCCCATTCCAATTTCTACATGTCTACCTTCCCATTTCCACTTTATGAGGACTGATTGACTTTCATCTTACATTATAGTTTCTTAGAAAAATATAAGACTAATCAATTTCATCAGAAAATCTACGACCCACTTTTCTTTTTTTAGGTAAAAACTTTTGCCCTTAATTCTATTTCGGATCTTAAAAGGAAAAATAACTCATATTTGTAAAATCAATTTTAAAGGAAATAACTAGGTTATGTTATGTTCCATTTATTAAAACGTTTAATAAAAAATCGGAGAGATAGTCAAATTTTGAAAGAATTAAAACGAAAATTTGAAAACCCAAAAATCAATTTATTTATTATTGAAAATTTCATTAAAAATCTCAAATTCCATTTCAGATTAACGATTTTGCGATTCCGTCCGCGATTCCGTAATCGCGGAAAATTGGTCCCCCTACAAATGCCTTCATATAACACTGGCCTGTGTTAAAATAAATGGATATTGTACAGTTCCAAACATTTCAGTATCCAGGCGTCGGTCACAAATGCCTTTATATAACACTGGCCTGTGTTAAAATAAATGGATATTGTACAGTTCCAAACATTGCAGTATCCAGGCGTCGGTCACAAATGCCTTTATATAACACTGGCCTGTGTTAAAATAAATGGATATTGTACAGTTCCAAACATTTCAGTATCCAGGCGTCAGTCACAAATGCCTTCATATAACACTGGCCTGTGTTAAAATAAATGGATATTGTACAGTTCCAAACATTTCAGTATCCAGGAGTCGGTCACAAATGCCTTCATATAACACTGGCCTGTGTTTAATTTTTTTTCCAAAGGTTAAAGGTTTATCACACAATATATGATCGTATTGGAAGTATTGAAGATTGTATTTGCTCCACAAATACTAGTTTTTTCTTCTGCCTTACTTATCATGCCATGAGTAAGTGAATCAGAGGAGAATTATTTTCTCCTAAATGAACCACTAAGTTACCTTA
The DNA here is from genome assembly GCA_023376005.1 of Doryteuthis pealeii. Lineage (NCBI taxonomy): Eukaryota > Metazoa > Mollusca > Cephalopoda > Myopsida > Loliginidae > Doryteuthis > Doryteuthis pealeii. Next base: position 99,418,342 of record CM042151.1, read on the forward strand.
TAATTTCTCTTTCTAGTAATCCTTGTTTTTTATTTTTTTGCTGGATTCCAGGACCAGTATTAGTCTGGTCTGGTGAGGTATCCATCTTAGTGTCATTGTAGCAGCACTAGGAAAAGGTGCACTGTTAATTTCTTCATCATTTAGCCCAGTGCTTAGTAAGGATTAGGGTAATATTTGGCTATATTATACTTCCAAGGAGAAGAATCTTCATGTCAGATACTTTTCTCATTTAGCCCAGTGCATAGCCATAATAAGGGGCCTGTTTATCTTGGGCAACATACGGCCAGTATGTTTCTTCTGTATTTATGCTAATGTCCATAGTTGTTGGAATATTTGGTCAGGTCCTATTAGTCCTATGGGAATAGTATCCTCATGTCAAATATTGATAAACCCCCTGTACAGAGAGAATGAAGACACTCGAGGTTGTGTCTAGTAGGCTTTTACAATTCACTTGACTCATCAATTCACCAGTGTGTGTGTTTGCATGTGTCTTTTCAATGTGGAATAATCTGAAAATGCAGCTTCACAAACTTCACATGAAAATGGTTTCTTACAACAATTTCTAGACAATTTTCTCACCAGTGTGTGTTTGTATGTGTCTTTTCAAATTGATGCTGTTTGAAAATACAGATCCACACACTTTTTTTGTTTTTTTCTTATAAGAATTTCTAGAAGTCAAGGGGCCGCTGTCCTGGGGCTAACACTTGATTTCTTTATAAATAATATTTGTATCCTAAGGATCTTCTTAGGATGGAGCATGTTCCTTTGATAGCTGCTATTTGTATTTCATAGAAACTTGGCTTCCCTGGTATTGTTTCAAGGTATATTTTCAAATTCTGCTTCACCAGCCCAGTCACAATGGGTATGATATCTATTTCTTTCAAAGTTGTTTTTAGGTCATTTTTAATAATGGGAGAAGTTTTTTTTGTTTATCCCAGATGACAATATCTAGTTTAATGGCTTTGTCTTTTATATATCTGCCTGTCTGGATTACTTTGTCATAGAACACAGTCACCTTCCCATTTGATGTTATTGGTGGAGGCTCATGTTCCCAGATGTACTGTGTTCTCTCAAGCTGCATTTCTCCACAGATTTTCCAGTGGGGGTATTTGCATACTTTGTTATAATGGGCAGTGTAGTGACCATCAGCCAAAAGGATCTGGCAACCAGACATTAGATGACTTGGACTTTCAATGGCTGAGTGGCAGAATCTGCATTGATCATTTTTTTGTATTCCAAAAATTTTCTTGAATCAATTTGTGAGTAGGCCCTGGTCTTGATTTCTATGAGACCTAAACTGCTCTCTCTTCTTGATAGGTATATCCTGTCCATACACTGATGTCGGTAAGTAACCTTATATAGGGTTAGCATTTTCCTAGTTTCTCTCCAGTGTGTGTTTGCACGTGTATTTTCAAAGAGCAATTCCGTGAAAATGCTGATCCACAAACTTCACAAGAGAAAGGTTTCTCGCCAGTGTGTGTTCGCATGTGTCTTTTCAAAGTACCCTTCTCGGAAAATGCTGATCCACAAACATCACAAGAAAAAGGTTTCTCGCCAGTGTGTGTTTGCATGTGTCTTTTCAAATCATACTTCTGTGAAAATGCTGATCCACAAACTTCACAATTAAAGGGTTTTTCCCCAGTGTGTGTTTGCATGTGTATTGCCAAATGGCCCTTCTGTGAAAATGCTGATCCACACACTTTACAAGAAAATGGTTTCTCTCCTGTGTGTGTTTGCATGTGTATTTTTAAAGAGCAGCGACGGGAAAATGCTGATCCACAAACTTCACAAGAGAAAGGTTTCTCGCCAGTGTGTGTTCGCACGTGTCTTTTCAAAGTGCCCTTCTCGGAAAATGCCGATCCACAAACATCACAAGAAAAAGGTTTCTCGCCAGTGTGCGTTTGCATGTGCATTTTCAAATCATACTTCTGTGAAAATGCTGATCCACAAACTTCACAATTAAAGGGTTTTTCCCCAGTGTGTGTTAGCATGTGTTTTTTCAAATGGCCCTTCTGTGAAAATGCTGCTCCACAAACTTCACAAGAAAAAGGTTTCTCACCAGTGTGTGTTTGCATGTGTCTTTTCAAATGTGAATTACCGAAAAATGCTGATCCACATATTTCACATGAATATGGTTTCTCACCAGTGTGTGTTTGCATGTGTCTTTTCAAATGTGAATTACAGAAAAATGCTGATCCGCATACTTCACAAGAAAAAGTTTTGTCTCTCATGTATTTTTCCATGTGTCTTTTTATAGAATAGTGAGAAAAATACTCTTTAGTGTGTGCTTGCATATGGATTTCCAAATGAAACATCCATTAATATGCTGATCCACACATTTCCCAAGAAAATGGATTCTCCAGTAAAAATGTTTTAAAAAATCAAGTTCAAGTGTAAAGATTTTTTTCTTTGTTCTTTTTCGATTCAGCTATTTAACATGAACTTTGTTAATATGCAGGTCCAAACACCTTGGAAGAATTGGTTTTCTTTTCAGTTCTTTTTAAAATTTCAAAATGCTGTCATCCACTGTAAAAAAAAAAAAAAGACTCATGTTTTATTTGAAGAGAGAAAATTAGAATAAATCACTCAAATATATAGAAAACAAAATAAGTTTACTTTAGCCAGATATTTTGTAATCCTTGAAAAACAAAGTGAATTAGAATTAGAAAAGACAAAGAGAGAATGCAAAAACACCTATATCCAGTCTCAGACCTTAGTGCTGTACAGTGATCAGACCATTAATGTATTATTGTAAGGATTCAGTGGCTTCTATATATAGACTTTCTAAGGAGAGGTTGAAAGGGCAGCTAAGATCAGTCTTTGGCCTTGGTGGTGTACAATGTTCAGATCTTTTATATATTATTGCTAATAGAGGTCCATTGTCTTCTGTACATAGAGTTTCTACCAGAGAAGTTTGAAAGGCACCTATGTCCAGTCTTAAGCCTTAGTGATGTACAATAAATCAATACTGAAAATTTCATTAAAATCCGATAATTCCCTGATTTTTTTTTTAATTTTTGCAATCGCGAATGTTACATTAAATTTGTAAACAAGTCCTTGAAACCATTGAAAAATAGACAAAATGGCGGATTGAGATCGAAATTGACCAAAACAAATCGTTTTAAATGTATTAAAAAAAAACTGCATATGTAATGATATTTTTCTTTTTTTAATGATGGTCATTATGTTACTACCTATCGTTTTAGACAAAAGTTTGACCTTAAATAATAGATTTAATTAATTTTAATTCGTTTTTTTGGGGTTTTTTTTAAATCTGCCATGAGCAGACGATCTTTGGGCCATCCTAATTTGGTGTTATACAGAGTTCAGATCTTTAATGTATTATTGTAAGTGGCTTCTATATATAGACTTTCTACAAGAGAAGTTGAAAGGGCAGCTAAGATCAGTCTTTGGCCTTGGTGGTGTACAATGTTCAGATCTTTTATATATTATTGCTAATAGAGGTCCATTGTCTTCTGTACATAGAGTTTCTACCAGAGAAGTTTGAAAGGCACCTATGTCCAGTCTTAAGCCTTAGTGATGTACAATAAATCAATACTGAAAATTTCATTAAAATCCGATAATTCCCTGATTTTTGGTAAATCTTTTTGCAATCGCGAATGTTACATTAAATTTGTAAACAAGCCCTTGAAACCATTGAAAAATAGACAAAATGGCGGATTGAGATCGAAATTGACCAAAACAAATCAAAACGATTTTTTAAAAATGTATTTAAAAAAAACTGCATATGTAATGATATTTTTCTTTTTTTAATGATGGTCATTATGTTACTACCTATCATTTTAGACAAAAGTTTGACCTTAAATAATAGATTTAATTAATTCTAATTCGTTTTTTTTTTTTTAAATCTGCCGCGAGCAGACGATCTTTGGGCCATCCTAATTTTTTTATTTGTAAAGATTAAAGAAAGAAATTAAATATGGTGAACAAAAAGCGTAAAAATTTGTGTTTGTTTTTTTTAATAAATTTTCTATATCGGAATGTCTGCTTTCCAACAACAAAAACAAAAAAGAAATAAGTTTGACAAAGAAATATAAACTAGGGTGGCCCAAAAAATCGTTTGCTACGTTTTTAAAAACGAATTAAAATTAATTAAATCTATTTTTTGACCGGATCCGTTCTCAAAAAATATTTAGAAAAAAAAAAAAAAAGAAGAGAAATTGCAGTTATTCGCCCATTTTATTCATAACATAAAGAAGGGGGAAGGAGGATAAAAGAGAAAAAGAAGAGGGAAAAAAAGAATGAAAAAACAAAGAAAATATCACCACGTAAAAAAAACAAAAAAACTTAAGCACGTCCATTTCTGATTTTCGTCTCTGATGATAAAGTTTCTTTGAAATCGATAAGACAAAAAAACATCTTTTTGTTTTTATTTTTTTATACGCATTGTATTGCCTTCAAATTTTAATATATTATAACATACTTAACAATGCTCCAAGCAAATTACCAATTACTTTTAATTAAATCTATTATTTAAGGTCAAACTTTTGTCTAAAACGATAATGAACATCATTAAAAGAAGAAAAATATCATTACATATGCAGTTTATTTTTAATACTTTTAAAACGATTTGTTTTGGTCAATTTCCACGTGATCCGCCATTCTGTCTCTTTTTCAATGGTTTTAAAGCGCTTGTTTACAATTTTAATATAACATTCGCGACTGAAAAGAAATTACCAAAAAATCAGATAATTATCCGATTTTAATCAAATTTTCAGTATTGATTTATCAATTAATGAATTTTATAATGCATCAGTTATTTTATTTCAAAAAATTAATTAAGTATTTTACTATGAAAAATTAATATATAAAATTCATTTAATATATGAAAAGCCTAATGTTAAGTTTACAATGTTATATTTTTAGATTCTAGAAATAAATCTCTCTTTAATGCACACCTTATTTTAGGTGCAAAAACTAATAAGTTTTGAAGAAAAACTCTATTGAAAATGTACCCCTCCTTTTAAGCAGAAAAAACATCGATGTATAATTTTTTCTTTTATAAGATAATAGCCAATTAAATAATTACCGAAATGAGTAAAAAAGAAATCTCCAAAAAATTAATTATTTATTAATTTTGTACATTTTATTTTTCGATTTTCGGTACTTATTTTCTCACAGAAAAGCCACCGTAAAATTTTTGTTTGTTTGTTTGTTTCTATTCATAACTCTTTATTTATACTGCAATTAGTACAGAAAATGACCAACTCGCAAAAATGTTATACCCTCAACATAAGGGGGGTGTCAACATTAAATGACCTGAAAAACATGAGAAATTTTTGAAATAAAATTAATAATTCATTATAAAGACCATTCATTAATAAATAAATACTGAAAACTTCCTTAAAGTGCGATAATAGCCTGATTTTTGGTAAATTATTTTCTGTAGGGGTGGGGGGCTAAGATCATTGTCAAAAAACGTATTTTATGACCATTTTGGATATAGCCAGTTCTGACATATAACAAAACACGGGGTTCCTTTTAAAAAATACACCTTCAAAAATTACTTACAGTTAGAATAAAATTCCAATCTTTCACTGGATAGCTGTTTCTTTCTTCCCTTTGTCGCTAATTTAATATCGTTAATAAGAATTACGAATGAATTAGGTTTTAATTTGATAAATATTACAGCAAAACTGAACGAGTCAATTTCGTTCCTTTGTTTCTTGATTGTTCTGTATTCACTACCGGTGTCCTAACTTCCTGTCCCCTGCTAAAAGATGTACCTTCATGGGGTCCGAAGTCATCATATTTTCTATCTCCATTTCAACATTTCCAATAAGGAATGTTTCAATAATCACCAAAGCAGACACTATATTACATTCTTACTTTAAATTAATATAAGTAGCATTTAAATTTCGATCTTTAAAAAAAAGGATTTTTCACGATATGTCTAATTTTACTAAAGGGAGGTAAGAAAATCTGGACCATATGACCTTTAGGCACCCCTTTTGCGATCTCGATTCATAAGGACATTTTTTTTATTTACACCGTCAAAATACGGTTGTGTGTTATGGGATTAGGGTTAGGGGTCAGTTTTATAATAAAAAAAAAACTCTAAAGATCGTCTGTTAACTAACAACCGTATTTTGACAGTGTAAATGAAAAAAATATAGCTATGAATTGAGATGGCAAAAGGGGTGCCTAAAGGACATATGGTCCAAAAATCTTTTCAAAGTTTGTAATTTTAAAATAATTACGAAAAAATAAGGAATCCTACAATTTTAATGTAATTTTCACCTCTTTATTCATTAAGGAATTAGTTTTATAATGAATATCTTATCTTATTTAAAAGAAGAAAAAAAACTTTTAAAAAAGTTTTTAACCTTTGGTCATTTGAATAAAAAATAATCTACTTCCTAATTTTTACATTTCTACAAAGATTATAACTAGAAGATCACATAAGAAAAAAAAAAAAAAAAATAAATAAAATGTCAACAACCGAAAAAAGTTATTTGAAAATTTAAGTTATTTCTTTTTTAATTCAAAATATAATTTTTGTAGTGTGTTTTCTCTTTTCGTAGTGTCCGCCAAAAGTGCGTATTTTTCTGGGGGAAAAAATTACATTATAAATAAAATTCAAATTATGACGTTGTTTAAAGATTCTTTTTTTCTTTCCACTGACGTTTAAAATTCCATATTACATTTTTCAGTGAATATAAACTGAATCAGGTAAAATACTTTTTCATCAATTCAAAGAAAAAAAATATTTTTTAAAACTACAAAAAAAACAAAAAACAAAAAACACACTCTACAAAAATTATTTTTTGAGTTTTAAGAATATAACTTTTGAATTTTCTAATAACTTTTTTCAGGTATTTTTATCTACTTATTTTTTTTTTTTTTTTTTTTCATGTGTTCTTCAGGATTTGATGTTTTTATAAATGTAAAAATTAGGGACTTATCTTTTATAAGATAATGCCCAATTAAATAATTATCGAAATGAGTAAAAAAGAAATCTCCAAAAAGTTAATTATCTATTATTTTTTACATTTTATTTTTCGATTTTCGGTACTTATTTTCTCATAGAATAGCCAGCGTAAATTTTTTTGTTTGTTTCTATTCATAACTTCGGTCTTTTATCTCTTTATTTATACTGTAATAATTACAGTAAAAATAAAGAGATAAAAGACCAACTTGGACAAAATGTTACGCCCCCAACATAAGGGGGGGGGGAGCAAAATTAAGCGACCTGAAAAAAATGAGAAAGTTTTGAAATAAAATAAATAATGCATTATAAAGATCATTCATTGATAAATAAACACTGAAAATTTCATTAAAATCCGATAATTCCCTGATTTTTGGTAAATTATTTTTTGTACCCCCCCCCCTACAAAAAATAATTCGGCTAAAGTCATTTTGTCAAAAATGCATTTTAGGCTCATTTTGCCAGTAGCTAATTATCCGATTTTAATGAAAATTTCACCATATCATTCATTAATTAGTTAATTTTATAATGACATTATAAAATTAAGTAATTAATGAATGATATGGTGAAATTTTCATTAAAATCGGATAATTCCCTAATCTTTGGTAATAGTTTGAGAATTAAACTTAAAACAAATATTTCCTCACTTTCCGATCATTGATCATAACTAGAATCCATCAATTCCCCAATTCCCAATTATATGTCTATCGTTTTCTGACAACTCATCTCATAGACTTGGTCTAAAATCTACGATATTTCTTAAATAATGAACTGAAAAGAATTAACCACTGAAATCTTGTGTAAAATGAGAAATGAATTTGGTTAAACGAAACATTCATCATTAGGACGTGAAGTTTCTATTAGAAAATATACTTCTTTTAGAAACGATAAAAATTTAGAATAATAATATCTGTGTTATTCGGACTTTATCATTATTTGTACAACGTTTCGGCCGGTCCTCCGACCTTCTTCAAGTATTTCTTGTCGGACTCGGGAACCTTCTCGGACTCGGGAACCTTCTTTTCAGACTCGGGAACCTTCTTTTCGAACTCGGGAACTTTCTTGTCGTAATCGGGAGCCGTAACGGAACTTCGAACCTAACCCTTTATTCAGTCCTCGGGGGTATGCTGTTCTCATTCCGCTAACCATAGCTGGGGTAGGAGTTGTGTTAATTATTTTTCTATGTTACTGCCTCTACTCAGGATTGAACCCATAATCCAGAGATAACTGTCACTTAGAACTGTCTTAACCTAACTACCTTATCCACTAGGCCATGTGTCCAATAAAGATGGGGACAATAGTCCGAATAACGCAGATAATACTAATCATTAGGTATCACCAATTTGACCCTGTGCAATTTACCCCCCTACATTTAACACAATGAAACTTGCAGAAAAAATAATATTTTCTTGAAAAGATTTTTTCCATTCGAAAGAAAAAACATTAAACAAACTCCTGATGATTTTTTAAATTTTTTATCAGCTTACGAAAATAATGAAAATTATGATTGAAAAACAATGTTTTCATTTTTGCACTGTTAAATCAACTGAAATTTAACGTAGCTAAAAACAAGTTACGATAAGAGGATTTTTTAAAAATTCTATGAAAAATCAATTAATAATCTGATTTTCTCGAAAATTTCCATAAATGTTTACCATTGGATGTAAATACATCTGAAATAGTTTTTTTCTAAAATATATTAGGGGAAATATTTTTTACGAGGTCTATTCCCCCCCCCTATTTTATTTTATGAAATAAAAAAAAATGACGCGTCAGAAAATTTTTTTTTCTTTTTTTCTAAAAAGATAAGAGTCTGAATAACTATATCAATGAACTTGTATGAATGTACAACGTCTAGTTTTTTGAGGAAAAATTAATGAAATCGGAAATAAAAAGTGCAAAGAAATGTCATAATATTAATATTTGAAAACTTTTTTTTGCTTTTATAATTGGTATGTACTATATTCTATTAAATTGTCAACAAAAAAAAATTTTATTTAAGAAATTAATTTTTAAGAGATTTTCAATCTTTTGTGTGATTAAATATTTTTATTTTCTGCGTGAAATAAATTAAATTTTTTTTTTTCCTGCGTCAAAAAATCGAATTTTTCACGGATATTTAAAAATATGAATTTTATAATTCAGGTGCACTAAACATTGGTCCGATACGAGCTCGATTAATATTTTTAAAATAATTTGTAATTTTTATTGCTGAATAGTAATGTGTGATCCTTAGAATGTACGGAAGGGCATTGCTGACATTTGTTTTACAAAGAGATGAGACGCTTCTAAGTAACCAAAGTTTGTTCCTGTTAGGCTGACAGTGTTAGCGTGAAAAAAATTATTTTTAACTTTTTTCAATAATTAAAATAAAAAGTAAGTATAATAGATTATTTTATCATTTTTACTCTTAGAAAAAATATTCAAATTTTCATTCCATACTTTTACGGGTTATCGTAAAAGGGAAATAATTAGTAACTTTTCTGTCTATATTATGGTCTGAAAATTACCCTTTCGCATGTAATACGGGCAGGTTTGTTTATTTTTTAAGATAACGATGTAATTTTTCCCAGTCGGATAATTTGATCTTTGAATTAACTATTTTTCTTTGTAACAACCCTGTACGATCTTTTTTTTACGAGATTTTTGATAAACAAAGTTCGGAAATATCTATTTCCGTTTTATTCAAGATGGCATAAACGGTCTGGTGGTACCTACTAATCATCAAGCCTCACCTCAAACATCCAGAGAAAAAAATTTAGAAGTATACTTTTTTTTTATCAAATATTTAATTAATTTAACTTCTGAACTTGTTATATTATAGGTTTATCGAACGTGCTTGTTAAATTAATTTAGTACGAGAATGTAATATAGCAGTCATATTATTTAGTGTCTACCACTGTAAAGAAATATAGTGACTTCGAACCCCAAGAAGGTACATTAGTCAGCAGGGGACAGGAAGTCTGAACACCGGTGCTAAAAACAGAACGACCTAAAACAACGGAACGAGCTGGATTTGCTCACTGTTGTTTTGAAATGAATCAAAACTTCGTAATTCTTATTAAAAAATATTACATTGCCGATGAATAGAAGAAGGAAACTGATATCCAACGAAAAAGATGAATTTCTTTCTCACTGTAAGTAATTTTAAAAGTATTTTTCTTAGTTTACGCCCGTGTGGAGGGTGAAGTATTGTCAAATTTATCTTTAACGCTTGTATTGTTAGTCTCCATCTTTTTTCATTAATAATTAGGTATATCCAAAATGGGCCTAAAATGCGTTTTTGACAAAATGAATTTAGCCCCCCTACAGAAAATAATTTACCAAAAATCAGGGAATTATCGGATTTTAATGAAATTTTCAATGTTGATTTATCAATGAATGAACTTTTATAACGCATTATTTATTTCACTTTTAAATTTTTTTTAGGTCACTTAATTTTGACTCCCCCTTATTTTGGGGGCGTAAAAATCTCGGTGAATTGGTCGGTGTTCGAAATTAATTACAATATAAATAAAAAGATAAAATACCAAATTTGTGAATAGAAAACAAATTTAAGGGGGATTTTTTATGAGAAAATAAGTACCGAAAATCGGAACATAAAATGTAAAAAAAAGATTAAAAAATAAATTTTAGATTTCTTTTTACTCATTTCGGTAATTATTTAATTGGCTATTATCTTATAAAAGAAAAAATTATACATCGATATTTTTTTCTGCTTAAAAAGGGGGTTGGTAAATTTTCAATAGAGTTTTTCTTCAAATTTATTTTTTGTATCTAAAATAAGGTTTGCATTAAATAGATATTTATTTCTAGAAACTAAAAATATAACATTTTAAAATTTAATATCAGGATTCTCATATTTTAAAACAATTAAATTGATTTTCAATATAATGACATAATGTTCGAAAATTAATTGTATGGAAACAGAAAAAATACTTAAAATGTGAATTACCTCCCTTAGGTTAGAAGAGGGTTAATCTTTCTTTCAGTTTTGCGAAAGACTTCAATATTTAATAAAGGCAAGTTCACTTTATTATTACTATTTTTAATTCAATTATTCATTTTTAATTCAAAATTTCAAATTCAAAATCGATGTTCTCTCACTTTTTATCTTGAAATTAACATTTTTTTAATTAGTTGGCACTTCCGAACATCTTGTCATTTTCTTTTAAAAACGAATTACAGTTTGTTTTTTTTTTTTTTGTTGTTTTTTTTTATTTTTAGAACAATATTGTAATGTATAATTTAATGTATAATAAAAGTAATTCAATTTTATTTTTTGTCATGCAAAAAAACGGAATTTACTTAGTTAAGTTAAAAACCAGTGAGTAAAATTTCAGTAATATTTAATAAATATGTATTTAAAGTAACGTTTTACTTATTTGAAAAAGAATTTTTATAAGTATTAAAATTTTTTTTTTTAAATATTGAACATGATAATTTTTAAAAAAATCGACAACTTTTCGCAAAAATTGAACGATTTTTAATGTTAAAAATGTATTAAAAATAATTGCATGCGTAATGATATTTTTCTTTTTTTAATGATGGTCATTATGTTACTACTTATCGTTTTAGACAAAAGTTTGACCTTAAATAATAGATTTAATTAATTTTAATTCGTTTTTTTAAAAACGTAGCAGACGATTTTTTTTTTGTATACTTGGTTTAGACATATACAAAAAAGGTAAATGATAAGAATGCTATATTATTCATTTTTTCTTCAAATATTCTTCCATGTATAAATCATTTCATCCGGTTTATTATCCTTTTCGCCAAGATGGTGTTCAACATGATAAAAAGTAACTAAACAATGCAGAAAGTAAAAGTAACTGGGAACTGGACATTTCTCCCCACTCAATTATGATTTTCACCCATTTAATTCACTGTGGTCAAAGTTGAGACAAAGTGGAAGATATTTCTTTTGTTCTTTTGGCCAGAATACTTCATAGCCATCTTGTCGGTGAAAAGACGCACACATTCTTCATTTTTGTAGTAAATCTTCCTGGGTTATAAATGTATGCAATCAATCTTATCTTATTCACTGATTTCATTACAACTTGCAAAGTATTATGTAATCTTCCACTGATATGTTTTCCAGACAAATGTTGGCGGTGTATAATACCGTAGATCGTAAACTGCTTCTTTTTTTTTTTTCAAATGGGATAAATATTCATGGTGACAACCAATCATCAAAGGTGTACCATCGGTTGCACATGGAATTACATTAGTAACGGGAATGTTTCTTTCATGGAACAAATTTTCAGCTGTCTTGAAAATTGTTTAAACTTTGGTTTCAATTTCCAGTCATTCAGTAAACAATAATTCCTCAATAATGGATTTGGTTTCAATTTCCAGTCATTCAGTAAACAATAATTCCTCAATAATGGATTTGGTTTCAATTTCCAGTCATTCAGTAAACATAATTCCTCATAATGGATTTGGTTTCAATTTCCAGTCATTCAGTAAACAATAATTCCTCAATAATGGATTTATTGCTTTTAAATAGCAAACATAATCCATTAACTTCATAATGATCATGATAATGACGATGATAAAAACATTGTGGCAAATGTCCATTATTATTGATAGAATCGCCATATAACAATTATTATTTGAGTATTGAGGACCCCTTTTTTGGTCATTCATTCTCGAGACTTACAAACGATAGCTGATAATTTTACTTTCAATGTTTGCTTTGGTCGCATATTACAAATCATTTATTTGAGTATTGGTAACACCTTTTTTGATCATTCATTTTTGAGACTTACAAATGATACAAATCACCAAGATCAACACAAAACTGAAACTCATGCATGGCCAATGCAGAAAAATGGTGTCGAGTTAGCATTCACCTTCAAAGGTGCCTCATACACTGGTCAATAAACCCAGTCTCACCAACCAAATTTCACCAAGATCAACACAAAAACTGAAACTCATGCATGCCAATGCAGAAAAATGTTGTGGTCGTCGTAGCATTCACCTTCAAAGTGCCTCATACACTGGTCAATAAACCCAGTTCTCACCAACCAAATTTCACCAAGATCAACACAAAAACTGAAACTCATGCATGACCAGTGCAGAAAAATGTGTGGTCCAGTTAGCATTCACCTTCAAAGTGCCTCATACACTGGTCAATAAACCCAGTTCTCACCACCAAATTTCACCAAGATCAACACAAAACTGAAACTCATGCATGCCAATGCAAAAAAATGTGTGGTCGAGTTAGCATTCACCATCAAAGGTGCCTCATACACTGGTCAATAAACCCAGTTCTCACCAACAAATTTCACCCAGATCAACACAAAAAACTGAAACTCATGCATGACCAGTGCAAAAAAAGTGTGGTCCAGTCAGCATTCACCTTCAAAGGGGCCTCATACACTGGTCAATAAACCCAGTTCTCACTAACCAATTTCAGCAAGATCAACACAAAAACTGAAACTCATGCATGCCAGTGCAGAAAAATGTGTGTTCCAGTTAGCATTCACCTTCAAAGTGCCTCATACACTGGTCAATAAACCCAGTTCTCACCAAACAAATTTCACCAAGATCAACACAAAAACTGAAACTCATGCATGGCCAATGCAGAAAAATGTGTGGTCGAGTTAGCATTCACCATCAAAGGTGCCTCATACACTGGTCAATAAACCCAGTTCTCACCAACCAAATTTCACCAAGATCAACACAAAAACTGAAACTCATGCATGACCAGTGCAGAAAAATGTGTGTCCAGTTAGCATTCACCTTCAAAGATGGCCTCATAACACTGGTCAATAAACCCAGTTCTCACAACCAAATTTCACCAAGATCAACACAAAAAACTGAAACTCATGCATGGACCAATGCAGAAAAATGTGTGGCCAGTTAGCATTCACCTTCAAAGGGGCCTCATACACTGGTCAATAAACCCAGTTCTCACCAACCAAATTTCACCAAGATCAACACAAAAACTGAAACGCATGCATGGCCAGTGCAGAAAAAAATGTGGTCGAGTTAGCATTCACCTTCAAAGTGCCTCATACACTGGTCAATAAACCCAGTTCTCACCAACCAAATTTCACCAAGATCAACACAAAAACTGAAACTCATGCATGCCAATGCAGAAAAAATGTGTGGTCGAGTTAGCATTCACCTTCAAAGGTGCCTCATACACTGGTCAATAAACCCAGTTCTCACCAACCAAATTTCACCAAGATCAACACAAAAACTGAAACTCATGCATGGCCAATGCAGAAAAATGTGTGGTCGAGTTAGCATTCACCTTCAAAGGTGCCTCATACACTGGTCAATAAAACCAGTTCTCACCAACCAAAATTCACCAAGATCAACACAAAAACTGAAACTCATGCATGACCAGTGCAGAAAAATGTTTGGTCCAGTTAGCATTCACCTTCAAAGTTGCCTCATACACTGGTCAATAAACCCAGTTCTCACCCACCAAATTTCACCAAGATCAACACAAAAACTGAAACTCATGCATGCCAATGCAGAAAAATGTGTGGTCGAGTTAGCATTCACCATCAAAGGTGCCTCATAACACTGGTCAATAAACCCAGTTCTCACCAACCAAATTTCACCAAGATCAACACAAAAACTGAAACTCATGCATGACCAGTGCAAAAAAATGTGTGGTCCAGTCAGCATTCACCTTCAAAGGGCCTCATACACTGGTCAATAAACCCAGTTCTCACAACCAAATTACAGCAAGATCAACACAAAAACTGAAACTCATGCATGACCAGTGCAGAAAAATGTGTGGTCCAGTTAGCATTCACCTTCAAAGGTGCCTCATACACTGGTCAATAAACCCAGTTCTCACCAACCAATATTCACCAAGATCAACACAAAAACTGAAACTCATGCATGGCCAATGCAGAAAAATGTGTGGTCGAGTTAGCATTCACCATCAAAGGTGCCTCATACACTGGTCAATAAACCCAGTTCTCACCAACCAATTTCACCAAGATCAACACAAAAAACTGAAACTCATGCATGGCCAGTGCAGAAAAAATGTGTGCCAGTTAGCATTCACCTTCAAAAGGTGCCTCATACACTGTCAATAAACCCAGTTCTCACCAACCAAATTTCACCAAGATCAACACAAAAAACTGAAACTCATGCATGGCCAATGCAGAAAAAAATGTTGGTCGAGTTAGCATTCACCATCAAAGGTGCCTCATACACTGGTCAATAAACCCAGTTCTCACCAACCAAATTTCACCAAGATCAACACAAAAACTGAAACTCATGCATGCCAGTGCAGAAAAATGTGTGGTCGAGTTAGCATTCACCTTCAAAGTCCTCATACACTGGTCAATAAACCCAGTTCTCACCAACCAAATTTCACCAAGATCAACACAAAACCTGAAACGCATGCATGATCAGTGCAGAAAAAATGTGTGTCGCGTTAGCATTCACCTTCAAAGGTGCCTCATACACTGGTCAATAAACCCAGTTCTCACCAACCAAATTCACCAAGATCAACACAAAACTGAAACTCATGCATGACCAGTGCAGAAAAATGTTGGTCCAGTTAGCATTCACCTTCAAAGGTGCCTCATACACTGTCAATAAACCCAGTTCTCACTGCAGAAATGCAGAAAAAAATGTGTGGTCGAGTTAGCATTCACCATCAAAGGTGCCTCATACACTGGTCAATAAAACCCAGTTCTCACCAACCAAATTTCACCAAGATCAACACAAAAACTGAAACTCATGCATGACCAGTGCAGAAAAATGTGTGGTCCAGTCAGCATTCACCTTCAATTGCCAGGATTCTGGAAATTAGTAGATGATGTCGACTACATCATGCCTTTTACCATTAAATTTGCCCTTAAATCTGCATTTATGAAAGAGCACTGCATCCGTTTAATAACAGTTTTGACAAGCTTAGAAGAAACCAAGTCTCCACTTGCATGTGTTGTTATAACATGATGGAGGATGTAAAACAGTATTTGCATTACTGTACATCAAAATCAACATTTGTGTAGAAACAGACTGGTCGAGCGGGTCGCACTGGAAGGGCAGGTATAGGTCGTCGACTTGAACGTCGGCGGCAGGAACGGAGTAGTAACAGCACCTGGAGGCAGGAGACTGAGCGAAAACCGGAGCGAGATGTGTATGCGGGCCAAAGCGAGGCGAGAAAATGGCCGAAAGGAGAAGGAGAAGAGTGTTTTGCCAGGATGGAATCTGCCCTAAGGCTCACCAAACTGGACTTGCTCTTTAGCAACTGGAGCAACTTGGGTCGTTTGATCGAGTTCACCGAGGTGACGACCGCTGCAGCGAGCCCAAGTGCGCATGCCCAGCGCAGGAAGCCGGACCAGAATCCGGTCAGCCCGACCCGTAGGGTCGCTGTCGTTGCCCTGAAAACCCATTTCTTAACTGGAAATTTCTCCGCTAACACGTCGAGTTTCGTTGTGAAATGCGTTTGCCGGCAGCAATTAATTCTGTAGGGAATGTCAGACAAAGTACACATTTTTAAAAAATCAAGAACAAAAATTATCCCGTACATCTTTACATTTAAACAAAGTGTAATTATTTCTGTTTCAGTTGAGAAGACTTTGTTGCCAAAATATTTTTGGATTTTATATGATCTTTGATTGTGTCAACCCTAAAAATGTCAACACTATGAAGATATGATTGTAAAATAACATATTTCTTCCGCATAAAAGTCATCAGGAAATTGCTCTACTTAGCTTTAGCACAAATTTTACATACTGGGTCATTTAAAAAAAAAAAATTTTTTATAGGAGTAGGTCCAACTTTTGAGGTCGAAGGTGAATCACTAATTGATTTGATTCAGCCATCTTGGCAATTCGTTGCTTATTCATACAACTGGTTTTGAAAAAATATATATATGGAAAAATAATCATTGATAGTTAATGATATTAGAGGATTTTTTATTCAATTTAAATTTGTTTTACAATGGTGAAGTGATGCAATTAGAATCCCTGTGTAACGGTAAGCTTCAGAGTAGACGAGCCAGTTGTTTCATAATATGGCGTTTGAGAAGGTTTTTCTTTATTCTAAATTGTATGGTCACGTGATAGTAGCATTTACTTTCTTTCATCATATTCATAAACAAGGTTACAAGTTGATTTAGAAGCTTTACTTGGAAATTTTGTAAAAAATCAAACGGAGCTTTGAGGGGCTTCAGCTGGGGTCCATGAGTTTCGGCCGCTGGACCTGCCAGAGGTTAAATTATAAGCGTCGATCCCAGGGGGCTACTCCCCAGGCAATACCTGCCCCCTTGATTTAAAGGGGCAGGGCGGGTTCATTGCCCAGTGCCTGAGGCGCACCCCCTTGAGGAGGAATGCCGACGGATTGACACAATTTTTCCACCTGTGATCCATAAGTCCCACGTTAATAGGGCCTTGTGCCTACCCATACAAGTGGGTATGAGGTAAATATACACCGAGGAAATGAATTGTTAAACTTTTTGATCTTAGTAATCTCCCCATTCCAATTTCTACATGTCTACCTTTCCATTTCCACTTTATGAGGACTGACCGACTTTCATCTTACATTACAGTTTCTTAGAAAAATATATTATCAATTTCATCAGAAAATCTACGACCCACTTTTCTTTTTTAGGTAAAAACTTTTGCCCTAATTCTATTTCGGATCTTAAAAGGAAAAATAACTCATATTTGTAAAATCAATTTTAAAGGAAATAACTAGTATGTTATGTTCCATTTATTAAAACGTTTCACAAAAAACGAGAGATAGTCAAATTTTGAAAGAATTAAAACGAAAATTTGAAAACCCAAAAATCAATTTATTTATTATTGAAAATTTCATTAAAAATCTCAAATTCGTTTCAGATTAACGATTTCCGATTCCATCCGCGATTCCGTAATCTTGGTCCCCCTACAAATGCCTTCATATAACACTGGCCTGTGTGTTAAAATAAATGGATATTGTACAGTTCCAAACATTTCAGTATCCAGGCGTCGGTCACAAATGCCTTTATATAACACTGGCCTGTGTTAAATAAATGGATATTGTACGTTCCAAACATTCAGTATCCAGCGTCGTGGTCACAAATGCCTTTATATAACACTGGCCTGTGTTAAAATAAATGGATAGTACAGTTCCAAACATTTCAGTATCCAGGAGTCGGTCACAAATGCCTTCTCATATAACACTGGCCTGTGTTTAATTTTTTTTCCAAAGGTTTAAAGTTTATCACACAATATATGATCGTATTGGAAGTATTGAAGATTGTATTTGCTCCACAAATACTAGTTTTTTTCTTCTGCCTTACTTATCATGCCATGAGTAAGTGAATCAGAGGAGAATTATTTTCTCCTAAATGAACCACTAAGTTACCTTATAATTTCTCTTTCTAGTAATCCTTGTTTTTTATTTTTTGCTGGATTCCAGGACCATATTAGGCGTTCTGTGAGGTATCCATCTTAGTGTCATTGTAGCAGCACTAGGAAGAAGTGCACTGTTAATTTCTTCATCATTTTAGCCAGTGCTTAGCAAGGATTAGGGTAATATTTGGCCATATTATACTTCCAAGGAGAAGAATCTTCATGTCAGATACTTTTCTCATTAGCCCAGTGCATAGCCATAATAAAGGGGCCTGTTTATCTTGGCAACATACGGCCAGAGTATGTTCTTCTGTATTTATGCTAATGTCCATAGTTGTTGAATATTTGGTTCAGTCCTATTGGTCCTGATGGAATAGTATCCTCATGTCAAATATTGATAAACCCCCTGTACAGAGAGAATGAAGACACTCGAGGTTGTGTCTAGTAGGCTTTTACAATTCACTTGACTCATCAATTCACCAGTGTGTGTGTTTGCATGTGTCTTTTAAATGTGGAATAATCTGAAAATGCAGCTTCACAAACTTCACATGAAAATGGTTTCTTACAACAATTTCTAGACAATTTTCTCACTTTTTTGTTTCATTTTCTTATTGTTTTTAGAAGTCAAGGGGCCCTGTCCTGGGCTAACACTTGATTTCTTACAGATAGTACTTGATATCCTAATGATCTTTTAGGATGGAGCATGTTCCTTGATGGCTGCTATTTGCACTTCACAGCAGCTTGGCTTCCCTGTATTGATTCTAGGTATTTTTTAGGTTTTGTTTCACCAGTCCAGTTGCCCCAACCACAACGGTATGATGTCAATTCTTTCAATGACCAAGTTGTTTTAGGTCATTCTTGAGTCTGGTATTTTGTTATCTTTTCTCGTTCCGCTCTATTAGGCCATAGTCATTTGGGACAGCTACATCAATAATAAGAGCAGTTTTTTTTCGTTTATCCCAGATGACAATGTCTGGTTTAATGGCTTTGTCTTTTATATATCTGCCTGTCTGGATTATTTTGTCATAGAACACAGTCACCTTTCCATTTGATGTTATTGTGGAGGCTCATGTTCCCAGATGTACTGTGTTCTCTCAAGCTGCATTTCTCACAAATTTTCCAGTGGAGGTATTTGCATACTTTGTTATGGCGGGCAGTGTAGTGGCCATCTGCCAAAAGGATCTGGCAACCAGACATTAGATGACTTGGACTTTCAATGGCTGATGAGTGGCAGAATCTGATTGTCATTTTGTTGTATTCCAATCATTTTCTTGAATCCATTTGTGAGTAGGCCCTGGTCTTGATTTCTATGAGACCTAAACCGCCCTCTCTTCTTGATAGGTATATCCTGTCCATACACGTGATGTCGGTAAGTAACCTTATATAGGGTTAGCATTTCCTAGTTTCTCTCCAGTGTGTGTTTGCATGTGTATTTTCAAAGAGCAATTCCGCTGAAAATGCTGATCCACAAACTTCACAGGAAAAGGTTTCTCGCCAGTGTGTGTTCGCATGTGTCTTTTCAAAGTACCCTTCTCGAAAATGCTGATCCACAAACATCACAAGAAAAAGGTTTCTCGCCAGTGTGTGTTTGCATGTGTCTTTTCAAATCATACTTCTGTGAAAATGCTGATCCACAAACTTCACAATTAAAGGGTTTTTCCCCAGTGTGTGTTTGCATGTGTATTGCCAAATGGCCCTTCTGTGAAAATGCTGATCCACACACTTTACAAGAAAATGGTTTCTCGCCTGTGTGTGTTTGCATGTGTATTTTTAAGAGCAGCGACGGGAAAATGCTGATCCACAAACTTCACAAGAGAAAGGTTTCTCGCCAGTGTGTGTTCGCACGTGTCTTTTCAAAGTGCCCTTCTCGGAAAATGCCGATCCACAAACATCACAAGAAAAGGTTTCTCACCAGTGTGCGTTTGCATGTGCATTTTCAAATCATACTTCTGTGAAATAGCCTGATCCACAAACTTCACAATTAAAGGGTTTTTCCCCAGTGTGTGTTAGCATGTGTTTTTTCAAATGGCCCTTCTGTGAAAATGCTGCTCCACAAACTTCACAAGAAAAAGTTTCTCACCAGTGTGTGTTTGCATGTGTCTTTTCAAATGTGAATACCGAAAAAGCTGATCCACATAATTTCACAGAATATGGTTTCTCACCAGTGTGTGTTTGCATGTGTCTTTTCAAATGTGAATTACAGAAAAATGCTGATCCGCATACTTCACAAGAAAAAGTTTTGTCTCTCATGTATTTTCCATGTGTCTTTTTATAGAATAGTTGAAAAAATACTCTTTAGTGTGTGCTTGCATATGGATTTCCAAATGACACATCCATTAATATGCTGATCCACACATTTCCCAAAAGAAAATGGATTCTCCAGTAAAAATGTTTTAAAAAATCAAGTTCAAGTGTAAAGATTTTTTTCTTTGTTCTTTTTCGATTCAGCTATTTAACATGAACTTTGTTAATATGCAGGTCCAAACACCTTGGAAGAATTGGTTTTCTTTTCAGTTCTTTTTAAAATTTCAAAATGCTGTCATCCACTGTAAAAAAAAAAAAAAAGACTCATGTTTTATTTGAAGAGAGAAAATTAGAATAAATCACTCAAATATATAGAAAACAAAATAAGTTTACTTAGCCAGATTTTATAATCTTGAAAAACAAAGTGAATTAGAATTAGAAAAGACAAAAGAGAGAATGCAAAACACCTATATCCAGTCTCAGACCTTGGTGCTTGACAGTGTTCAGACCTTTAATGTATATTGTAAGGGTTCAGTGGCTTCTATATATAGACTTCTACAAGAGAGGTTGGAATGGCACCTATGGCCAGTCTCAGGCCTTGGTTTATTACAGAGTTTCAATCTTTAATGTATTATTGTAAGTGGCTTCTATATATAGACTTTCTACAAAGAGAGGTTGAAAGGGCAGCTAAGATCAGTCTTTGGCCTTGGTGGTGTACAATGTTCAGATCTTTTATGTATTATTGCAATAAGGTTCATTGCTTCTGTACATAGATTTCTACCAGAGAAGTTTGAAAGGCACCTATGCTCAGTCTTAAGCCTTAGTGATGTACAATAAATCAATACTGAAATTTCATTAATCGATAATTCCCTGATTTTTGGTAAATCTTTTTGCAATCGCGAATGTTACATTAAATTTGTAAACAAGCCCCTGAAACCATTGAAAAATAGACAAAATGGCGGATTGAGATCGAAATTGACCAAAACAAATCAAAACGATTTTTTTAAAAATGTATTAAAAAAAAACTGCATATGTAATGATATTTTTCTTTTTTTAATGATGGTCATTATGTTACTACCTATCTTTTAGACAAAAGTTTGACCTTAAATAATAGATTTAATTAATTTTAATTGTTTTTTTGTTTTTTTAATCTGCTGCGAGCAGACGATCTTTGGGCCATCCTAATTTTTTATTTTAAAGATTAAAGAAAGAAAAATATGGTGAACAAAAAAAAGCGTAAAAATTTGTGTTTGTTTTTTTAATAAATTTTCTATATCGGAATGCTGCTTTCCAACAACAAAACAAAAAAGAATAAGTTTGACAAAGAAATATAAACTTAGGTGGCCCAAAAAAATCGTTTGCTACGTTTTTAAAAACGAATTAAAAATTAATTAAATCTATTTTTTGATCGGATGATAAACAGACAATATTAGATACCATATATGAGGTTAGGATCTTAAGATCCTTCTTCAAAAAAAATATTAGGAAAAAAAAAAAAAAAGAAGAGAAATTGCAGTTATTCGCCATTTCATTTCATAACATAAAGAAGGGAAGGGAGGATAAAAGAGAAAAAGAAGAAGAGGGAAAAAAGAATGAAAAAACAAAGAAAATATCACCACGTAAAAAAAACAAAAAAACTTAAGCACGTCCATTTCTGATTTTCTCTCTGATGATAAAGTTTCTTTGAAATCGATAAGACAAAAACCATCTTTTGTTTTTATTTTTTATACGCATTGTATTGCCTTCAAATTTTAATATATTATAACATACTTAACAATGCTCCAAGCAAATTACCAATTACTTTTAATTAAATCTATTATTTTAAGGTCAAACTTTTGTCTAAAACGATTAATGAACATCATTAAAAAAAGAAAAATATCATTACATATGCAGTTTATTTTAATACTTTAAAATGATTTTTTTGGTCAATTTCCACGCGATCCGCCATCTGTCTCTTTTTCAATGGTTTTTAAAGCGCTGTTTACAATTTTAATGTACATTCGCGACTGTGAAAAAAATTACCAAAAATCAGATAATTATCTGATTTTAAGAAATTTTCAGTATTGATTTATCAATTAATGAATTTTATTAATGCATCAGTTATTTTATTTCAAAAAATTAATTAAGTATTTTACTATGGAAAATTAATATATAAATTCATTAATATATGAAAAAGCCTAATGTTAAGTTTACAATGTTATATTTTTAGATTCTAGAAATAAATATCTCTTTATATGCACACCTTATTTTAGTGGCAAAAACTAATAAGTTTTGAAGAAAAAACTCTATTGAAAATGTACCCTCCTTTTAAGCAGAAAAAACATCGATGTATAATTTTTTTCTTTTATAAGATAATAGCCAATTAAATAATTACGAAATGAGTAAAAGAAGAATCTCCAAAAATTAATTATTTATTAATTTTGTAAATTTTATTTTTCGATTTTCGGTACTTATTTTCTCACAGAAAAGCCACCGTAAAAATTTTTTTTGTTTGTTTGTTTCTATTCATAACTCTTTTATTATACTGCAATTAGTACAGAAAAAATGACCAACTCGCAAAAAATGTTACACCCCCAACATAAGGCGAGGGTGTAACATTTAATGAACCTGAAAAAACATGAGAAAGTTTTGAAATAAAATTAATAATTCATTATAAAGACATTCATTAATAAATAAATACTGAAAATTCCTTAAAGTGCGATAATAGCCTGATTTTTGTAAATTATTTTCTGTAGGGGTGGGGGGCTCAAGATCATTGTCAAAAAACGTATTTCATGACCATTTTGGATATAGCCAGTTCTGACATATAACAAAACACGGGGTTCCTTTTAACAAATACACCTTCAAAAATTGCTTACAGTTAGAATAAAATCCAATCTTTCACTGGATAGCTGTTTCTTTCTTCCCTTTGTCGCTAATTTAATATCGTTATAAGAATTACGAATGAATTAGTTTTAATTGATAAATATTACAGCAAAAAACTGAACAAGTCAATTTCGTTCCTTTGTTCTTGATTGTTCTGTATTCACTACCGGTGTCCTAACTTCCTGTCCCCTGCTAAAAGATGTACCTTCATGGGTCCGAAGTCATCATATTTTCTATCTCCATTTCAACATTTCAATAAGGAATGTTTCAATAATCACCAAAGCAGACAACTATATACATTCTTACTTTAAATTATATAAGTAGGCATTTAAATTTCGATCTTTAAAAAAAAGGAATTTTTCACGATATGTCCAATTTTACTAAAGGGAGGTTAGAAAATCTGGACCATATACCTTTAGGCACCCTTTTGCGATCTCGATTCATAAGGACATTTTTTTATTTACACCGTCAAAATACGCGTTGTGTGTTATGGGATTAGGTTAGGGTCAGTTTATAATAAAAAAAACTCTAAAGATCGTCTGTTAACTAACAACCGTATTTTGACAGTGTAAATGAAAAAAATTATAGCTATAATTGAGATGGCAAAAGGGGTGCCTAAAGGACATATGGTCCAAAAATTTTTCAAAGTTTGTAATTTTAAAATAATATACAAAAAATAGGAATCTACATTTTAATGTAATTTCACCTCTTTATTCATTAAGAGTTAGTTTTATAATGAATATCTATTTTATTAAAAGAAGAAAAAAAACTTTAAAAAAGTTTTTTAACCATTGGGTCATTTGAATAAAAAATAATCTAACTTCCTAATTTTACATTTCTACAAAGATTATAACTAGAAGATCACATAAGAAAAAAAAAATAAAAAATAAATAAATGTCAACAACCGAAAAAAGTTATTTGAAAATTTAAGTTATTTCTTTTTAATTCAAAATATATTTTTGTAGTGTGTTTCTCTTTTCGTAGTGTCCGCCAAAAGTGCGTATTTTCTGGGAAAAATTACATATAAATAAATTCAAATTATGACGTTTGTTTAAAGATTCTTTTTTTCTTTCCACTGACGTTTAAAATTCCATATTACATTTTTCAGTGAATAAAAACTGAATAAGGTTAAAATACTTTTCATCAATTCAAAGAAAAAAATATTTTTTAAAACTACAACAAAAAAAACAAAAAAAAAACACACTCTACAAAAATTTTTTTTGAGTTTTTAAGAATATAACTTTTGAATTTTCTAATAACTTTTTCAGTATTTTTATTTACTTATTTTTTTTTTTTTTTTTTTTCAGTGTTTTCTTCAGGATTTGATGTTTTTATAAATGTAAAAATTAGGGACTTATCTTTTATAAGATAATGCCCAATTAAATAATTATCGAAATGAGGTAAAAAAGAAATCTCCAAAAGTTAATTATCTATTATTTTTTTACATTTTATTTTTCGATTTTCGGTACTTATTTTCTCATAGAATAGCCAGCGTAAATTTTTTTTTTTGTTTCTATTCATAACTTCGTCTTTTATCTCTTATTTTATACTGTAATAATTACAGTATAAAATAAAGAGATAAAAGACCAACTTGGACAAAATGTTACGTCCCAACATAAGGGGGGGGGGAGCAAAATTAAGCGACCTGAAAAAAATGAGAAAGTTTTGAAATAAAATAAATAATGCATTATAAGATCATTCATTGATAAATAAACACTGAAAATTTCATTAAAAATCCGATAATTCCCTGATTTTTGGTAAATTATTTTTTGTACCCCCCCCCTACAAAAAAATAATTCGGCTAAAGTCATTTTGTCAAAGCATTTAGGCTCATTTTGCCAGTAGCTAATTATCCGATTTTAATGAAAATTTCACCATATCATTCATTAATTAGTTAATTTATAATGACATTATACGTAATTAATGACTGATATGGTGAAATTTTCATTAAAATCGATAATTCCCTAATCTTGGTAATAGTTTGAGAATTAAACTTAAAACAATATTTCCTCACTTTCCGATCATTGATCATGAACTAGAATCCATCAATTCCCCAATTCCAATTATATGTCTATCGTTTTCTGACAACTCATCTCATAGACTTGGTCTAAAATCTACGATATTTCTTAAATAATGAACTGAAAGAATTAACCACTGAAATCTTGTGTAAATGAGAAATGAAATTTGGTGAAATGAAACATTCATCATGTAGACGTGAAGTTTCTATTAGAAAATATACTTCTTTTAAAACGATAAAAATTTAGAAGAATAATTATTATCTGTGTTATTCGGACTTTATCATTATTTGTACAACGTTTCGGCCGGTCTCCGACCTTCTTCAAGTATTCTTGTGGACTCGGAACCTTCTCGGACTCGGGAACCTTCTTTTCAGACTCGGGAACCTTCTTTTCGAACTCGGAAACTTTCTTGTCGTAATCGGGAGCCGTAACGGAACTTCGAACCTAACCCTTTATTCAGTCCTCGGGGTATGCTGTTCTCATTCCGCTAACCATAGCTGGGGTAGGAGTTGTGTTAATTATTTTCTATGTTACTGCCTCTACTCAGGATTGAACCCATAATCCAGAGATAACTGTTCACTTAGAACTGTCTTAACCTAACTACCTTATCCACTAGGCCATGTGTCCAATAAAGATGGGGACAATTAGTCCGAATAACGCAGATAATACTAATCATCAAGCCTCACCTCAAACATCCAGAGAAAAAAATTTAGAAGCTATACTTTTTTTTATTGCAAATATTTAATATAATTTAACTTTCTGACTTGTTTATATTATAGGTTATCGAAGTGCTTGTTAAAATTAATTTAGTACGAAATGTAAAAGCTCATATTATTAATGTAGTCTCCCACTGTAAAGAAATATAGTGACTTCGATACCCCCAAGAAGTACATTAGTCAGCAGGGACAGAATCTCGAACACCGGTGCTAAAACCAGACACGACCTAAAAACAAGCGGAACGAGCTGGGATTGCCACTGTTTGTTTTGAAATGAATCAAAACTTCGTATTCTATTAAAAATATACATTGCCGATGAATAGAAGAAGGGAAACGAGATCATCAAAGCGAAAAAGATGAAATTTCTTTCTCACTGTAAGTAATTTTAAAAGATTTTCTTAGTTTACGCCCCGTGTGGAGGGTGAAGTATTGTCAAAATTATCTTTAAACGCTTGTATGTAGTCTGCCATCTTTTTCATTAATAATTGAGTATATCCAAAATGCGGCCTAAATGCCGATCGTCTTCTTTTGATGCATACCACAACAATGTTGAGCGCCAATTTCGTTCCTTTGTTCGTTCTGTTTTAACAGACGGTGTCTTAATTGACTTGTCCCTGCTGACTGATGTACCTACATGGTGTACGAAGTCACCACATTCCTTTTCAACATTTTCAATAAGAAATCTCACAATAATCACCAACGCAGAGACTTATTCATATAATTGGCTATTAATGTAACTAACACTTTTCATAGACAAATAGCAGTAACAATGTTAAACAATTTGTTTATCGAAATTTAGCTTCAGAATATTTTATTAACATTAGGTATGTCCAAAAAATTAGTGTGAAATAATCATTTGTAAACATTTCTTAATTTACAACAATTACCAAAAATACGGGGTTTGTCAGATTTTAATGACATTTTCTGCACTTTATTCATTAATGACTTAATTCTATAATTAATAGCTTATTCTATTGAAAAAAAACTTGGAAAAAAAGTTTTTTTTTATCAATTCATACTATAGGGGTGGGTTAGCCTTTGTTTATTTGAATAGAAAAATTGGACCATATGACCTTTTGCGATCTCGTTTCATAAGGATATTTTTTTCATTTAAACCGTCAAAATCCGGTTGTTTGTTAGGGGTTAGTTTTTATGATTAAAAAAAAACGGACCATATGTTAGCAAACAACCGGATTTTGACGGTGTAAATGAAAAAAATGTATTTATAAAACGAGATCACAAAAAGGGTGCCTAAAGGTCATATAGTCCGAAAACTTTCCAATCCCGGTAAAAAAGGAGTAATTGCTCGTAAATTCCTACCATAAAATAAACTTAACTCTTATTTTATGTCCGTGTTTTTGCAATGAATGTTTTTTTTCTTGCACCCGTTATTTTACAATACTAAATATGTTTTATTTATTTATTTTAATATACACTTCAATGTGTATATTCTAAAAGTTTTTATTTTGTGAGAATGCTTAGTTTTTAAAGTGGGGATTCGTTTTTACACTTCAACTTTTTACACGTAAATTCCTACCATAAAATGCCCAAGCCTAATTTTATGGTAGGAATTTACGAGTAAAAAGTTGAATATTACCTTTTATAGTTGTTATTTCTTTTCTTTTACCAAAGTACTCTAAAATAAAAACGTCAGATTTTAATCATCGTCGACGAAAAAACAAAATTACGGTCATAAAAAGAGGATCCAATTTATGCCTAAATTGTAAAAATAAGCCCCACTTTAAAACTAAGCATTCTCACAAAATAAAAACTTTTAGAATATAGATATTGAAATGAATATTAAAATAAATAAATAAAATATAGTTAATATTGTAAAATAACGGGTCCAAGAAAAATAAAACATTTATTGCAAAAACACGGACATAAAAAGAGGGTTCAGTTTATTTTATGGTAGGAATTTACGAGCAAATAGTCCTTTTTTACCCCAATCCCTAATTTTTACATTTCTAGAAAGATCAAATACTGAAGACAACATAAGAAATAAGAAATAGATTAAAAAAGATTGGTTCATATTTGAGTATTGCAGATATTGCCCATTTGGAGTTCATAGTTTTTACAAAATAAATTTAAACCCCCGATTGAAAAAAAAAAATACCAAAAATTAGGGAATTAATCGATTTTATGGAAATTTTCACTGTTGACTTATCCATGAATGAATACTATAATGCATTAGTTATTTTGTTTATAAACTTTCTGATTATTTTTCAGGTCACTTAATTTTGACCACCTCCCTCTTATTTTCAAACCACCTTTTAAACTAAAATTTATTTATTCTACTAATTAGATATCATTTATTCTTTTCTTTATTCTTTAAAAAAAAGATTCCTAAAACTGAAACTCCTGCATGGCCAGTGCAGAAAAATGTATGTCCTATCAGCATTCACCTTCAAAGGTGCCTCATACACTGGTCAATAAACCCAGTTCTCACCAACCAAATTTCACCAAGATCAACACAAAAACTGAAACTCATGCATGACCAGTGCAGAAAAATGTGTGGTCCAGTTAGCATTCACCTTCAAAGGTGCCTCATACACTGGTCAATAAACCCAGTTCTCACCAACCAAAATTTCACCAAGATCAACACAAAAACTGAAACTCATGCATGGCCAATGCAGAAAAATGTGTGGTCGAGTTAGCATTCACCATCAAAGGTGCCTCATACACTGGTCAATAAACCCAGTTCTCACCAACCAAATTTCACCAAGATCAACACAAAAAAACTGAAACTCATGCATGACCAGTGCAGAAAAAATGTGTGGTCCAGTTAGCATTCACCTTCAAAGATGCCTCATACACTGGTCAATAAACCAGTTCTCACCAACCAAATTTCACCAAGATCAACACAAAAACTGAAACTCATGCATGACCAATGCAGAAAAAATGTGTGGTCCAGTTAGCATTCACCATCAAAGGTGCCTCATACACTGGTCAATAAACCCAGTTCTCACCAACCAAATTTCACCAAGATCAACACAAAAACTGAAACTCATGCATGGCCAATGCAGAAAATGTGTGGTCGAGTTAGCATTCACCTTCAAAGGTGCCTCATACACTGGTCAATAAACCCAGTTCTCACCAACCAAATTTCACCAAGATCAACACAAAAACTGAAACTCATGCATGGCCAATGCAGAAAAATGTGTGGTCGAGTTAGCATTCACCTTCAAAGGTGCCTCATACACTGGTCAATAAACCCAGTTCTCACCAACCAAATTTCACCAAGATCAACACAAAAACTGAAACTCATGCATGCCAGTGCAGAAAAATGTGTGGTCGAGTTAGCATTCACCTTCAAAGTTGCCTCATACACTGGTCAATAAACCCAGTTCTCACCAACCAAATTTCACCAAGATCAACACAAAAACTGAAACTCATGCATGGCCAATGCAGAAAAATGTGTGGTCGAGTTAGCATTCACCATCAAAGGTGCCTCATACACTGGTCAATAAACCCAGTTCTCACCAACCAAATTTCACCAAGATCAACACAAAAAACTGAAACTCATGCATGGCCAATGCAAAAAAATGTGTGGTCGAGTTAGCATTCACCTTCAAAGGGGCCTCATACACTGGTCAATAAACCCAGTTCTCACCAACCAATTTTCACAAGATCAACACAAAAACTGAAACTCATGCATGACCAGTGCAGAAAAATGTGTGGTCCAGTTAGCATTCACCTTCAAAGTTGCCTCATACACTGGTCAATAAACCCAGTTCTCACCCACCAAATTTCACCAAGATCAACACAAAAACTGAAACTCATGCATGGCCAATGCAGAAAAATGTGTGGTCGAGTTAGCATTCACCATCAAAGGTGCCTCATACACTGGTCAATAAACCCAGTTCTCACCAACCAAATTTCACCAAGATCAACACAAAAAACTGAAACTCATGCATGACCAGTGCAAAAAAATGTGTGGTCCAGTCAGCATTCACCTTCAAAGGGGGCCTCATACACTGGTCAATAAACCCAGTTCTCACTAACCAATTTACAGCAAGATCAACACAAAAACTGAAACTCATGCATGACCAGTGCAGAAAAATGTGTGGTCCAGTTAGCATTCACCTTCAAAGGTGCCTCATACACTGGTCAATAAACCCAGTTCTCACCAACCAAATTTCACCAAGATCAACACAAAAACTGAAACTCATGCATGGCCAATGCAGAAAAATGTGTGGTCGAGTTAGCATTCACCATCAAAGGTGCCTCATACACTGGTCAATAAACCAGTTCTCACCAACCAAATTTCACCAAGATCAACACAAAACTGAAACTCATGCATGGCCAGTGCAGAAAAATGTGTGGTCCAGTTAGCATTCACCTTCAAAGGTGCCTCATACACTGGTCAATAAACCCAGTTCTCACCAACCAAATTTCACCAAGATCAACACAAAAACTGAAACTCATGCATGGCCAATGCAGAAAAATGTGTGGTCGAGTTAGCATTCACCATCAAAGGTGCCTCATACACTGGTCAATAAACCCAGTTCTCACCAACCAAATTTCACCAAGATCAACACAAAAACTGAAACTCATGCATGGCCAGTGCAGAAAAATGTGTGGTCGAGTTAGCATTCACCTTCAAAGTGCCTCATACACTGGTCAATAAACCCAGTTCTCACCAACCAAATTTCACCAAGATCAACACAAAACCTGAAACGCATGCATGATCAGTGCAGAAAAATGTGTGGTCGAGTTAGCATTCACCTTCAAAGGTGCCTCATACACTGGTCAATAAACCCAGTTCTCACCAACCAAATTTCACCAAGATCAACACAAAAACTGAAACTCATGCATGACCAGTGCAGAAAAATGTGTGGTCCAGTTAGCATTCACCTTCAAAGGTGCCTCATACACTGGTCAATAAACCCAGTTCTCACTGCAGAAATGCAGAAAAATGTGTGGTCGAGTTAGCATTCACCATCAAAGGTGCCTCATACACTGGTCAATAAACCCAGTTCTCACCAACCAAATTTCACCAAGATCAACACAAAAACTGAAACTCATGCATGACCAGTGCAGAAAAATGTGTGGTCCAGTCAGCATTCACCTTCAATTGCCAGGATTCTGGAATTAGTAGATGATGGTCGACTACATCATGCCTTTTACCATAATTTGCCCTTAAATCTGCATTTTATGAAAGAGCACTGCATCCGTTTAATAACAGTTTTGACAAGCTTAGAAGAAACCAAGTCTCCACTTGCATGTGTTGTTTATAACATGATGGAGGATGTAAAACAGTATTTGCATACTGGTACATCAAAATCAACATTTGTGTAGAAACAGACTGGTCGAGCGGGGTCGCACTGGAAGGGCAGGTATAGGTCGTCGGGACTGGAACGTCGGCGGGCAGGAACGGAGTAGTAACAGCTACCTGGAGGCAGGAGACTGGAGGCGAAAACCGGGAGCCGAGATGTGTATGCGGGCCAAAGCCGAGGCCGAGAAATGGCCGAAAGGAGAAGGGAGAGAGTGTTTTGCCAGGAATGGAATCTTGCCCTAAGGCTCACCAAACTGGACTTGCTCTTTAGCAACTGGAGGCAACTTGGGTCGGTTTGATCGAGTCACCGAGGTGACGACCGCTGCAGCGAGCCCAAGTGCGCATGCCCAGCGCAGGGAAGCCGGACAGAATCCGGTCAGCCCGACCCCGTAGGGTCGCTGTCGTTGCCCTGAAACCCATTTCTTAACTGGAAATTCTCGCCGCTAACACGTCGAGTTTCGTTGTGGAAATGCGTTTGCCGGCAGAATTAATTCTGTAGGGGAATGTCAGACAAAGTACACATTTTTAAAAAATCAAGAACAAAATTATCCCGTACATCTTTACATTTAAACAAAGTTGTAATTATCTTCTGTTTCAGTTGAGAAGACTTTGTTGCCAAATGATTTTTGGATTTTATATGATCTTTGATTGTGTCAACCCTAAAAATGTCAACACTATGAAGATATGATTTGTAAAATAACATATTTTCTTCCGCATAAAAGTCATCAGGAAATTGCTCTACTTTAGCTTTAGCACAAATTTTACATACTGGGGTCATTTAAAAAAAAAAAAATTTTTTATAGGAGTAGGTCCAACTTTTGAGGTCGAAGGTGAATCACTATATTGATTTGATTCAGCCATCTTGGCAATTCGTTGCTTATTCATACAACTGGTTTTGAAAAATAGGTAATATATGGAAAAATAATCATTGATAGTTAATGATATTAGAGGATTTTTTATTCAATTTAAATTTTGTTTTACAATGGTGAAGTGATGCAATTAGAATCCCTGTGTAACGGTAAGCTTCAGAGTAGACGAGCCAGTTGTTTCATAATATGGCGTTTGAGAAGGTTTTTTCTTTATTTCTAAATTGTATGGTCACGTGATAGTAGCATTTACTTTTCTTTCATCATATTCATAAAACAAGGTTACAAGTTGTTTAGAAGCTTTTACTTGGAAATTTTGTAAAAAATCAAACGGAGCTTTGAGGGGGCTTCAGCTGGGGTCCATGAGTTTCGGCCGCTGGACCTGCCAGAGGTTAAATTATAAGCGTCGATCCCAGGGGGCTACTCCCCAGGCAATACCTGCCCCCTTGATTTAAAGGGGCAGGGCTGGTTCATTGCCCAGTGCCTGAGGCGCACCCCTTGAGGAGGAATGCCGACGGATTGACACAATTTTTCCACCTGTGATCCATAAGTCCCACGTTAATAGGGCCTTGTGCCTAACCCATACAAGTGGGGTATGAGGTAAATATACACCGAGGAAATGAATTTGTTAAACTTTTGATCTTAGTATCTCCCCATTCCAATTTCTACATGTCTACCTTCCCATTTCCACTTTATGAGGACTGACCGACTTTCATCTTACATTACAGTTTCTTAGAAAAATATATTATCAATTTCATCAGAAAATCTACGACCCACTTTTCTTTTTTTAGGTAAAAACTTTTGCCCTTAATTCTATTTCGGATCTTAAAAGGAAAAATAACTCATATTTGTAAAATCAATTTTAAAGGAAATAACTAGGTTATGTTATGTTCCATTTATTAAAACGTTTCACAAAAAATCGGAGAGATAGTCAAATTTTGAAAGAATTAAAACGAAAATTTGAAAACCCAAAAATCAATTTATTTATTATTGAAAATTTCATTAAAAATCTCAAATTCCGTTTCAGATTAACGATTTCGCGATTCCATCCGCGATTCCGTAATCTTGGTCCCCCTACAAATGCCTTCATATAACACTGGCCTGTGTTAAAATAAATGGATATTGTACAGTTCCAAACATTTCAGTATCCAGGCGTCGGTCACAAATGCCTTTATATAACACTGGCCTGTGTTAAAATAAATGGATATTGTACAGTTCCAAACATTTCAGTATCCAGGCGTCGGTCACAAATGCCTTTATATAACACTGGCCTGTGTTAAAATAAATGATATTGTACAGTTCCAAACATTTCAGTATCCAGGAGTCGGTCACAAATGCCTTCATATAACACTGGCCTGTGTTTAATTTTTTTTCCAAAGGTTAAAGGTTTATCACACAATATATGATCGTATTGGAAGTATTGAAGATTGTATTTGCTCCACAAATACTAGTTTTTTTCTTCTGCCTTACTTATCATGCCATGAGTAAGTGAATCAGAGGAGAATTATTTTCTCCTAAATGAACCACTAAGTTACCTTATAATTTCTCTTTCTAGTAATCCTTGTTTTTTATTTTTTTGCTGGATTCCAGGACCAGTATTAGGCTGGTCTGGTGAGGTATCCATCTTAGTGTCATTGTAGCAGCACTAGGAGAAGGTGCACTGTTAATTTCTTCATCATTTAGCCCAGTGCTTAGCAAGGATTAGGGTAATATTTGGCCATATTATACTTCCAAGGAGAAGAATCTTCATGTCAGATACTTTTCTCATTTAGCCCAGTGCATAGCCATAATAAAGGGGCCTGTTTATCTTGGGCAACATACGGCCAGTATGTTTCTTCTGTATTTATGCTAATGTCCATAGTTGTTTGGAATATTTGGTCAGGTCCTATTGTCCTATGGGAATAGTATCCTCATGTCAAATATTGATAAACCCCCTGTACAGAGAGAATGAAGACACTCGAGGTTGTGTCTAGTAGGCTTTTACAATTCACTTGACTCATCAATTCACCAGTGTGTGTGTTTGCATGTGTCTTTTAAATGTGGAATAATCTGAAAATGCAGCTTCACAAACTTCACATGAAAATGGTTTCTTACAACAATTTCTAGACAATTTTCTCACTTTTTTTGTTTCATTTTCTTATTAGTTTTTTAGAAGTCAAGGGGCCCCTGTCCTGGGGCTAACACTTGATTTCTTTACAGATAGTACTTGTATCCTAATGATCTTTTTAGGATGGAGCATGTTCCTTTGATGGCTGCTATTTGCACTTCACAGCAGCTTGGCTTCCCTGGTATTGATTCTAGGTATTTTTTTAGGTTTTGTTTCACCAGTCCAGTTGCCCCAACCACAACGGGTATGATGTCAATTTCTTTCAATGACCAAGTTGTTTTTAGGTCATTCTTGAGGTCCTGGTATTTTGTTATCTTTTCTCGTTCCGCTCTATTTAGGCCATAGTCATTTGGGACAGCTACACATAATAATAAGAGCAGTTTTTTTTCGTTTATCCCAGATGACAATGTCTGGTTTAATGGCTTTGTCTTTTATATATCTGCCTGTCTGGATTATTTTGTCATAGAACACAGTCACCTTTCCATTTGATGTTATTGGTGGAGGCTCATGTTCCCAGATGTACTGTGTTCTCTCAAGCTGCATTTCTCCACAGATTTTCCAGTGGAGGTATTTGCATACTTTGTTATGGCGGGCAGTGTAGTGGCCATCTGCCAAAAGGATCTGGCAACCAGACATTAGATGACTTGGACTTTCAATGGCTGAGTGGCAGAATCTGCATTGGTCATTTTGTTGTATTCCAATCATTTTCTTGAATCCATTTGTGAGTAGGCCCTGGTCTTGATTTCTATGAGACCTAAACCGCCCTCTCTTCTTGATAGGTATATCCTGTCCATACACTGATGTCGGTAAGTAACCTTATATAGGGTTAGCATTTTCCTAGTTTCTCTCCAGTGTGTGTTTGCATGTGTATTTTCAAAGAGCAATTCCGTGAAAATGCTGATCCACAAACTTCACAAGAGAAAGGTTTCTCGCCAGTGTGTGTTCGCATGTGTCTTTTCAAAGTACCCTTCTCGGAAAATGCTGATCCACAAACATCACAAGAAAAAGGTTTCTCGCCAGTGTGTGTTTGCATGTGTCTTTTCAAATCATACTTCTGTGAAAATGCTGATCCACAAACTTCACAATTAAAGGGTTTTTCCCCAGTGTGTGTTTGCATGTGTATTGCCAAATGGCCTTCTGTGAAAATGCTGATCCACACACTTTACAAGAAAATGGTTTCTCGCCTGTGTGTGTTTGCATGTGTATTTTTAAAGAGCAGCGACGGGAAAATGCTGATCCACAAACTTCACAAGAGAAAGGTTTCTCGCCAGTGTGTGTTCGCACGTGTCTTTTCAAAGTGCCCTTCTCGGAAAATGCCGATCCACAAACATCACAAGAAAAAGGTTTCTCACCAGTGTGCGTTTGCATGTGCATTTTCAAATCATACTTCTGTGAAAATGCTGATCCACAAACTTCACAATTAAAGGGTTTTTCCCCAGTGTGTGTTAGCATGTGTTTTTTCAAATGGCCCTTCTGTGAAAATGCTGCTCCACAAACTTCACAAGAAAAAGGTTTCTCACCAGTGTGTGTTTGCATGTGTCTTTTCAAATGTGAATTACCGAAAAATGCTGATCCACATATTTCACATGAATATGGTTTCTCACCAGTGTGTGTTTGCATGTGTCTTTTCAAATGTGAATTACAGAAAAATGCTGATCCGCATACTTCACAAGAAAAAGTTTTGTCTCTCATGTATTTTTCCATGTGTCTTTTATTAGAATAGTGAGAAAAATACTCTTTAGTGTGTGCTTGCATATGGATTTCCAAATGACACATCCATTAATATGCTGATCCACACATTTCCCAAGAAAATGGATTCTCCAGTAAAAATGTTTTAAAAAATCAAGTTCAAGTGTAAAGATTTTTTTCTTTGTTCTTTTTCGATTCAGCTATTTAACATGAACTTTGTTAATATGCAGGTCCAAAACACCTTGGAAGAATTGGTTTTCTTTTCAGTTCTTTTTTAAAATTTCAAAATGCTGTCATCCACTGTAAAAAAAAAAAAAGACTCATGTTTTATTTGAAGAGAGAAAATTAGAATAAATCACTCAAATATATAGAAAACAAAATAAGTTTACTTTAGCCAGATATTTTATAATCCTTGAAAAACAAAGTGAATTAGAATTAGAAAAGACAAAGAGAGAATGCAAAAACACCTATATCCAGTCTCAGACCTTGGTGCTGTACAGTGTTCAGACCTTTAATGTATTATTGTAAGGGTTCAGTGGCTTCTATATATAGACTTTCTACAAGAGAGGTTGGAATGGCACCTATGGCCAGTCTCAGGCCTTGGTGTTATACAGAGTTCAGATCTTTAATGTATTATTGTAAGTGGCTTCTATATATAGACTTTCTACAAGAGAGGTTGAAAGGGCAGCTAAGATCAGTCTTTGGCCTTGGTGGTGTACAATGTTCAGATCTTTTATGTATTATTGCTAATAGAGGTTCATTGTCTTCTGTACATAGAGTTTCTACCAGAGAAGTTTGAAAGGCACCTATGTCCAGTCTTAAGCCTTAGTGATGTACAATAAATCAATACTGAAAATTTCATTAAAATCGGATAATTCCCTGATTTTTGGTAAATCTTTTTGCAATCGCGAATGTTACATTAAATTTGTAAACAAGCCCCTGAAACCATTGAAAAATAGACAAAATGGCGGATTGAGATCGAAATTGACCAAAACAAATCAAAACGATTTTTTAAAAATGTATTAAAAAAAACTGCATATGTAATGATATTTTTCTTTTTTTAATGATGGTCATTATGTTACTACCTATCATTTTAGACAAAAGTTTGACCTTAAATAATAGATTTAATTAATTTTAATTGTTTTTTTGTTTTTTTAATCTGCTGCGAGCAGACGATCTTTGGGCCATCCTAATTTTTTTATTTGTAAAGATTAAAGAAAGAAATTAAATATGGTGAACAAAAAGCGTAAAAATTTGTGTTTGTTTTTTTAATAAATTTTCTATATCGGAATGTCTGCTTTCCAACAACAAAAACAAAAAAGAAATAAGTTTGACAAAGAAATATAAACTAGGGTGGCCCAAAAAATCGTTTGCTACGTTTTTAAAAACGAATTAAAATTAATTAAATCTATTTTTTGACCGGATGATAAACAGACAATATTAGATACATATATGAGGTAGGATCTTAAGCATCCGTTCTCAAAAAATATTTAGGAAAAAAAAAAAAGAAGAGAAATTGCAGTTATTCGCCTATTTCATTCATAACATAAAGAAGGGGAAGGGAGGATAAAGAGAAAAAGAAGAAGAGGGAAAAAAAGAATGAAAAAACAAAGAAAATATCACCACGTAAAAAAAACAAAAAAACTTAAGCACGTCCATTTCTGATTTTCGTCTCTGATGATAAAGTTTCTTTGAAATCGATAAGACAAAAAACCATCTTTTTGTTTTTATTTTTTATACGCATTGTATTGCCTTCAAATTTTAATATATTATAACATACTTAACAATGCTCCAAGCAAATTACCAATTACTTTTAATTAAATCTATTATTTAAGGTCAAACTTTTGTCTAAAACGATAATGAACATCATTAAAAAAAGAAAAATATCATTACATATGCAGTTTATTTTTAATACTTTTAAAATGATTTTTTTTGGTCAATTTCCACGCGATCCGCCATTCTGTCTCTTTTTCAATGGTTTTAAAGCGCTTGTTTACAATTTTAATGTAACATTCGCGACTGAAAAAAAATTACCCAAAAATCAGATAATTATCTGATTTTAATGAAATTTTCAGTATTGATTTATCAATTAATGAATTTTATAATGCATCAGTTATTTTATTTCAAAAAATTAATTAAGTATTTTACTATGGAAAATTAATATATAAAATTCATTTAATATATGAAAAGCCTAATGTTAAGTTTACAATGTTATATTTTTAGATTCTAGAAATAAATATCTCTTTAATGCACACCTTATTTTAGGTGCAAAAACTAATAAGTTTTGAAGAAAAACTCTATTGAAAATGTACCCCTCCTTTTAAGCAGAAAAAACATCGATGTATAATTTTTTTCTTTTATAAGATAATAGCCAATTAAATAATTACCGAAATGAGTAAAAAAGAAATCTCCAAAAAATTAATTATTTATTAATTTTGTAAATTTTATTTTTCGATTTTCGGTACTTATTTTCTCACAGAAAAGCCACCGTAAAAATTTTTTTTGTTTGTTTGTTTCTATTCATAACTCTTTTATTTATACTGCAATTAGTACAGAAAAATGACCAACTCGCAAAAATGTTACACCCCCAACATAAGGGGGGTGTAACATTAAATGACCTGAAAAACATGAGAAAGTTTTGAAATAAAATTAATAATTCATTATAAAGACCATTCATTAATAAATAAATACTGAAAACTTCCTTAAAGTGCGATAATAGCCTGATTTTTGGTAAATTATTTTCTGTAGGGGTGGGGGGCTAAGATCATTGTCAAAAAACGTATTTCATGACCATTTTGGATATAGCCAGTTCTGACATATAACAAAACACGGGGTTCCTTTTAACAAATACACCTTCAAAAATTGCTTACAGTTAGAATAAAATTCCAATCTTTCACTGGATAGCTGTTTCTTTCTTCCCTTTGTCGCTAATTTAATATCGTTAATAAGAATTACGAATGAATTAGGTTTTAATTTGATAAATATTACAGCAAAACTGAACAAGTCAATTTCGTTCCTTTGTTTCTTGATCGTTCTGTATTCACTACCGGTGTCCTAACTTCCTGTCCCCTGCTAAAAGATGTACCTTCATGGGGTCCGAAGTCATCATATTTTCTATCTCCATTTCAACATTTCCAATAAGGAATGTTTCAATAATCACCAAAGCAGACACTATATTACATTCTTACTTTAAATTAATATAAGTAGCATTTAAATTTCGATCTTTAAAAAAAAAGGATTTTTCACGATATGTCCAATTTTACTAAAGGGAGGTTAGAAAATCTGGACCATATGACCTTTAGGCACCCCTTTTGCGATCTCGATTCATAAGGACATTTTTTTATTTACACCGTCAAAATACGGTTGTGTGTTATGGGATTAGGGTTAGGGGTCAGTTTTATAATTAAAAAAAACTCTAAAGATCGTCTGTTAACTAACAACCGTATTTTGACAGTGTAAATGAAAAAAATATAGCTATGAATTGAGATGGCAAAAGGGGTGCCTAAAGGACATATGGTCCAAAAATTTTTTCAAAGTTTGTAATTTTAAAATAATTACAAAAAAATAGGGAATCCTACAATTTTAATGTAATTTTCACCTCTTTATTCATTAAGGAATTAGTTTTATAATGAATATCTTATTTTATTTAAAAGAAGAAAAAAAACTTTAAAAAAAGTTTTTTAACCATGGGTCATTTGAATAAAAAATAATCTACTTCCTAATTTTTACATTTCTACAAAGATTATAACTAGAAGATCACATAAGAAAAAAAAAAATAAATAAATAAATAAAATGTCAACAACCGAAAAAAGTTATTTGAAAATTTAAGTTATTTCTTTTTTAATTCAAAATATATTTTTTGTAGTGTGTTTTCTCTTTTCGTAGTGTCCGCCAAAAGTGCGTATTTTTCTGGGGAAAAAAATTACATTATAAATAAAATTCAAATTATGACGTTGTTTAAAGATTCTTTTTTTTCTTTCCACTGACGTTTAAAATTCCATATTACATTTTTCAGTGAATAAAAATTGAATCAGGTAAAATACTTTTTCATCAATTCAAAGAAAAAAAATTTTTTTAAAACTACAAAACAAAAAAAACAAAAAAAAACACAACTCTACAAAAATTATTTTTTGAGTTTTAAGAATATAACTTTTGAATTTTCTAATAACTTTTTCAGGTATTTTTATTTACTTATTTATTTTTTTTTTTTTTCATGTGTTCTTCTTCAGGATTTGATGTTTTTATAAATGTAAAAATTAGGGACTTATCTTTTATAAGATAATGCCCAATTAAATAATTATCGAAATGAGTAAAAAAGAAATCTCCAAAAAGTTAATTATCTATTATTTTTTTACATTTTATTTTTCGATTTTCGGTACTTATTTTCTCATAGAATAGCCAGCGTAAATTTTTTTTGTTTGTTTCTATTCATAACTTCGGTCTTTTATCTCTTTATTTATACTGTAATAATTACAGTATAAATAAAGAGATAAAAGACCAACTTGGACAAAATGTTACGTCCCCAACATAAGGGGGGGGGGGCAAAATTAAGCGACCTGAAAAAAATGAGAAAGTTTTGAAATAAAATAAATAATGCATTATAAAGATCATTCATTGATAAATAAACACTGAAAATTTCATTAAAATCCGATAATTCCCTGATTTTTGGTAAATTATTTTTTGTACCCCCCCCCCCTACAAAAAATAATTCGGCTAAAGTCATTTTTGTCAAAAACGCATTTTAGGCTCATTTTGCCAGTAGCTAATTATCCGATTTTAATGAAAATTTCACCATATCATTCATTAATTAGTTAATTTTATAATGACATTAACTAATTAATGAATGATATGGTGAAATTTTCATTAAAATCGGATAATTCCCTAATCTTTGGTAATAGTTTGAGAATTAAACTTAAAACAAATATTTCCTCACTTTCCGATCATTGATCATGACTAGAATCCATCAATTCCCCAATTCCCAATTATATGTCTATCGTTTTCTGACAACTCATCTCATAGACTTGGTCTAAAATCTACGATATTTCTTAAATAATGAACTGAAAAGAATTAAACACTGAAATCTTGTGTAAAATGAGAAATGAATTTGGTGAAATGAAACATTCATCATTAGGACGTGAAGTTTCTATTAGAAAATATACTTCTTTTAGAAACGATAAAAATTTAGAATAATATTATCTGTGTTATTCGGACTTTATCATTATTTGTACAACGTTTCGGCCGGTCCTCCGACCTTCTTCAAGTATTTCTTGTCGGACTCGGGAACCTTCTCGGACTCGGGAACCTTCTTTTCAGACTCGGGAACCTTCTTTTCGAACTCGGGAACTTTCTTGTCGTAATCGGGAGCCGTAACGGAACTTCGAACCTAACCCTTTATTCAGTCCTCGGGGGTATGCTGTTCTCATTCCGCTAACCATAGCTGGGGTAGGAGTTGTGTTAATTATTTTTCTATGTTACTGCCTCTACTCAGGATTGAACCCATAATCCAGAGATAACTGTCACTTAGAACTGTCTTAACCTAACTACCTTATCCACTAGGCCATGTGTCCAATAAAGATGGGGACAATAGTCCGAATAACGCAGATAATACTAATCATCAAGCCTCACCTCAAACATCCAGAGAAAAAAATTTAGAAGTATACTTTTTTTTTATCAAATATTTAATTAATTTAACTTCTGAACTTGTTATATTATAGGTTTATCGAACGTGCTTGTTAAATTAATTTAGTACGAGAATGTAATATAGCAGTCATATTATTTAGTGTCTACCACTGTAAAGAAATATAGTGACTTCGAACCCCAAGAAGGTACATTAGTCAGCAGGGGACAGGAAGTCTGAACACCGGTGCTAAAAACAGAACGACCTAAAACAACGGAACGAGCTGGATTTGCTCACTGTTGTTTTGAAATGAATCAAAACTTCGTAATTCTTATTAAAAAATATTACATTGCCGATGAATAGAAGAAGGAAACTGATATCAAACGAAAAAGATGAATTTCTTTCTCACTGTAAGTAATTTTAAAAGTATTTTCTTAGTTTACGCCCGTGTGGAGGGTGAAGTATTGTCAAATTTATCTTTAACGCTTGTATTGTTAGTCTCCATCTTTTTTCATTAATAATTAGGTATATCCAAAATGGGCCTAAAATGCGTTTTTGACAAAATGAATTTAGCCCCCCCTACAGAAAATAATTTACCAAAAATCAGGGAATTATCGGATTTTAATGAAATTTTCAATGTTGATTTATCAATGAATGAACTTTATAACGCATTATTTATTTCACTTTTAAATTTTTTTTAGGTCACTTAATTTTGACTCCCCCTTATTTTGGGGGCGTAAAAATCTCGGTGAATTGGTCGGTGTTCGAAATTAATTACAATATAAATAAAAAGATAAAATACCAAATTTGTGAATAGAAAACA
This sequence comes from Doryteuthis pealeii, assembly GCA_023376005.1. Taxonomy (NCBI): domain Eukaryota; kingdom Metazoa; phylum Mollusca; class Cephalopoda; order Myopsida; family Loliginidae; genus Doryteuthis; species Doryteuthis pealeii. The sequence goes on from CM042151.1 coordinate 99,460,835, forward strand.
AATTTAAGGGGGATTTTTTATGAGAAAATAAGTACCGAAAATCGGAACATAAAATGTAAAAAAAAGATTAAAAAATAAATTTTAGATTTCTTTTTTACTCATTTCGATAATTATTTAATTGGCTATTATCTTATAAAAGAAAAAAATTATACATCGATATTTTTTCTGCTTAAAAAAGGGGGTTGGTAAATTTTCAATAGAGTTTTTCTTCAAAACTTATTACTTTTTGTATCTAAAATAAGGTTTGCATTAAATAGATATTTATTTCTAGAAACTAAAAATATAACATTTTAAACTTAATATCAGGATTCTCATATTTTAAAACAATTAAATTGATTTTCAATATAATGACATAATGTTCGAAAATTAATTGTATGGAAACAGAAAAAATACTTAAAATGTGAATTACCTCCCTTAGGTTAGAAGAGGGTTAATCTTTCTTTCAGTTTTGCGAAAGACTTCAATATTTAATAAAGGCAAGTTCACTTTATTATTACTATTTTTAATTCAATTATTCATTTTTAATTCAAAATATTCAAATTCAAATCGATGTTCTCTCACTTTTTATCTTGAAATTAACATTTTTTTAATTAGTTGGCACTTCCAAACATCTTGTCATTTTCTTTTTAAAAACGAATTACAGTTTGTTTTTTTTTTGTTGTTTTTTTGTTATCTTTAGAACAAATATTGTAATGTATAATTTAATGTATAATAAAAGTAATTCAATTTTATTTTTTGTCATGCAAAAAACGGAATTTACTTAGTTAAGTTAAAAACCAGTGAGTAAAATTTCAGTAATATTTAATAAATATGTATTTAAAGTAACGTTTTACTTATTTTGAAAAAGAAATTTTTATAAGTATTAAAAATTTTTTTTTTAAATATTGAACATGATAATTTTTTTAAAAAATCGACAACTTTTCGCAAAAATTGAACGATTTTTAATGTTAAAAATGTATTAAAAATAAATTGCATGCGTAATGATATTTTTCTTTTTTTAATGATGGTCATTATGTTACTACTTATCGTTTTAGACAAAAGTTTGACCTTAAATAATAGATTTAATTAATTTTAATTCGTTTTTTAAAAACGTAGCAGACGATTTTTTTTTTGTATACTTGGTTTAGACATATACAAAAAAGGTAAATGATAAGAATGCTATATTATTCATTTTTTCTTCAAATATTCTTCCATGTATAAATCATTTCATCCGGTTTATTATCCTTTTCGCCAAGATGGTGTTCAACATGATAAAAAGTAACTAAAAAATGAAGAAAGTAAAAGTAACTGGGAACTGGACATTTCTCCCCACTCAATTATGATTTTCACCCATTTAATTCACTGTGGTCAAAGTTGAGACAAAGTGGAAGATATTTCTTTTGTTCTTTTGGCCAGAATACTTCATAGCCATCTTGTCGGTGAAAAGACGCACACATTCTTCATTTTTGTAGTAAATCTTCCTGGGTTATAAATGTATGCAATCAATCTTATCTTATTCACTGATTTCATTACAACTTGCAAAGTATTATGTAATCTTCCACTGATATGTTTTCCAGACAAATGTTGGCGGTGTATAATACCGTAGATCGTAAACTGCTTCTTTTTTTTTCTTTTCAAATGGGATAAATATTCATGGTGACAACCAATCATCAAAGATGTACCATCGGTTGCACATGGAATTACATTAGTAACGGGAATGTTTCTTTCATGGAACAAATTTTCAGCTGTCTTGAAAATTGTTTAAACTTTGGTTTCAATTTCCAGTCATTCAGTAAACAATAATTCCTCAATAATGGATTTGGTTTCAATTTCCAGTCATTCAGTAAACAATAATTCCTCAATAATGGATTTATTGCTTTTTAAATAGCAAACATAATCCATTAACTTCATAATGATCATGATAATGACGATGATAAAACATTGTGGCAAATGTCCATTATTTATTGATAGAATAACGCCATATAACAATTATTTATTTGAGTATTGAGGACCCCTTTTTTGGTCATTCATTCTCGAGACTTACAAACGATAGCTGATAATTTTACTTTCAATGTTTGCTTTGGTCGCCATATTACAATCATTTATTTGAGTATTGGTAACACCTTTTTTGATCATTCATTTTTGAGACTTACAAATGATAGCTGATAATTTTTCTTTCAATATATTTTCTTGGGTTTGAAATAACAAATTGACAGAATTACTAAAAACTTACTTAATTACTTACAGAATTACTTTGCAAAGATTTAAAGAATAATTAAATGCTGTTACGAATGGTGGTTAAAATTGCAAATCGTCGTCAAAATTAAAACGAAAAGATTTTGCTTGGGCATGGATTTTAATGAATTTAATTATTACTAATGACACAATTTATGTTATTTTTAACTTAATTTTTAACCGTTAGTTGTGTTTAAGGGAAAAAATAGATTAAATAAAACAGATGAATGATAAGACTAGTCAGATTTAATAAAAATACGTACTTCCTATTTCAATAATACAGGCGGTACGTGCTTTTCTTAAGTATGGATAATCAAAAGTGTAATAATCCATGTTTATAAATTCTCGGAAAATATTTATCTCCCTTAAAATTAGTTCTCTTGTGGTCCTCTGTAGAAAATAACATTCAATGAAAAAAGGTTAAAAAACACAATTAATGGTTAAAATGTAAGTAAAATATAGCATAAATCGTGTCCTTAGTAATAATTAAATTCATTAAAATCCATGCCCAAGCCAAATTTTTCCGTTTTAATTTTGATGACGGTTTGCAATTTTTACCCAAATGGTTTGTTGTATAGTGAAATATTTAAGCTAAATATGGAGGAAGTATTTGACCAAGAAAATAAACTATTTCTAACTAATTCTACAGCTTTTAAAAACATGGTGAAATTTAAAGAAAGTTAACATTATTAATTTTTGTTGAACTGGGCTATGTTATCTTAGGAGTTTTATAATCCATTTCTAAGAATTTGTTTCTTGTAACCTTACAATTCTTCAGTTCTCCCTTAAACCGTAGCCATTGGAATTAGCCACTAATTTTAGAAATCCCTTCCCCATAATAAAGTTTCAGTAATAAAGTGTTTTTTGGTAATTAAAAAAATAATAAAATATACTAAATCAGAACAAGGTAGAAAGATCGCAATTTTTCTTTCAATTATACGAAAAGCACATCGAAGTGAATCCATCAATTCCTCAAACCCCAAGAAATATCTATAACGTTTATGCCCCTTCCCCATCTCCGTCCATAGAGATGTATTGGTCTATAATTAGGCATATGCAAAACGCGGGCTTTCGAAATGCACGCATAATTGTTAAAAATATTTTAAAATGCCAATAAAAAATGGAAAATTAACTTTTTAATGTTTTCTTTTATGTTTAATATAAAGAACAATTCCAAGTTTATGCGTTATAAAAAAGAAAAAACAAATTTCTATAACATAAAACCTAAATTTTTGCATTTAAAAGTAAATTCCCGTAAATTCTTAATCTTTGTTGACATAGTTATCGCATCTTGACATGTGCACTATTTCTTTGTATGGAGCATCATACGTATAATAATTTCTTTTCTGAAGCAAAAACAAATTACTAATTTAGCATTTCCTTGATGTCTAACGATTTAACTTATGTATTTCAACAACCCAGCGCTGCAACAAAAACAACAACTACATGAGTTTTCCTCAAAAACCAAAGCGGATATTATTTCCGTTAGATCGATCCATTAATAAGAATGACGACAATTTTTAATTCAAACATTATTTTCAAAATTTTTAAAAATAAAACCGAAATATGTTATGTCATTATTTTTAGCTAGATATTTTTTATACAATATTTTCTTTGATTAATAAATACAATTTTGATATCCGCTAAACAAAAGTATTTATTCTACATTTTATAAATTTAAAAAAATAAGTACTGTTATTTATGATGATACAGAAAATGAAACGAGAAATAGAAGAAAGAAATAAAGTATTACCTTAGTTTTAGTTAAAATTCAGAATACAAAAAAGAAAGAATTAAAAGTGTGTAAACTCAACAGAAATTACTTTTAACCTTAAATGCATCATCACATGTAAAAATATCACTCCTTCAAAAACGACATTCCTTTCTTTTTATTCAAACTACAGGTTCAAATCCATATCGGGTGTTTGTCAGTGATTTTATTGCTGAAACCTTTTAAAGGCAAAAAAAAGACAACTTTCACTTGAATTTGTTTTTATTCTATTGGTTAGAATATATTCAATGAAATTAAGAAAATCCCAAATCAATTTTGGATGTTCCTTATTAGTGAAATGCAAAATGAAAGAAACCACTGGTGATGGTTGATCAGTGCACATTTACCTGTGATATCAACTGCTTTTATCTTGGATCCTGAAAGTGAATAAATACTTTAAATTCTTTTAGGGCAATTTTCTCTTAGGATTTTTATTTTTTCTAAATATTTCTTTATCTACATTTCACTTTTATTGTAATGCTTACCCAACCCCTCTGCTCAAACTGAAAGGTCAGTTTTTTAAAGCAGAGTTTAACAGTTTTCCTTCATGTTGACTGATTGCCATACCAGGGTTAAAGAGCTTAGTTAGCTCTACTATTTATCCATAGCGAGAGGAGAATAGTTGGATTCAGACTTTTCACTATGTGAAATGCAAACAGCTTAATCCAAGATTTGAACTCGGATCACTGTGTCCACTTCCTATGATGATAAAAAGCACCTTCACTTCTATTGTAGATAAGAAAAGTTATTTTTTCTATGATTCATTCAGTTTAAGATAATAAAATGTTTACTACAAGAAAACTTGTTTTCTTTCCTAATTGTTATAGTTAAAAGATTTTCTCAATTTTTTATCAATTAATAGTGTCCTTTAATTTTTGATAAATCTTTGTCAAAATTAGAAAATGTCCAAGCCTTACTTGTATTGCTACTGTATGGCTGTACCACTGGGACCCCAATGAAGTGCCTGCAGAGTGAGCTGGATAACAATGTTGCATAATGTTATTAAATCATAGAGACAACACCCTACAAGAAAACAGCTCTAAGGACACTTTCCCCCTATCACACAGACCATCCAAGTGAGATGAATAAGACATGCTGGGCACAGCTGGTGAAGCATGTGACATTCTCCTATGGAAACCAGCATGTGGGAACACCAGTGTAAGCCACCCAACAAACTGGATGCTACACAGGGGACCTCCCAAGTGTAATGAATGATAGGAGCAGTTGGCAGGAGATTGTCATGGATATCCGTGCTATTAGCATAACATGATGATTTTATGAACAGTCATATAAGAATTTTATTTATACTTAGCATGAATTATATATGATACATTGCAGTTGAAATACAATTATAACTTAGCATGAATTATATATGATACATTGCAGTTGAAATACAATTATAACTTAGCATGAATTATATATGATACATTGCAGTTGAAATACAATTATAACTTAGCATGAATTATATATGATACATTGCAGTTGAAATACAAACTGATTATAATATCATAATTAGATTATGTATTTGTGGTATTTTAAAGTTTTCTGGGTTTTTTTTTGTATTGAGTAAAAATCAAAGACCTAATATTTTAAATTAAAAAAATCTTAAATGCAGAAAATAGAATCGAATCAGGTTATCAAATCTCTGAGGTTGATAAATGAAAGAAATTCTATGGTGATTTGATGAAGGGGTTTAATAAATCCAATTGGCTATGATTTCTTCTTTATTTCTCATTCAAAATAATTTATTAATAAATTATGACATCATCCCTTTTCTATAAAAATATTTGTCACCAAGACATTTGTTAATTTGAATTTATTAAAATCTTAAATTTCATGGATATTATTTAATGCTAAATATAAAATAATACAATAATCTCTTTGTTATTATAAGTTGGTATTATTATAAACTTGTGCTTGATAAACACCAGCCCGGTCACTAGGTGAAGGTGTATGATGTTGTAAGATCCAAAATACCTAATGATCCTTGGATAACATCACTGATGGTGTGGTCAGGTGTATTTCTTGATATTATTGTTATTATTACACAATAACTGTTTCATTCTGTGGGAAAAGTTAACCATTTGTAAATATAAACGAAGAATCATCCTCTGTTGTTTTTTTAAACAATGCTTAACTTTCTATTCATTCACAGATAACAATTTGGGCAGAACAATTTTGTAATCTAAAAAGATACATTCAAACACCAAAGGATAAATGTATTCCTTCTACATGTTTGGATCAGCATATTGACACTTCAAAAGACAGTATGTTTAATTGCAGTTCTTTATGTGAGCATTTTTGCTAAATACCTATTTCAAAGAACAACTTGGAAAATAGACTTGATTGAAAGCCAAAACTTCAACACTGTGCCAATCAGTATTTTCACATCGTTCAGAAACATGGAAACACACACTGAAGAGAAGGCATTTACATGCACAGTCTGTGGGTCAGCCTTTTCAGATAATTCCAGTCTGAAAACTCACATAAAAAACCACCTGAAGAGAAAACATTTCCAGATAATTCCAGTTTGGAAATGCACATACAAATACACACTGGAAAGAAATCATTTCCTTGTGAATTATGTGGATCAACATTTTCACGGAGACTTGATTTAGAAAAACACATGCGCACACACACTGGAGAGAAACCATTTTCTTGTGAAGTCTGTGGAACTGCATTTTCCCAAAGTTCCAGTCTGAAAACTCACATGCAAACACACTCTGGAGAGAAACCCTTTTCTTGTGAAGTGTGTGGATCAGCATTTTCTAGGAGTTCCTATTTGAGTAGACACATGCGAACACACACTGGAGAGAAACCATTTTCTTGCAAAGTCTGTGGGTCAGCATTTTCAGACAATTCATCTTTGAGATTCCACAAGCGAATACACACTGGAGAGAAACCATTTTCTTGTGAATTATGTGGATCAGCATTTTCACGGAAGGTTGATTTACAAAGACATATACGAACACATACTGGAGAGAAACCATTTTCCTGTGAAGTATGTGGATCAGCATTTTCTACAGGTCCCTATCTGAAAAACCACATGCGAACACACACTGGAGAGAAACCATTTTCTTGTGAAGTGTGTGGATCAGCATTTTCACAGAGTTCCTATTTGACAACACATATGCGAACACACACTGGTGAGAAACCATTTTCTTGTGGAGTCTGTGGGTCAGCATTTTCACAGAGTTCCAGTTTAAAAAGCCACTTGCAAATACATACTGGAGAGAAACCATTTTCTTGTGAAGTGTGTGGATCAGCATTTTCTAGGAATTCCTATTTGAAAATTCACATGAGAACACACACTGGAGAGAAACCATTTTATTGTAAAGTATGTGGATCAGCATTTTCCACGAGTTACAATTTGAAAACACACATGCTAACCCACACTGGAGAGAAAAATACCAAGACCTCAAGAATGACCTAAAAATAACTTGGTCATCGAAAGAAATCAATATTATATTAGTCGTGATAGTGGCAATTGGGTTGGTCAAGCAAAACGTTTTAAAAAATACCTTGACACAATACCTGGTGAACCAAGCTGCTATGAAGTACAAATAGCAGCTAAGAAAAGAACATCCTCCATCCTAAAATGAGTCCTAGGATATAAATACTATTCATAAATGAATCAAGTGTTAGCCCCCAGAAAGGCACCCCTTGATTTCTAAAAATTGTTAAAAGAAAATTATAAAAGAGAGAAACCATTTTCTTGTTAAGGTTGTGCACCAGCATTTTATCCAAGTTAATATTTGAAAATTTACATGCAAATTCACACTGGAGAGAACCCTTTTTCTAGCAAAGTGTATGAATCAACATTTAATTTGAGTTCCTATTTAATAAAACACATGTGATCCCACACTAGTGAGATACAAATACTATTTATAAAGGAATCAAGTCAAAGCTTGGTTTCTAAAAATTATTAAAAGAAAATAATGAAAAGAGTGAGTGTGAATTTTGTGGGTCAATATATTCTAGTTTTCTCATTCAAAAGATCATATGCAAACACACAACACAGAAAAAACATTCTAGGAAAATAGGCTCAGGTGAAAGCCAACACTTCAACACTGAACCAATATTAAGTTGTTTCCTTCTCTTAGCTTTCTGCCCTGTCGGCTGGGGCGTTAGAATGCACCTCTGCAGCGGGGTAAGACTCCCCCAATGGGGCCACCTGTTGGCCATGGGTGGCGACCATGATGCTTAAGGATAGAGCCCAATGGATGAGCAGTTCATGACATGCAATACTCCACTTTGGTCCTATCTTGGGCTAGACGGGCAGTACGAAGAGGCCCCTTCCGATCAATCGGCTGGTCATGTCAAGCCCTAGCACTATATGATTTTCCCAACCATATTGCCCTTATGGCAAGCCCCAACCCCTTTTTATCATATGGGTGCTAGAAGGTGGTGGCTGCGGGTCTACATGTCCTGGGAATGACGTTAAACTCTATCTGATGGTGAGGTTCCAGTTCTGGAGGTTTGGGGAATGTGGAGCACCCCTTCATCACCATTGCACCCTGGTCCACTCTGACCTGGAGTGGTAGTACCTGTTAGGGTCCCATCTATGGGTTAAATAGAAAAATGTATTTATAAAAAAATTGATTTATTTAAAAACTTTATCGGCATTAAATGACCCACTGAGGTTGATATGCCGTAAAACAAACCAAACCAAATCTCTTAGCTTTGTTGTTAATGTTGAGTTAAGTCTCATCTTACAACTCTTTTCTGCTCAATGAACCTGTGCAATTCTTAATTGGGTGAACACTCAAGCAACAGCAGGTACTGTAAGCAACCTGAGTCCTTTGTTTATCAAAATGACTTGATTCATCATTAGATAGTCTGAGAGAGAGTTGATATGCCATAAAACAAAACAACCTACAAACCAATCTATCTTTTTGGCCCACATTGTGTTGATCTCTGAGAGATATTGAAGTTTTTCTCAGAAGACATCAACAAATATTATCTACTGTTTCAGTCTTGATTTGTAGAGTCAGTCAGACACTATTAAAGAGTTATAATAAAATACTTCTCAAAAAATAATATGTATGAGGAGAAGTAAAATATAACAATAATGTTTGTATTTTTCAGATCATTTACTGAGTCCACAAATTTACTTTTCACTGTTCTTTTAAATGTAGTTTTCTTTGTATATCTTCTACTATACTGGGAATTCAGGCAAGAATGCTGGTACAAGGCTATGCATTCAAGAGCTATTTCAAACGATGTAGATTCAGTGACTAATGTGAGCTTCTTCCAACTGTTTATTTTCAATATGACAAAGGAGTTTATACAACTGAATTCTTGCCTAGTAGGTTGGCACAAGATCTGGGTTCATGAGCTCTCGCAGAAGTGTCATCGAGTTTGAAGGCAGTGTAGTTTATACTGCTGAGATTTGAAATCTGCAGTTTATATGGAGTTTGGTACTCAAGTGTTGAGAGTTTTATACTAAAATAGTCTCTTCCCAAATTTGAGGAATTATCCAACCCCTTTACAAGTGGTTTAATCCTCCCCCTTACCCCAACTTACTTTAATTTTTAAATCATAAGTTTTAAATGCCCTAATTCTTCCCACTGTCTCTACATCTTGTTTTCTATTTTTCTCTAGGGTTGGTATTAATAATTTTGGGTGTCACTATTTTACCTAACTTCAAATTAATTATTGACATTAATTATTGTAGTTAAGTCTTTGTAATATTGTCTTCAAATAAATTTACTACGGTTCAATCAATAGAGTCTTTGTAATCAGCCACAGTAACCCCTTTCTGGGCAGCAGCCTTTCTTGCCACCGCGTTAACCCCTTTCGGGCAACAGCCTTTCTGCCACCGCGTTAACCCCTTTCGGGCAGCAGCCTTTCTTGCCACCGCGTTAACCCCTTTCTGCCAAGGTAATCCTGCAACAATCACACAGTAGTTCTCCGATGTACCAAATTTTTGCCCCTCCTCACATGCCACGACAAACTACTTTTTCCTGTTGACCTCATGGCTCTCATTTACATAGGGGCCCCAACACTCATGCCATGAACAAGACCACACCCTATAATGGCGGCTATGTTTCTTTAGTTTGGTTCAAGCAAAACCTGACAAACCAAACAGATCTGCTTCACTGGGGGTAAGTCATCACAATTATTCAAAAAAAATTCTCACAGATTTTTCTTGATGGCCATAGGAACATGCCAGCATATGGCAACCAATCATGGAAAAGGAAAACTCTGAATTCAAACCAAAGGGCCTTACTTTTCATTAGTCAAAACTACTCTCAGAGGTCCTACTCTCCCTCTCCTATCACCTGATCATTAGAATTAGTGGAATAGAAAAAAGCCCTGGTCTTTTACATTAGGCATGTACACTGTTCTTATCTATCTTGGTCAGACCTTTCTTTCTATTTATCTATATCAAATAGTTTTAATGTTGATCATAAGGCATGAAGCAGGTGATATTACACATGTGGACTATGCAGATGATCTTGTACTTCTAGCAAATACACTTACACAAGCCAAATCAGAACTGTATAGACTAGAGAAACCAGCAAGAGATATTGGGAACTCAAATAAAATAATCAAGATAGAGACATCTCCATGCTGGACAGTAAGCTTCTGAAATTAATAAACCAGTTCACATACCTTGGTAGTAATAACTCATCTACAGAAAGATAATTGTTTATGAATTTTTTCTCAGCCTTTCGAAATTTCATTCTCACTTGTTAAAAATGATCTTTTAATCTGGCTGAATTAATCTGAAATTGGTCTTAACCTGGAACAAATTCCAAACAAGACATGTTTGGTACCATTAGAAAGCTTTTCTGTAGATTAACATACTAAAATCACCCCTCATAGGCTTTTGGCATAAAAAGGGTAATTATGAACTTTTGTTTAGTAAATTGATGTTAAAAAAATATCTTCGGTTTTGTATTAATTTTTAAAATCGAAAATGAAATGAAATGAAAATTTGAATATTTTTTCTAAGAGAAAATCTGACAAAATAATCATATATACTTACTTTTTATTCTAATAGCATAAAAAGTTATTTTATTTAACTGTTTTGACCAAAAAAAAGTTAAATAAAATATTTTTTTACGCTAACAAAAACAAACTTTCGTTACTCAGAAGCGTCTCGTCTCTTTGTAAAACAAATATGTCAGTTTTGTTCTTCTGTATATTCTAAGAACCATACATTACTATTCAATAATAAAAATTACAAATTCTTTTAAAAATATTAATCAAGCTCGGATCGTACCAACTTTTAGTTCACCTGAATTCTAAAATTCATATTTTTAAATATCCGTGAAAAATTCGATTTTTTCCACAGAAAAAATTTTTTTATTTCACGCAGAAAATGAAAATATTTAATCACACAAAAGATTGAAAATCTCTTAAAATTAATTTCTTTAAAAAAAAAAATTTTTGACAATTTAATAGAATATAGTACATACCAATTACATAAGCAAAAAAAGTTTTCAAATATTAATATTATGACATTTTTTTGCACTTTTTATTTCCGATTTCATTAATTTTTCCTAAAAAAAACTATAGCTCGGTACATTATACAATTTCATTGATATAATTATTCAGACTCTTATCTTTATAGAAAAAAAAGTACAAAATTTTTCTACCGTGTCATTTTTATTTTATCTCATAAAATAAAATGGGGGGGGGTGATAGACCTCTTAAAAAGTATTTCCCCTAATATATTTTAGAAAAAACTATTTCAGATGTATTTACATCCAATGGTAAACATTTATGGAAATTTTCGTGAAAATCGGACCATTAATTGATTTTTCATAGAATTTTTTAAAAAATCCTCTTATCATAACTTGTTTTTAGCTACGTTAAATTTCAGTTAATTTAACAGTGCAAAAATGAAAACATTATTTTTCAATCATAATTTTCATTATTTTTCGTAAGCTGATAAAAAAATTTAAAAAAATCATCAGGAGTTTGTTTAATGTTTCTTCTTTCGAATGGAAAAATTTTTCAAGAAAATATTAATTTTTCTGCAAGTTTCATTGTGTTAAATGTAGCGGGGGTAAATTTCACAGGGTAAAATTGGTGGTACCTATATATACAGGTCATGTATTATTAAAACTTGTTTTAAAAAAACAATGAGGACTGTCTAATGTTGCATGTTCTAATTTTGAGTGTATTTATTCTGTTATGACGATTTTGGGTAATATCACGTAAGCAGTGACGTAATTTTTGTTACAGACAAAAACCGGAAGCGAGTCTCCATTATTAATAGATATCGGATCTTTAATTTTTTAAAGAAAGTAATCACAATTATCTCCCTTGAGTTTTACAAAATATTTTTGTGAATGTGGGTTTCATATTTTTCACTTTAATCCAACCACCTGAATAAATATTAGTTTTATTTAAAATTTTACACTTTTCAAACAGAAGTAAGTATAACGTTCTATTTTTTTCTTTCGTTTTTGCAAGAAAGTGTTTTATCTTTTTTATTCAACAAAAATTAAGATTGAATATTTTTAAATATGTGAAAATATTTTATTTACTAAAAATTATTTACATTAGTCGGAGTTGAGTTTACGAATAAAAAAAATTGAAATCATTTGTACCAAATTTAAAATTAAACACGATTTTTTAAAATAATACTGGATCTAGGTACCACCAATTTTCCCTGTGAAATTTACCCCCTATATTTAAATCGATGAAACTTGCATAAAGGTTAATATTATCTTAAAAATCTTTTGTCCATTCAAAAGAAGAAACATTAAAAATAAACTCCTGATGATTAAAAAAAACTTTTTCTTCTTACGGAAATAATGAAAATTATGAACGAAAAACAATGTTTACATTTTTGCATCGTTAAATCAATTGAAATTTAACAGCCAAAAACAAGTGATGACTAGAGGCTTTTTTTTTAAATTTTATGAAAAATCAATTAATGGTCCGATTTTCACGAACATTTCCATAATTACTTACCTTTTGATGTAGGGATATGCAGAGCTGGGTGTCAGGGAGATATCGGCGTATGAGAACTCTCCTGTTTTTTGTTTTTTTTTGTTTTTTGGGGTTTTTTTTTTACGATAGTTGAACAAAGATATGGAGACACATTTTTATTTACAGTAATATACTTCTAACTCGTATGTTTGAAATACGCAGATGTGAACTTCGGGTATTTCAAAGTAAAAGATAAACATTGTTGAATAATGAATTTTAAAAATATTGCGTCAATCATGATGAAAAATAAAGATTAATTTTTTGTTTAAGAAATAATTTTTTTACTAAAATAAACGACATTAGGAAACTTTACCAACAAAAACAAAAAAATTAAATTATTCGCTATGTAAATTTTACTATAAACTTATCTTAATTAAAAAATTTCAATAGCGAATAATTTCATAAAAAAAAGAGAATTCATTTGCCAATAATTTCTGTTAACGCGAATGAAAATTTACATGAAAACTGCCAAAGTTTCACGTGTCTAACAAAACTTTAAGTGTTATTTGTTTGTGGTTGTTTGTTTTTGTTTTTAAATATAACTGCAAAAATGTTTACTAGTTAGTGTTAGTATAACAATATTTACAATAAAAATATTCGTGTAAAATATATTTTTAAAAACATTCAGTTTAATTTCAGTGTTCAATAATTTAAATATTTTTCTTTTAATTAGATTAGGTATTAATTTCGATTTTTTTAAAGGAATGTAAATAAATAAATAAATAAAAGAACAATGTACTTTTTGAAATAAAGTCTTCCTTTAATGAATGAATTATAATAGCTTGTGAAATGCGTTGAATTCGTTCACAAATCACACTGTAAAGACCGTGGTCAGAAAAGGAGATAATTGGCTCTTTTAAGCTTCCATACTTTAAATTGACGATTTTTTAAAAAATCGTTTTAATTCTTTTAAAATATGTGGCATGGTTTCGCAAGGTTTTTAACTTAGGTTTTTTTCAAAGATAAAATTCTGGGCATCTTTGGTTAAAATTGCTAGTTAGTCCATAATAATCCTTGACATATACAATTGACCTTGAATTTTTAAGGTAGTAAAAAACACAGTTTAACTTAGAATAATTGATATATTTTAATACTACGAAAAAGAAAAAACTTACTACATTATTTATTTTTTGAGTTTTAAGAAAATGAATTTTAAATTTTAAAATCACTTTTTTAGGTTATTGAATTTATATTTTTTTATTTTTTATCTTTCTATATATTCTTCAAGAAATGTAAAAATTAGTGACCGGGATTTTTTTTCTTCAAATGCTCAAAAGTCATTCTGAATTGATAAAAAAAAAGTATTTTTTCAAGTTTCTTTCATAAAATAAACTAATCCTAATAAAATTAAGTCGTGGGAAAATAATTTGGTGAAAATTTCATTAAAATTGGACAATTCCCTGATTTTTGGTAATTGTTTTAAAATTAAGAAATTAAAAAAAATTACCTCCCTCTGCATTTCCTTGCACATGGCTATTTTGATGAAAATATGTTTGAAATAGATTTTTCTTAAAATATATTAAGGGATATATTTTTTACGAGGTCTATCCCCCCCACTATTTTATTTTATGAAATTTTATTCTTTTTCTATAAAGAGTCTGAATAACTATATCAGAAAATTTTCATAAGTTTCGATGGGAGAGATTTTTAGTAAAATAACCATGAATACAGAATTCTGCTAAAAAATATCATTAAAGAAATTGAACCTATTTTTAAAAAAAGCGACTTTACTTATTTTTCAAGATAACGGTGAGTAATTTTCCCCAATCAGATAATTTAATCTTTGAATTAACTGTTTTTCATTGGAACAACTCTTTATGTTCGTTATTTCTTTTTTGCGAGATTTTTTTTTTAAAGTTAAAAAAATAATTACATTTCTTCCTTCAATAGGGTCTAAACTGATCACGTGACGTATTTTGGTAGTACCTACTGGATACTTTATGAGTGAATATGTAAATGTTGACAAAAATGTAAACAGTAAATTTGCAAAGTATTTTTCTTTCGTTTTTTTACGACAAACTCCTTGTTAAATAAATGATACAGTATACTCTAAAGAAAAAAGAAGAGAAAAAGGAGAGAAAAAGAAAAGAGGAGAAAGAGAAAGAAGAGAAGAGAGAGAGAGAAAAAGAAAAGAGAAAAAGTAAGAAAGAGAAGACAGAGAGAAAGAGGAAAGAGAGAAAGAAAGAAAGAAGAGAGAGAGAGAGAGAAGAGGAAAGAGAGAGAGAGAGAAAGAAAGAAAAAAAGAAAAGATTTTATAACCAAGATCAGTATGTCATTGTTAAACAGTATACTCTAAAGGAAAAAGGGGAGAAAGAAAAGAAAAGAGAAAGAGAAAGAAACATTTTTATACTTTAAAAACGTCCAAGGTCTGTGTAAGTACTTGAAAAAAAATGTTGGGCTTCTATATTTTCTGGATACTTATTTATTATAAAGAAATATACAAAAAATATGGAAGCCCAACATTTAAAATAATGTAATTTGTGAATTAAAGACCTGATACTGACCTAAAGTAGGTTGTCCCATCATAATGGTTAGCAAGCTAATGCCTCGTGTTACATCCTATCAGTGGTGAATGAGTCAGGTAAATAAATAAATAAACAATAATACCTATCTAAAGTAAATTTCTTACAGTAGTCTAGGTTTACCAATTAAAAAGGGGGGCAATTTGAATTACTTGTAATTCTGTAAAGATCATATGTTTAAAAAAAAAATACTTGATATAATTTATTTTTTATCAATTGTTGTCAGGTTTTCAACCTTTGGTGATTTGAATAAAATAATTTTTCAATTCCTAATTGAAGGAAATACTGTATAAATAAAGTCACTTGTTGCGTGCCTGTGTCGGAAAGATTTTGAATTTCTTTGAGAAGTTTTTCCCTCATACCTTTAATATGAAAATCACTTGAATTTCTCTACTCTCTGCAAAATTTTTGAATGAAATGGTTTTCTTAGAATGTTCTTATCCTGCTGTCTCTCTTAGTCCTTCTGGCTCAGATACAATCTTTCTTTTCCAATTAATTATCTTCAGAGGAGAATTTTTCTTTCTTTTTTATTTTTCTTCATTAGGAACATTTAAAAATTTTTTGAATAGACAGACTAGTCTAATTGCTTTTCTTCTCTCAGAACAAGTCCTAAATTTTGTTTCAAATGGATCAACACTTCCATGTTGCTTCTGCTTATGAATTCAAACCAAATAACTTGAAATAAAGTACACTCACTTAAAGTACACTCTATAAATTGCTCAAACCAATAACTTGAAATAAACTTCACTCATGAGTTCCTATTAGACCAGATTTAACCATGATATCAGCAGCATTTCTTCTGAGACCCTTTAAGTGAACAAATATTTGAAATTCTTTCTGGAGGATTTTCTTTTAGTTTATTTTTTTATACATGTTAGAGTAGGAAGAATTCTCATATTTCTATCATCAATGGAGTGTTTCTGGTAAATGTTAGGGTAAGAAGAATTGTCTCATATTTCTATCATCAATGGAGTGTTTCTGGTAAATGTTAGGGTAGAAGAATTTCTATATTTCTATCATCAATGGAGTGTTTCTGGTAAATGTTAGGGTAGGAAGAATTGTCTCATATTTCTATCATTAATGGAGTGTTTCTGGTAAATGTTAGGGTAAGAAGAATTGTCTCATATTTCTATCATTAATGGAGTGTTTCTGGTAAATGTTAGGGTAGGAAGAATTGTCTCATATTTCTATCATTAATGGAGTGTTTCTGGTAAATGTTAGGGTAGGAAGAATTGTCTCATATTTCTATCATTAATGGAGTGTTTCTGGTAAATGTTAGGGTAGGAAGAATTGTCTCATATTTCTATCATTAATGGAGTGTTTCTGGTAAATGTTAGGGTAAGAAGAATTGTCTCATATTTCTATCATCAATGGAGTGTTTCTGGTAAATGTTAGGGTAGGAAGAATTGTCTCATATTTCTATCATCAATGGAGTGTTTCTGGTAAATGTTAGCATAGGAAGAATTGTCTCATATTTCTATCATTAATGGAGTGTTTCTGGTAAATGTTAGGGTAGGAAGAATTGTCTCATATTTCTATCATTAATGGAGTGTTTCTGGTAAATGTTAGGGTAGGAAAAATTGTCTCATATTTCTATCATTAATGGAGTGTTTCTGGTAAATGTTAGGGTAGGAAAAATTGTCTCATATTTCTATCATCAATGGAGTGTTTCTGGTAAATCTTTGGCAAAAGAACAACTAAAGCCATCTAACCTTGTACCCATACCATGTAATTCATTTCCGAGAAAATATTAAAAATATTGACAGTTAGCTGGAAATGGTGGAGGAGAGAAAAACACTTGGGATGTGTGGATATGATTTTTCTGCATCAGTGATGCAGGACACGTACTTATCAGCATCTCTGCAGATCATAATATTATCATAATGCATCAGTCTCCTGAATTTTTTAAATAATACTATATTTTTTATCAATTTACAAATAAAAACTGATGAGTAGATATCAGAGCACATTTACCCATGACATCAGCTGCATTTTTCTTGGGACTCTCAAAATAAATAAATACTTTAAATTCTTTGAGGGTGATTTTATTTTTTTTAAATAAATATTAGGATGAAAAGAATTTTCTCATGTTTCTAGAATTAATAGAATGTCCTTTTAATTCTGATAAATCTTGGGCAAAATTAGAAAAGTTACTGTATTCATATTAAATTGCATTAAATATATTTCTTTATTTGTTGAACAGTAGGATTGAAATATAAATTGTTTTATTATTTTTTAAATAATACTTTATTTTTTATTAATTTGCAGATACTAGCAGTATTTTGAAAGAACCATTTTGAAATTTGAAAAGACACATTCAAACACATACCAAAGGAAAAATATGTTCTTGTTGAGTGGGTAGATTTGCATATTGACATCTCAAAAGACAATTCATTTTGTTGCATCTCAGTACATGAACATTTTCCCTAAATTCATATTTCAAAGAACAACTTGGAAAATAAGCTCTAGTGAAAACCAATTGTTCTCCACTGTAAAGGTCTGCATTATCACATCATTCAGAAATGAAAACAGACACAGAAACACACACTGAAGAGGAAACATTTTCTGGTAAAATCTGTGGTTCAGCATTTTCACATAATTCCAGTTTGAAAACTCACATACAAGTACACACTGGAGAAAAAACATTTTCTTGTGAAGTCTGTGGAGCAGCATTTTCACGGAATTCCCATTTAAAAATGCACATACGAACACACACTGGTGAGAAACGATTTTCTTGTGAAGTATGTGGATTAGCATTTTTTACAAGTACCCATTTAAAAGACCATATGCGAACACACACTGGAGAGAAACCATTTTCTTGTGATGTCTGTGGATCAGCATTTTCTACAAATAGCAATTTAAAAATTCACATGCGAATGCACACAGGAGAGAAACCATTTTCTTGTGAAATATGTGGATCGGCATTTTCTAGGGGTTCTTATTTGAAAATCCACATGCGAACACATACTGGAGAAAAACCATATACTTGTAAATTATGTGGATCAACATTTTCACACAGGATTGTTTTACAAAGACACATGTCCTCACACAATGGAGAGAAACCATTTTCTTGTGAAGTCTGTGATTCAGCATTTTCAGTCCATTGTAATTTGAGAAGACATATGCGAACACACACTGGAGAGAAACCATTTTCGTGTGAAGTGTGTGGATCAGCATTTTCTTGGAGTTCCAGTTTGAGAAGACACACGCGAACACACACGGGTGAGAAACCATTTTCTTGTCAAGTTTGTGGATCATCATTTTCACAGAGTTCCCAGTTAAAAGCCCACATGCGAACACATACTGGAGAGAAGCCATTTTCTTGTGAAGTGTGTGGATCAGCATTTTTTAAAAGTACTCATCTGAAAGATCATATGCGAACACACACTGGAGAGAAACCATTTTCTTGTGAAGTCTGTGGATCAGCATTTTCTACAAATAGCAGTTTGAAAATCCACACGCGAATGCACACTGGAGAGAAACCATTTTCTTGTGAAGTATGTGGTTCAGCATTTTCTACAAGTTCCAGCTTGAGAAACCACATGCGAACACATACTGGTGAGAGACCATTTTCTTGTGAAGTCTGTGAGTCAGCATTTTCTAGGAGTTCTCATTTGAAAAGGCATATACAAATACACACTGGTGAAAAAAGACAAAGCCATTAACCCAGATATTGTCATATGGAATAAACATAAAAAAAACTGCTATCATTATTGATGTAGCTGTCCCAAATGATTATGGCTCAATAGAGCTGAGCGGGAAAAGATCACAAAATATCAAGACCTCAAGAATGACCTAAAAACAACTTGGTCATTGAAAGAAATCAATATCATACCAGTTGTGATAGGGGCAACTGGGTTTGTAAAGCAAAACTTGAAAAAGTACTTTGAAACAATACCAAGTTAACCAAGCTGCTATGAAATACAAATAGCAGGTATCAAAGGAACACGCTCTATCCTAAAAAGATCCTTAGGATACAAGTACTATTTATAAAGGAATCAGGTGTTAGCCCCAGGGTAGGGGCCTGTTGGCTTCTAGAAATTGTTAAAAAGAAAATAAAACAAGAAAAAGTGAAAAAAAAAAAAAAAAAAAAAAAGTGAACAATAAAACATGAAATCACTGGTTGAACATGGACAAATGAGAGAAAACCACCATAAAAATATCCTCTAATTGGAACAAACACCAAAAAACAAAATAACTGCCATCAACCAGCTTGCAATACCTGTCATTTCCTATGGTTTTGGTATTATTGACTGGCCACAATGCTACATCAATAGGCTTGATACCAAAATTAGGAAAATGCTAACCCTGTATAAGGTTACCTACTAATATCAGTGCATGGACAGGATATACTTATTAAGAAGAGAGGACAGTTTAGGTCTCATTTAAATCAACCATGCATATTGAGCCACAATATTAAGCATGGGGGAGTACATCAAGAGTTCCATGGATAAGATAATGTCAATGGTAAATAAATAACAGACCTCAACTACAAAAATAGCAGGAAGAATTTGCTAGTGAAGTCTGTCAGCATTTTCAAGGAGTTTGCAGTTTAAAAACCACATGCAAATGCACTATTTGGATTAGACATTTTAACAAAGTTTAGTTTGAAAATAAAAACATGAAAATACACTCTAGTGAGAAACTATTTTCTTTTGAAGTCTATGTATCAGCATATTCTAGGAAGTATCATTTGAAAAATCACATGGGAATACACAATGAGCCTAATAGACACAACCTCGAATATGTTTGATCTCTCTGTACAGAGGTTTGTAAGTGTCTGACATGAAGATACTCCCCCTAGGAAGTAAACCCTAACAAAATATTACAATAACAATGAAAATTATCATAAATACAGATGAGAAATACTGGCAAGTCATTGTGCAGGATAAAAATGTTTTTTTGTTATGGTTACATACTGGGCTAAACGAGGAAAGTAACAGTGTACCTTCCCCTATTGATGATACCACAAGTAGCATCACTCAGCAGGATACCCCACCAGACCAGCACAATACTGATCCTGGAATCCAGCAAGATCAAACAAGGACCACTAGGAAAAGAAATTATAACTTTCCCAGAAAATAACTGCTGGTCATGAATTTTTTTGTCCGTCCCATGAATTGGATTTATTTTTCATCAAGTTAATTCTGTTAAACCAGAACAAATGGAAATCTGGACATAGAATATCAGATGAATAAGGCACATGATTGAAAACTTTCCAAACAAGTTCTTACAATGTTAAGCCTCAAGTCACTCACAATACAACCTAAAAGAATACTACACCCAACCTATTTAACTAAATCTCTAGATAAAAGGGTATGAAAACACACAGTTTTTAAAATGAATATATTTCTATATCATTTTCATTGCTAATTTTGATTTATAAAAAATCATCATCAGAGTTTTTAGATGTAAATGTTTTTAATCCAGACTCATCATGAGAGAAGCAGAAAATAATTTAAAATCAAACCAGAAACTAAGAAATATATTATTAAAAAGAATAATTGATTATAAATGATTTCTCCTCAGATTATTATTTCTGACTAGTGTTTGTGTATATATATATATATACAGGGTCAGGCAAAATGATCTGACACATTTGTAGGTTTAATAAAATGCAAATGAAGTAAAGAAACAAAAAAGTGTTTTTATTTTCGAAAAGTACATATAATGCCATTTTTTTTCATATAATGCCATTTTTTTTCATATAATGCCATTTTGTTTTGTTTCTTTATAATGCCATTGTTTTTCGTTTCTTTTTCAGTTGCTGCCATGAATTGGACTGGTGAGCATCGCGCTTTCATTGTGGAAACGTTTATCAAAACAAACGAATCTGTAACTGCATCACAAAGAGCGTTCTGTTTGCACTTCAATCTTGGTAGACATGATCCCATACCAGCTCGAAACACAATCTTGTTAGGGGTTACCAGCTTCAGAGCTACTGGATCTGCATTGAAACGAAAATCAACCGTCCGACCTCGCACTGCCAGAACTCCAGAAAATGTGGCAGCGGTAAAAGCTTCAGTTCAACAGTCTCCACTCCGTTCCACATTTAAACGCACCCAGGCTCTTAGACTTTCCGAAAGAAGTTTGCGAAGAATTCTTCACAATGATCTTCAAATGCATCCATACAAAATAATGTTGATAAACATTTCCACAATGAAAGCGCAATGCTCACCAGTCCAATTCATGGCAGCAACTGAAAAAGAAACGAAAAACAATGGCATTATAAAGATCATTGTTTCTTTACTTCATTTGCATTTTATTAAACCTACAAATGTGTCAGATCATTTTGCCTGACCCTGTATATAAGCAGCAGCGCATATGTTCAACATGAAAACATGCTACCAAAACAACCATTTTTTTTCCAACTTCAAAAATGTTTTACTATATAACTTGACAAAAGTTGTGATTTTTCTTCTAATAAGGGGTTAGCGAGATTTATACTTTACTTTAAAAATCATCTATGATTTTTTTAAATTTTAAATAGAACAGGTTATAAGATGAAAAATAAATAATCATTTTCAATCATTTTTATATAATAAAAGTGATCATTTTATTGATAGCATATATGATAGAAAAATAACTCAACATTTCTATAAAAAGAAGAAAAAAAATTGTATTTGAGGAGCAAATACAATCATCAATTCTACCAAAAGAAAAAACTAATTCCACCATGACCAACAAACATCAAACAGGAATGTGATTGTGTTCTACGATAAAGTTATTCAAGCAGGTAGCTATATAAATTCAAGGCAACAAACCAGATATTGTAATCTGGAATAAACATGAAAACACTGCACTCATTATTATTGTAGCTGTCTCAAATGATTATGGCTTCAATTGAGTCAAACATGTGTGGCGAGAGAAACCACGAACATAGTGGTTCAAAGCGTGCACGACTGTATTTGGCATGCAGAATGAGATCAGAGGCGAGTGGGGAGATTGAACTCACATCCTCCTGATCGTGATTCGTGGCCTGACGCATGTGAATTACTAAACTGTCCAGAGTGGCCCGGATGTGAAGGATTGACGCGTCCTGATTAATGTCGCATGGGCAAGTCAGAGTAAGGAGCCCGGATGAACACTGTAATTGTGTATATAATGACCAGCCCTCACAAACCTAGGATAAAAAGCTTGCAGTAGCATTTTGGCTGTTGCGACGAAGTGGACGAGAGAAAAGATATTTTGATAGTGTTGGTGAGAAGAGTGCAGCATTGCTGGGAGAGATTATTTCAGACTGAACATTTGGTCAGTTGGGAGAGTAAAAGCGTCAGACTTAACTGTGCCCCCCAGAGAACATTTTTATTAGAACATGAAAAAATCACAAAATCCCAAGACCTCAAGAACGACCTAAAAACAACTTGGTCATTGAAAAAAATCAATATATACCGGTTGTGGTAGGTGCAACGGGGTTGGTCAAACAAAACATTAAAAAATACCTTGTTGACACAATACTTGTTTAACCAAACTGCTATGAGTGCAAATAGCAGCTATCAATGGAACATCCTCCATCCTAAAATGAGCCCTAGGATATAAATACTATATATAAAGTTGTAAAGTGTTAGCCCCAGAAAGGGGCCCCTTGGTCTCTAAAAAATATTTAAAACAAAATTTAAAACAAAAAGAAATAAACCATTTTCCTGTGAAGTGTGCAAAACTGCATTTTCACCAAGATTAACTTTGAAAAGACATAAACACACTTGTCATTGTATTTGTTATTGTTAGATTTCCCTTTGCTATCTTCTTCGACTGGGTTGTTTATCTGCTGTCTTATCTGGGTGTCTGCTTAAGAAAATGACTATGATTGCTTTTTTTTTTTCAAACTGGGCTTAAAACTAATGTAATTTATTATAAGCCAACAATTTATATTCTGTTCTTAAATTCCTGTTTAGTTACTGTGAAAAAATGCATTCTTTTTTACCAAGAAACTAAGTATCAAAAAGGCATCCTTATTTTTAGTTAAAAAAATTCAGTATTCATTCATTATATGAATAGTTTATTTTTAAAAAAAAAGGATTTTGAGTTACACTGATTAAAATTAATTATAATGATAAAAGAATCTAAGAATTTTTGTATTATAATATTCCTTTATTTTAGGAATTTTTTTCCTGTTTACATTTTAAAGAAATGTTACCCTAAACCCATGAGTAGTTTGAAACATAATTTTATTGGTTATTCGAACTTAACGAACCTAAATTCCACCATTGTATGTCACCCCACCAAAAGAGAAATACAAAAAATCAGGGAATTAACTGAATTTGATGAAATTTTCAGTGTTGATATATTAATGAATAAAAGATATAATGCAATAGTTATTTTGCTTAAAAACTTTTACATTTTTTCAGATCAGTTAACTTTGAACCACATATCTTTGAGGCATAACACAGATTAACACACCTTGTCATTGTATTTGTTATTGTTAGATTTCTCTTTGCTATCTTCTTCGATGGGATTGTTTATCTGCTTTCTTGTCCTGGTCTCTGCTTCAGAAAATTGCCATGATTGCTTTTTCTTTTTCAAACTGGGCCATCACCAAAATTGATATAATTTGTTATAAGCCAAAAATTTATATTCAGTTCTTAAATTCCTGTTTAGTTACAGTGAAAATGTATATGCTTTTTGACAAAGAAACTAAGTATTAAAAAAGTCTTCCTTATTTGTAATTAGAAAAATCAAGTATTCATTCATTATATAAATAGTTTATTTCTTAAAAAAAAAAAGGGTTTGATTTACATTGATTAAAATTGATTTTAATGATAAAAGAAATTACAAATTTATGTATTATGGTATTCCTTTCAATTTAGGAATTTTTTTCCTGTTAACATTTTAAAAAAAATGTTACCCTAAACTCATGGGTGGTTTGAAACATAATTTTATTTTTCTAAAGTTCTTAATTGCCTATTGAGTTACAGTAATAAAACATTTCAACTGTCAAATTTATTATCTTTTTTGCTCTATAAAGATTTAACAATAAAAAAAGCTAAGAATTAGAAATGTAAATTTTTTGTATTACAATATCTTTTTTTTTTTTTTTTTTTTTTTTTACTTAAAATAGTATTTTGCTTGGTTTGAAAATATTTCAGGAATTTTAGTTTCCAAAAATTAAGAATTTTTTTTACAATTAGTTCTAAATTACAAAAGCATTAAATTCAAATTTGTTTGGTTTATTTGTCGTAAAGGATCCACTTTTGTCACAAGTGACTATTCAGTCAAGAAAGGGGTCATTGGTGTTACGCAAACTGAGCATTGAGCACACTTCAAACCGCCTAAGTTTTTGGTGCTCATTCAGCTCATGAGGGACCCATTTATTGAGCTTTGAGGCCCTATTTTTCAAAAATACTTTCTATCTGAAAATAAATTAAATTTTATTTTTGAGCACACATTAATTATTATATATGCAAAAATTCACCTGAAATAAACAACAAATTCTATGTTAAAATGACATTTCAAAATCAAGCACTTCAAGTCGGCCATTATTTTTGTAACAACCTAATATTACAATATCTCTTTTTTTTTTTTTTTTTGTTTTACATTTAAAATAGTATTTTTCTTGGTTTGAAATATTTTCAGGAATTTTTAGTTCTCCAATTTTTACAAGTTTTACAATTAGTACTAAATTACAAAACAATAATTGTAGAAAAGCATTAAATTTAAATTGGTTTGGTTTATTTGTTTAATGGCATATCAACTTTCATTGGTTATTTAATGCCAAAGTCATTCTTATAGAAGAATAGAAGTGGTAAAATTTAATCAGTGAAATGAAGGAAAGAAAAAAAAAAAAAGAGTGAATGAGGTTAAATCAAAATTATTATACTTTCTACATATTGAACTATTTTGCCATAACTCTTAAGTAAATGTATCAAAAGTTTTAATAATTAAATTATCATACTGTAATATATCCACAAATCCTGATAGTATCATTTAATCCATATGAATCAAAACTGAAATTTTCACTTTTCATTATTAAAGTGTATGTGCAATTTTAATACTCATTGACATCTCTTTTCTGAGTTATAAGTCAGTCACATGCATACAAAAACAGATGTCACTGACTTATATATATCTAAAGGAGTCACTCCTTTAGATATATATATACGAGGGAGATTCCAAAATTATCCGCACTTTTGTTTTATGGAAGAAATTATTAGAACATATTATTATAGTCATTATCTATGTGTCTTAGTCTTGAACAAACTCAACAAGTATGGATCTGTGAAGTCAATAAAAAAGTAATTTTCTTCTGTAATATGAATTTATTCATTATATTAATCTTTATGCAACACATATCCCTAAGTCATTAAATTGTCTGTAATATTCAGAGGAATTGTGATCAGCTTAAGAAAAAATAATGATAAAATGTTATCTGTATTATATTAACTAAGCATCGTTTATAATGTAGATACTTTAGAGTATGATGAGTTTATTTTTGGAATTATTGCTGATCAAATATCTGCTGGGACGTCTGGTTCTGATTATCCGACTATGATTAATATCCATTTTTTTAATAATTCAACGTTTTATGCCGGACTTTTTTCTGGTCTGAACGGAGACAACTAACTCATTGATTTCTTTAAAAGGGATAATTACTGTAATAAATTAGTGCAGTCAAACAACAATTTCCAAATAATAAAATGATGGGTTCTGTCAAAACATTTTAAGAACGCAACGATCACAAAGTACGAGAGCAATTAATGAGTAAGAAGAAATCTGAAACATGATGCCAAGAGGAATTTTTGCAAGTAAAAAGAGACAAGAAACTAAAACAAAAAAAGGCAAAAGAATAACAACATTGGGGATTGAAATGAACGAGATAATGAGGGTCAGCGACAAGAATCATTCTTTTCCTAATCAATATGTCGGAGTGCATCGATCTGTCACTTAAACTGCAACTTTGTGATGGAAGAGTAAGGGAAGAAAGAAAAAGAAACACATTGATGATGGTAACTCACCAGTTCACTAGAACTGTCTTGCTGAATCTTCTTATCAGGGGTGGAGGTTGACAGGCATCCTGCTCCTTCTTCAGGTGTCATGCTTTTCCTGTCACTTTTAAACTTCCTTTATTCACTCATACACACTTCTATAGGTAGTGCACTATCCGTGTTATGGGCGAAAAGCCTCCAATGAATTTCAGCTCCTGACCCTCCTTCCAGACCAGAGAAATCAGGTCACTTATTTGGTGCATACTGCTAGTGGAGTGGCCACTTTAAAGACACCTAGCAAAATAGTGTGATCAGTCTCAAATTTTAATCACATAACCACAACACTGCCAACTATAAGCATGTACGTGTAAAAGCAGTGTTACAATAATGAAGATATTTTATGGCAGATAATTTTTTACTCTTCTTTGTAGATATATATATATATATATATATATATATATATATATATATATATGCATATATGCACTTACACACAGAGACACATACACATACACACACACACACACATATATATATATTTTACCAACCCCTCCACATGAGCAGGATGCGATATAAGGTCAATTTCTTAAGTGCAGTTTAACAGGTTTGAATTCAGAGTTTTCCTTCTCCCCGCCGAAAGAATAAAAATTACCAAAAAAACAGGGAATTAACCGAATTTAATGAAATTTTCAGTGTTGATATATCATAATAATAATAATAATATCTTTTCAGCTAGTATATTAGGTCTGAGACCTGTCAGTTGTTCCTTATAAACATTCATCTTAATTCCACAGAATATTTATAATCTTTCCACAGATTATCTAACATTGCCTTAAAGGAGTTTAGAGATGGGGCATTCACTATTGATGATGGTAGTTTATTCCATGTATTCACCACTCTGTTACTAAAATAATTTTGTCTTGCATTTGCTTTACAAATTTTTTTAAAGTGTATTAATTTATGACCCCTGGTTTTGATATTTTGAGCAATGTTTAGTAGATCAAAGTTCATTGAATAAAATCCCTGGGTATATTTGTAGACTTCAATCATATCCACTCTTGTACGTCGATAAACCAGACTTGGTAAGTCAATATTCCTAAGTCTTTCTTCATATGAAAGGTTTTTTAAATCATTCACTAATTTGGTAGCTCTCCTCTGAACTCCCTCAATGAGTTTTATGTCCTTGATTAGTTTTGGACTCCAAACCATTTCTTCAGATAAAAGATATAATGCATCAGTTATTTTATTTAAAAACTTTTACATTTTTTCAGGTCAGTTAACTTTGAACCACGTATCTTTGCAAATCTGTGTTATGCCTCAAAGATACGTGGTTCAAAGTTAACTGACCTGAAAAAATGTAAAAGTTTTTAAATAAAATAACTGGTGCATTATATATTTTTATTCATTAATATATCAACACTGAAAATTTCATTAAATTCGGTTAATTCCTTGATTTTTTTGTATTTTTTTTTCTTTCAACGGGGTGACATACGATGGTGAAATTTTGCTCTGTTAAGTTCGATTTAAATTCACTTATTGTATTAGGCATTAGCATTTTTGTTGTCTGCAAAGAATTTTAAAAGCGAATTAAAAATAATTAAATCTATTATTTAAGGTCAAACTTTGTCTAAATCAATAAGTAGTAACATAATAACCATCATTAAAAAAAGAAAAATATCATTACATATGCAGTTTATTTTCAAAAGATTTAAAACCATTTGTTTTGGTCAATTTCGATCCAATCCGCCATTCAGCCTCTTTTTCGATGGTTTTAAGTTCTTGTTTATAATTTTACTGTAACATTCGCGATTGCAAAAAAATTTACCAAAAATCAGGTAATTATCCGATTTTAATGAAATTTTCAGTATTGATTTAACAATTAATCAATTTTATAATGCATCAGTTATTTTATTTCAAAACTTTAATTTAGTATTTTTGCTATGAAAAATTAATATATAAAATTCATTTAAAATATGAAAGTGCTGATGTTAAGTTTTAAATGTTATATTTTTAGATTTTAAAAATAAATATCTACTTAATGCAACCCTTATTTTAGGTGCCAAAAGTAATAAGTTTTGAAGAAAAACTCGATTGAAAATGTACCCCCTCCCCTTTTTAAGCAGAAAAAAACATCGATGTATAATTTTTTCTTTTATAAAATAATAGCCAATTAAATAATTATTGAAATGAGTAAAAAAGAAATCTCCAAAAAAAATTAATTATTTATTATTTTTTTACATTTTATTTTTCGATTTCGGTACTTATTTTCTCATAAAACAACAACCGTAAAAAAATTTTTTTGTTTCTATTCATAACTTCGGTCTTTTATCTCTTTATTTATACTGTAATTAGTATCGAAAATGACCAACTCGCAAAACATTTTACGCCCCCAACATAAGGGGGGTCAAAATTAAGTGACCTGAAAAAAATGAGAAAGTTTTGAAATAAAATAAATAATGCCTTATAAAGATCGTTTTTCGATAAATAAACACTGAAAATTTCATTAAAATCCGATAATTCCCTGATTTTTGTTAAATTATTTTCTGTAGTCATTTTGTCAAAAACGCATTTTAGGCTCATTTTGCCAATAGCTAGTATTAGGCTACAGTCCCAAGCCGATTATCGTTCAATTGTGTCGGATGTAAAAAGTGGCCGAATAAATTGTCCTTTAATATTAAAATGATATCACCCCAAAATTCCAATTTTTTTTTCGCGCATGTTTATTGTCGCAAGAGTTAATAAAATAAGTTTTAAGTGATTAAAATACGTATAGAACGAAAATAGCTCCGAATTCAATTAGCCAATGAGATTACAGATTTTATCTGGAATGTAAACATCAGCTGGTGTTCTGTGTTTATGAAATAAAAAAATATTAATTTAGAATGACCCTCAAAACACCCCAAAAAAATTCCTAATAATATGCTTTAGTAACTAAAGCAAACAATATAATGCTTTAGTAACTAAAGTAAACAATTTTTTTTTTCTTCAGGAAAAATTTCAAAATATAATTTTCAATTAAAGAACTGGCTTTTTAGAAAAAAAATTTTTTTTTTAATGAACCTAAAATGCGTATGACTTTAGCCCCCTACAGAAAATAATTTACCAAAAATCAGGGAATTATCGGATTTTAATGAAACTTTCAGTGTTTTATTTATCAATGAACGATCTTTATAATGCATTATTTATTTTATTTCAAAACTTTCTCATTTTGTTCAGGTCACTTAATTTTGACCCCACCTTATGTTGGGGGGCGTAAATTGTTTTGGTCATTTTCGATACTAATTACAGTATAAAAAAGAGATAAAAGACCGAACTTATGAATAGAAAACAACAAAAATTTACGCGATATGCGAAATACTATTATTTTTGTCTTTTTTCTAAAAAGCAAATTCGCTTATTACTCATTTTATTTACGTGACTTGTTGTCACATGATGCGAAATACTATTATTTTTTTATTTTTTCTAAAAAGCAAATTCGCTTATTACTCATTTTATTTACGTGACTTGTTGTCACATGATGCGAAATACTATTATTTTTTTTTTTTTTTCTAAAAAGCAAATTCGCTTATTACTCATTTTATTTACGTGACTTGTTGTCACATGATGCGAAATACTATTTTTTTTTTTTTCTAAAAAGTCAGTTTATTTTTTAATTGAAAATTATTCTAAAAAGCGAGTCCACGTTTCTTAGTAAATGATACAATTTTATGCTTTTGGAAGGTAAAATGCACATAAAACATTTTTTTTCGCTAACAACTGTTGCTTCTTCTCGCTGGAGGTGGCCATTCTTACTTATTCGTATTTCGAGCATACGATTCCCATTCGCTTATTCCGTTTTCGGAGCTACTCCATTTTGGTTCGTATTTTTTTGCGAAGTAGTCCGTTTAAATTTTACTTTTCGCATAATATCAAGATATGCCACCGATTGCGAAAACTTTTTATTAGCCTTTTTTGATTTTTAATTAATAATTACGCTAAAATTATTACTGCTACTTGTAGAGCATCGTAACTCGAAAACTAAGCCCTTTTTGACGCCTGGGACTGTAGCCTATATATTTTAACACCTTTCGTGATGTTGAAAAAAAAAACAGAATTATTTCCCTTGAATTTTTCTGTTTTGAAAATATTTTTGCATCGTTTGTTAATTGAATAACGGTTTTATTTTTTTAGTTTAATAATCCAACCAGATAAACATTAGTTTTATTAAAAATTTTACACTTCTTCTCTTTTCTCTAATGTTGCATTGCCCAAAAGAAAAAGAAATCAGACGGAAGTAAGTATAAAGTTTTATTATTTTCTTTCGTTAGTCATTTGCAAGAATGCGTTGTTGTTTTTTTATTCACGAAGAAGACAATTTAAGATTATATATTTTTAAATATGTGAAAATATTTTCTTTTTTATGAATCTAAAAAAATCATGTGGAAGATGTAGGTGTTAATTTTGCTGAATAACGAGAAAACAGAAAGAAATATAAAGTTTTCTTAATTTCTTAAATTTAGTCGGAGTTTCTCAATTTACTAATAAAAAAAATTTGAAATTGAAATTATTTGTGCCAAATGTAAAACTAAAGACAGGTTTAAAAAAAATAATTAAACGATGGATACTTATTTATGAATGAATATAAGCAAAATCAAAATCCTTATAAAATACTTCAGGAAATATTTCTTATTAAAGTTACTCACCCCGTTTATTTAAATTATTATTTCAGTAAATGTTGACAAAAATGTAAACAAAACTTAACAAAAACTGAGTTCAAATTTGCAAAGTATTTTTCCTAGGTGTACACCCAAAATCCGTTTTTGACGATGAATTTAGCCCCCCCCCTCCGAAAATAATTTACCAAAAATCAGAGAATTTTCAGATTTTAACGAAATGTTCAGTGTTGATTTATGAATGAATGAACTTGCATTATTTATTTTATTTCAAAACTTTCTCATTTTTTTAAGGTCACTTAATTTTACCCCACCCTTATTTTAGGGGTGTAAAATCTCGGCGTGTTATTCCTTGTTTGATACTAATTACAGTATAAATAAAAAGATAAAAAACCGAAGTTGTAAATAGAAAAAAAAAATTAAGGGGAATATTTATTAAGAAAATAAGTACCGAATATCGGAAAATAAGATGTAAAAAAAAAATTTTTTTTAAATTAATTTTTTTGAGATTTCTTTTTTACTCATTTCGATAATTATTTAATTGGCTATTATCTTATAAAAGAAAAAAATATACATCGATATTTTTTCTGCTTAAAAAAGCGAGGGGGGGGGGGCTAATTTTTCAATAGAAATAAAGCTTCAACGTTGATATTAGATTTTGAAACATGTTTTAAAATGTTTTGTTATTGATTTCTAAGAAGATACTGTTATTAGTCTTTTTTTCTTGTTCATAACTACTTTACACAAATCAACCAATTTGGTTAAAATTTTAGGCAAATTTAATTGTTTAGAATGTATTAAAAATAAATTACATATATAATATTATTTTGCCTTTTTTTATTGATGCTTATTATGTTACTACTTATCCGCTTAAACAAGAATTTGACCTTAAATAATCGATTTAATTAATTTTAAAATGAAAATGTGCACAGTAATTGGTAGTACCTAGTCTATATAAAGGTAAGTATTAAGAAAACAACTATTCTATTAATAAACAATGATTTTATTAATAGATTATCTCTTTGATACTTAACCCTAACAAGAAAAATCTTATACAATCATTAAATGGAAAAGACTAATTAATTTGACCACAATTTTTCTTTAAACTATAAAAGTCATTGGGATGGCCTAATGTTGGTATCAGCCAATCAGCGAGGGAGTCTATCCCCTTTTCAATAGCGCTAGACCAAGGAGATTATTTTAGCATCTGAGGTGGGGCGCCACACCTAACATCAGCTCCTCACTTTACCACACAGATCCCTGTGCTACTCATACGCTGAGTTGGCGAGGCCTAGTATCGAACCTTGGGATTCCTAGCTGAACGCTCTACCGACTGAGCTAAACCCGACCCTAAACTATAACTAGGTTATTATTATCAGACTTTATTTTAAAAGAGATATTATTCCAGTTTTTTTTCTATGAATTAAATTTGTAAGAATGTTGACTGTAATTTTGAAAAAAATTATACTTTTATTAATTTTAAAAAAAGCTAGTTGATTTGACAACAGTTTTTGTTTTTTAGACTATCAACCATTGACTTTATTTCAACAAGGCAATTCGGCAGGCTTTTTCTTCGAATTAAATTGATGAGAACGTTGACTAATTTTAAAAGATTTTTTAGAAACCGAGATTAATTTGTAGCGGTACAAAGTCGATAGTAATCAACAATGATTGTAAAACACAGGATTCAAATTTGCAAAATATTTTTCTTTTTTATGACAAACTTCATGTGACTATCATTTAATTAAAACCGGAAAGCAAACTTTATAGTTGATATTTGAATTATGAAACCTGTTTACAAATGTAAAGTGTGTGTGTAGATGCCTATAGAAAGATAAGTATTCATAAAATATGGAAGCCTAACATTTTTATTTGGT
Source organism: Doryteuthis pealeii (assembly GCA_023376005.1). Taxonomy (NCBI): domain Eukaryota; kingdom Metazoa; phylum Mollusca; class Cephalopoda; order Myopsida; family Loliginidae; genus Doryteuthis; species Doryteuthis pealeii. The sequence continues at coordinate 99,493,745 of CM042151.1, forward strand.
TTGGTTTGTTTTGTTTTGTTTTACGGCATATCAACCTCAGTGGGTCATTTAATGCCGATAAAGTTTTGAAATAAATCAATTCTTAATGGATAATACAATTTTGTTTATCAACTCCTGTTTTTCTATTTAACCCATAGATGGGACCCTAACAGATACTACCACTCCGGGTCAGAGTGGACAGGGAGCAATGGTGATGAAGGGGTGCTCCACATTCCCCAAACCTCCAAAACTGGAAACTCACCATCAGATAGAGTTTAACGTCATTCCCAGGACATGTAGACCCGCAGCCACTGCCTTCTAGCACCCATATGATAAAAAGGGGTTGGGCCTTGCCATAAGGGCAATAGGGTTGGGAAAATCATATAGGTGCTAGGGCTTGATGTGACCAGCCGATTGATTGGAGGGGGCCTCTCCGACCGCCTGTCTAGCCCAAGATAGGGCCAAAGTGGAGTATTGCATGTCATGAACTGCTCATCCACCTGGGCTCTATCCTTAAGCATCACGGGTTACCACCCATGGCCACACAGGTGGCCCCATTGGGGGAGTCTTACCCCTCTGCAGAGGTGCAGTCGGTGCATTCTAACGCCCCAGCCGACAGGGTGGTAACATTTTTATGTAATTTTTGAATTAAAGATCTAACACTGACTTTATTTTTTACTGCATAACAATAACATATCTAAAAGTAGGCCATCCCATTCTGGTGTAATGATTCATATGCTAGTCTTGCATATACGATACTCTATTTTTGTGACCTTGTGTCACACCCCACCCATGGCAAACTGTAACAGTACGATTTACTAGAAAAAAATGAAGCTGCTACGATAATCTCGTAAATTCACAATCTTTGATTTCTTACTTTAGATCAGGATTCTGTTATCCAAACCAACACACAAAACCTTCATTACACACAATAAGTAAAGACTATAACAGGGTGTCAAGTCCTTAATCGTCATGCACAGAACAGAACTAGCAGGTTACATTCAATCAATACGCATGCAAAATCTGTAGGAGAACTGCCTCCCTACATATAAGAATAAGAAAGTTCTATGCTACTGTAACAGTATGGTTTACTAGAAAAAAAATGAAGTAGCTATGATAATCTCGTAAATTCACAATCTTTGATTTCTTACTTTAGATCAGGATTCTGTTATCCACACCAACACACAAAACCTTCAGTAAACACAAGAAGTAAAGACTATAACAGGGTGTCAAGTCCTTAATCGTCATGCACAGAACATAGCTAGCAGGTTACATTCAATTAATACACATGCGAAGCCTGTAGGAGAACTGCCCTCCATGTCCACTCACCTGTTTTTTTTAATGTGTCACTGCCATCTTATGCAAATAAGTCTGCAGCATAAATAATGACAGTTTGGCGAGTGGCACTCAGAGAGTAGATTGGCACGTGAGACAGCGAATGTGTTTAGCTCCCAGTAAGTCACTTCTATTACACAAACAAGTTGGGTAAATATTTCATCATTATATTTCACTATTAGCATGGATTCCTATGACTTTCCCCTCTCCAAACATCAGTCATTACTCCTGGTAGGCGTTCAGCGTGGCAACTATAATCTGCACAGAGCTGATTAATGTAGGTTTTTTCTGGTCGACCTACACTGGTGTGTGATGATATTTTTTAAACTATCAATTTATTCATTATTTAAATCATATTCTTTATTAACTAGCAAATTTTCATATTCAAATTACATACATTTGAATTATGTACTTTTTATGTTTACAGTTTGTTTATTATTTACGAAATGTAAGTTAAGTTTCTTCATATAAGTTATAGAACTACCTCATATATTTAACTTATATCTAGATTTTTGAAAAAGGATGAGATTTTTTAAATTCTGTTTTTATCTATTCATTCATTTATTAATTGTTATTATCATTGTTACATATTTACTTGATATTTGTAATTATTACTATTTTTAAACTTTTATATTGAGAGTATTATTATCATTATTTAATATTTAAACATTGCTACATACATATTAATTATATATGATTGTCTTGTTTTTTTTTGTTTTTTTTTTTAAATAATACTTTACATTTTATTCCTTTACAGATAATAACAGTATTTGGGAAAAACAATTCTGAAATTTGAAAAGGATAAATGTATTCCTGCTAAGTATGTGTATCAGATTGACATTTCAAAAGACTACTTTTTGTTGCAATTCTTTATGTGAGCATTGTTGCTAAATACCTATTTCAAAGAACAACTTGGAAAATAGCCTTGAATGAAAGCCAACACTTCAACACTGTGCCAATCAGTATTTACACATCATTCAAAAATGAAAACAGACATGGAGACACACTCCGAAGAGGAAATACTTTCTTGCAAAGTTTGCACGTCAACATTTTCTGAGAGTTCCAGTTTCAAAAATCACATGCAAATACATACTCGAAAGAAACCATTTTCTTGTGAAGTGTGTGGATATTCATGTTCAAAGAATTCTCTTTTGATAGTACATATGCAAAAACACAGAGGAAAGAAACTATTTATTTGCCAAGAGTGTGGATCAGAATTTTCAAGGATTTCCCATTTAAAGAGACACATGCAAATACACACAGGGCAGAAACCATTTACTTGCCAAGTATGTGGCTCAGCATTTTCTCAAAATACCAGTTTAGAAAACCACATGCGAATACATACAGGAGAGACACCATTTTCTTGTGAAGTGTGTGAATCAGCATTTACTACGAATTCCAAGTTGAAAAGACACATGCGAACCCACACTGGAGAGAAACCCTATTCTTGTGAAGTGTGTGGATCAGCATTTTCAATCCGTTTCAATTTGAAAAGACACATGAAAACACACACAGGAGAGAAACCATTTTCGTGTGAAGTCTGTGGATTGCCATTTTCCAGCAGGTACAATGTGAAAAGTCACATGCGAATACACACTGGAGAAAAACCATTTTCTTGTGAAGTGTGTAGATCATCATTTTCACATAGTTTCCAATTGAAAATCCACATACGAACCCACACTGGAGAGAAACCATTTTCCTGTAAAGTCTGTGGTTCAGCATTTTCTAGTAGTTCTGGTTTGGAAAGCCACATGCGAACACACACTGGAGAGAAACCATTTTCCTGTGAAGTCTGTGGTTCAGCATTTTCTAGTAGTTCTGGTTTGAAAAGTCACACACGAACACACACTGGAGAGAAACCATTTTCCTGTGAAGTCTGTGGTTCAGCTTTTTCTACAAATAGCAGTTTAAAAATCCATAAGCGGACGCATACTGGAGAGAAACCATTTTCTTGTAAAATATGTGGATCAGCATTTTCTACGAGTTCCAATTTGAAAATCCACATGCGAACACACACTGGATAGAAAATAGTAAATCATGTGGATCAATATTTTCACACAGGATTGCTTTACAAAGACACAAGTGCTCACACACTGGAGAGGAACCATTTTCTTGTTCTTGTGAAAGCATTCACCCTGGGTCAGTTGAGCCAGATTCATCCAATGAATTCACCATATCCCGAATGAAAGCAGAGCATGCATGGTGATTGATGATATGAGTGTCAACCATTCCCAGTTCCACCAATGAACTCCGTAAAGGCCTGAGCCCAGGATCAGTTTGGCATTCTGCTTTACTGTTTTGAGTCAGGTTTTCAGTTGACCCCGTGGGCATTTCTTCCTGTTTGGTCTGTTTAATCTATCTATCATCCTAAAGAAAGGCATGCATTCAAACTATTCACCTCTATTATTTAAAGTAGTAGAGCAGTTTGGACTCTTTAACCTTAATACAGTAACACTATGAGAAAACCTATTAAAATTTGCTTAAAAATTGACCATGTATCGCATCCTACCCCTGCAGTGGGGTCCACTACTGACCTGGTATGGTAGTATCCGTTAGAGACCCATCTAAGCATGTTTTCAGTATAAAATGACTGAATGGATTGACATGCCATAAAACCCAACCAACCAACCATGTGGAGAGGTTGGGTAAATGTATATTTAGAGAAGCTCAATACATATCGAAAATCGAGTCTGAAATAGCAGACAAGTACCTTGTGAATATGTTGCTGTGCGGTATAGAAAGTTGAAAGGTACTGAGTTAATGGATGATGTCACTAAATTGTCAACAAAGTGAAGGATCAAGCTAATAAAGAAAAACAAACTGAATGAAAGAAAGATGAAATAGAAATATTGTTTCATAATTATTAGATTCTTAATATTTATGTACAGTAGTGTAGAAATCAAAATGGCTGTTATAAGTTGCAACCCACGGCCTTGAAGGATGAGTGACAAGGCTTGACCTCATCCTGATTCTTTCCAGTGGATACCGTGAGAATCGGTGGAGGAGACCCTCTTCCAGTTTAGATTAGAAAGAGATTTGTTTAGTCAGATCGGCCAACACCACGACGGTGGTAAGTCGTGTTATGCACGCAGCCAACTCGATCTGCGCAGGTAGTCTGGTGGGGATTTCGGAATAAAATATGATCTAAGTAAATCGAAGTCTTGTGTTATTATCTAAAAACTACCAATGACACAGGGCTTCTGATAAAGCGAAGTCCCCAAGAGAAGTCCAGACGCTAGAAGAGATGTTAGAAGAAGACGACAATCAGGTTTGAGATTACTTGAAAAAAACTCCCGAAGGCTCCACGTTGCGTAACCCTGCCCACGACTCTCAGCTGTACACAACCGGGGAAAATAAACATCTCATCTTACATTTTCCTAAATACAAGTGTTTGTGTTCTTTGACGGGTCCAGTGTGTAACAATATATCATTGTTGATAATTGCATGAAATAAGAAATACAAAGGGAAAACAAAACCTGTAGAGTCGATATAAATCTGAGAGACACAAAAATAATATATATCTATATATATATATATATATATATAAATGGCCAGCTAAGTTTTGGGCTTGAAGTACAAATATTTATTTTCACAAAACTTTCCAATATTCATTTTTCAACATTCAAGTCCACACACTTTTTCCAGCAGTCCTGGAGCTTATGGATTTCTGCTTCGTAGAAGGTAATGTTCCAGTCTTCTAAAAGAAGATTCAAAATATCAGTGGCAAAATGGTAACCACTGAGCTCATATTTGAATTTTTGAAATAAGTAGAAAGAAATTTGATGGGGCTAAATCAGGTATAAATAATATTAAAAAATTCAAATTCAAAAAATAAAGAGATAAATTCCCTCAAAAAGTAAAAAATGAAAAAAATAAAACCATGAAAAAATTATTTTCTGTGACAAAAATTAGAAAATGATTTTTAAAAGAAAAAGGAAAAGAAGAAAACTATATTTCTTTATTTGGTATAAAATGAAATATGAAATTTATAGATATCAAATTACTGTAAGGTCTGATTGTGTAGAGGGAAAATGTATCCTTTTGAAATAAATACATTTTTGATTCAATGAACTTAATATAGACCACTTGTTGATAAACCCTTTCCAATACATTTCCATAGTAAAATTCCTTCAAATGCATTTCTCTTGTAAAACCCATTTTAATGGATTCCTATAGTAAAACCCTTTCTAATGCATTCCTCTAGTAAAACATTTTCCAATGAATTCCTAGAGTAAACCCCTTTTCAATACATTCCTACAGTAAAACAGTTTCTAATGTATTTCTATTGTAAAACACTTCAATGCATTCACCTTGTAAAACCCTTTTCAATGAATTTCTATAGTAAAACCCCTTCCAATGCATTTTTATAGTAAACAAAGAGAATATAAAGACTGGCATGAAATATTTCAAAATGAAGGAATTTAAAAATAGATAGGAATAAACATAAAGGTAGATTACAAAAAGTAAAGATTAACTTTTTGCATTTCCCATGAATCCATCTCTTCTTCCCACAGCTATGGGTAAATTGAAACTGGTGGTGCTCTTTACCCATGGTAACTAAGCTTGATACAAAACTCTGAATTCAAACTATTGAAGTCAGTTAGTCTACTGTTGGTTTGAATAACAGCAACTAGCTAAGCCCAACTGAAGCAGTGTCCAAGACAGTTGGTATTTATAGAAATCAAGAATAGTCCATTCATGCATTTGGGGGATTCCATTCCTTGAGTTCTGATTGGCTACTTGATTTCTATGATATTGTGGAGTTTTATAAATACCCTGTCATTCTGCAGTGGAATTGCGACAAGATGGGATTGTATTGGGTTACAACCGCTTGTTGCTGTGTCTTACCAATTCGACGGTAATTGGAACTTAGCTTGATTATTCTTCACAAACCAGTAGACTTCATTTTGAGAAATTAACCTTGTGTTGCATCTAGATTGTTGAAGAGGTGTTGGGCAAATATTAATAGATATCGTGAGAAGAGTCTGCTGAAAGGAGGAGATTCTCCATCTTCCTTGAACAGTGGTTTCAGAATGAATTGCCACCATCAAACATGGAGGATGAAGCAAATGCAATAATGGTCAAACACCAGAAGCTTGTACAGGTTCTCAGCCCTCATTTGGATGAATTTTGCAGCTGTTCTGAAGGATGGTATGAACAAGAGCTTGGCAGATATGCATTTTTGTATAGTCTTTTCTCCTGCCTGGACCACAGTCTTATCTCCTGCCTGGACCACAGCCTCACACAAAGACAACAGAAAGTGGACCACAATCTCGCACAAAGACAACAGAAAGTGGACACAAACACAAAAACAACAGAAAGTGGACCACATTCTCACACAAAGACAACAGAAAGTGAAGCGAGCAGCACCAATGCATCTGTATGAAGGCTATAAACCAACAGAAATGAAAGATGGACAGAGCAAAACAGCGCATTTCATGAAATCATCAAAAACTGTGAAGTGTGTCAGTCAATTGACCCAGCACCAGTGTACTTACCTGATGAAAGTTTGTGAGCCATATGCTGTGGGTGATCCTGTCTGGATGAAACCGGACAGCCGATGTACCACCAGATTCAAGCAGGGGTGAGTGACTGGTGTGGTCAGTCAACAATCTGTCTTGGTCGATGGAATCCATTGTCACATACGTGATATCCACCCTGCTTTGGAGGCAAACCATTCAGCTACTGATGAAAGTGATAAGTCATCTGGTGACGAGCTATCAATGGATGTTGCCAGTGGTTCCCCAGATGATGTAACCACTAGGTTGTCGGACAATCCAGAGGCGGAGACAGTGGTGCACATCCTACTTCAAAAGAGTGCATGGACCAAAAGGCCACCCGTACCCTGTATTTTGTGGATCATGAGATCAGAGGGGAGTGCAACAGATAACACAAATCAAGTGGTGGAAATGGGGACGTATTTTATTCTTGAAGGAAGCAAGTTAGTCTCTGTGTGGAATTAGGAGTTTAGTTTTCTGTGCATTGATTTTCATTCCAAGTTTGGAAGCATTAAACTGAAGAACGTTGACTACTGATTGGAGATTTCCTTAGGGAAAAAATCTTTAGTTGCTCCTTAGTGTCCCTCAGTGTTGGGTATGATCCTTTTGTTATTCCTTGGTGTCCCTTAGTGTTGCAGGTCCATTTGTCACTGTCAATATCAGTGATTAAATAGTTAACTAACCACATATTCTGGCTGTTGATTGGCTGGGGTTTAAACCATGTGACCTTAATGTTTAAGTGGTGGTTTACAGTACACATATACCACAAATAATCCAACAGCAAGTACATAGGAGGTGATCCAATTGATAGCATAGTTGAACAAGGTGGGGGAGAGAATGCACCTCTGTTGAACACTAGGGTGGATGTCAAATAATTTAGATTCCTGACTATACACACAGACTTTTATGTGGGTGGAGGTGTAGTGGGCTTTCAGTAAATTTAGAAGTTTTGGCGGGATACGGTCTGCTTGCATAACCTTCCAAAGAGCCCAACTGAAACAAAGGCTGCGGCAAAGTTTATGAAGTAAACAATTGTTTCTTGCTGGAAGCACCAATGATGTTCAAGCACTCAACACAGTGTGAAGATCTGATTAGTGCACCCTCGACCATGGTGAGTTACTACAATCTACCAAAATTTCTATGTTGTCCACATATTCCAGGTCTGATTACAGCTAACAGTGACACCTTGGAAGTTAGCACATGGGTGGTGATCCAAATGATAGCATAGTTGAACAAGATAAGGGAGAGAATCCACCCCTATCGAACACCAGAGCGGATGTCAAAGAACTAAGATTCCTGATTATACACACAGAATGTTGGAGGTGTAGTAGGCTTTCAGTAGATTTAGAAGTTTCAGAATACTGTCTGATTGCGAGCTTCAACTGAATCAAAGGCTGCGGAAAAATCTATGAAGCAAACAATTCTTGCTGGAAGCACCAACGATTTTCAAGCACTCAACACAGTATGAAGATCTGATCAGTACACCCTCGACCATGGCGAAACCAATACTGATTAGCTAACAGTGACACCTGGGAATTTTTCAAGCGCATGTGAGGTGATCCAATTGATAGCATAGATGAACAAGGTGGGGGAGAGAATTCACCCCTGAAGAACACCAGAGCAGATGCCAAAGAACTGAGATTCCTGACTATACATACAGACTTTTGTGTGGGTGGAGGTGCAGTAGGCTTTCAGTGGATTTACAAGTTTTAGCAGGATATGGTCTGCTTGCATAACTCTCCTTAGAGATCCACGGTCAACTGCATCAGAATGTCAGAAGGATTTTGTCAAGTTTAAAGAAACTTTGTAAGAAAAAGGGTAAATAAAAAAATAACAGACGGAAGATTTAGTATATTCAAACTCTTTTTTTTGGGGTATTTTTCAATTTATTTTTATATACTCTTGTGATTGTTATGACATAAACTCTTTTGTATGTATATTTTCCTTCTCATTTAACAATAATTGATATCAACAGACAATATTTGTTACCATGATGAAGATTAGAAACCCATACCTGATACACATTTATTTTGAATATGTTTTGGATTTTGTAAATTTCTTTTTGAAACACTTAGTGACAGAACATTTTGTCAAATATCAATAAATCATCCTCACTTTTCCTATTTTTTACTCTCAACATCTTTTCTCAACCTGCTCTTAAAAGTAAACTAGTCGTAGTATCCACGTTTTGCAGGGTAAAGATTTTCAAGAAAATTTTAATTTACAATTAGGAAAAAAGAATGCCTGATTGATTTCGGTTTTTCAGACTTTTTATTCAAATACATCCAATCAGATTAGAGAATTCTCATTCAAATGATATATATCTAATAATCTTAGAACAAGTATGGTGTCTTAAACTGCACACATCATTCATAGTATATTATGGTAAATAAAATCTTTGTTAACCCTTAACCTAGCATTGTTCCTCACACTTTGTGAAGTAATTGACTGCAGTTGGTATATAACATAATGTTGCATAGGGGCCAAGTAGGTTGTAGTAGTAGTGGTTAGTAGTAGTAGCTGTCGTTAGTTTGGAGTAAGAACATACGAAAGTCATATAGTCAAAAAGGGGTTGTTTGTTTCTTTCTAGGCTCGTGGGTTCTTTTTTTAGAGAGAAGAGAGAGAGAGTATCGTCAAGCTGTTCTATCATAAATCACGTTCATGCACGCTGTTTGTTGCTAGCCTAGACATGTCACGACAGAGCCCCAACAAACACGTCCGACCCTTCTCTCCTGCGAAAAAGAGAGACCATATTTTCTTTATTTCCATTTGTGGTTCCGGGGGATGAGGGAGGTCATATCTGCTTCTGCTCAAAACCTGGAAATTCTGTTTTTATTTTTAAATCTAGTTCATTAGTCGGTGAATGGCTGGCAACGGTTGAGTGTTTACCCTTCCAAACTTTAACTACTTTTTGTTCTTATTTCTTTTTGTTCTCTTTCTCCATAAATCCAATTACCATTTTCTTTTCAATCCCCAAATTCTCCTTAGATCATAATGATTACGCTACAATAGCCAGCAGTAATTGGTTTTGCAGAATTGACCATTTGTAACGGTCACTAAATTGACCTGTTAGCTAGACTTCAAATAGTTCATTTTTATCTACAACTCATGGAAAAGGTTATTTTACTTGTGTGATTTTGTGTTTTAAGGAGTTCACCAGTTCTGATGGGGTCTTCATGTCTGCCTAGAGTGACGTAACGATCACTAAATTGACCTGTTGCCTATATTTCATTCTTTTTATAGGTATTTTTTGTTTACCAATTTAACTCCTACCACAAAATTTTGCCTTAGAATAATTTAGTTGATTTTTATAAATCACATTTTATCAGTTGCTGCTGATCCTTACATTTACTGCTGAATTAAGATTAAGTGGAAATGGGTAAAAGGAATCAAAGCCTTACAGTTAGATTACTACTGTTGGTCAAAGAGGCAACACAGTAATAATTTGTGTAAGACACTACTTGTCCATTTATTTCTTGTGTAAAAATGTAAAAGAAAAACAATTTAAATCTTATTCATCCACTGTCTTAGGGAAAGGGTAAAAAATTCATATCTTCTCCCAGCAATGAGTAAAATAATAGGGCAGAGTGGGTTCTCTGTTAGATAATTTAAATCTTTTTCCATACAAAAGGGGGAATGTATAAATTTATCACTTCTTCCAGCAATGAATGAATTGATAGGGCAGAGTGGGCTTGCAATTCTTGGTAAGCAACTGATCTAGGAGAAATAGAATTTAAATCTTGTTCATCTACTGCCTTGGGGAAAGGCTATAAATTCATCTTTTCTCTCAGCAATGAGTAAATAGGGCAGAGTGGATTCTCTATTCTCTGTGAGATAATTAGATCTTTTCCATGCAATGTTTAAATTTCATCACTTCTTCCAGCAATTGATAGGGAAGAGTTGGCATGCAATCCTTGGTAGGCAACCAATCGAGGAGAAATACAATTTAAATCTTGTTTATGCACCTTGTAACAGTCACTAAACTGACCTCTTAGCTATACTTTATTCTCATATAATTATTTTTTGTTTATCAATTTAACTACCACCACAATATCTCATCTTAGAATAATTTAGTTTATTTTTAAAATTCCCATTTTATCAGATGCTGCTGAGCCCTTAATTTACTGTGATCTCACAAAGTGAAAATGGGTAAAAAGAATTACAGCCCATATACAAAACCTATTTAGATTACTACTTGGGTTACCTCAGTCGGTAAAGCGTTCGGCTAGAGACCACAAGGTTCCTAGTTCGATACCGGTCCTCGCCAACTCAGCATATGAGTAGCACAGGGATCTGTGCGGTAAAGTAAGGAGCTGATGGTAGGTGTGGCGCTCCACCTCAGACGCAAAAACAATCTCCTTGGTCTAGCGCTAGTGAAAAGGGAATAGACTCACTCGCTGTATGGCTCATACCGACATTAGGCTGCCCCGACGACTTTTACTGCTGGTCAAAGAGGCGACACAGTAATAATTTATGTAAGACACTGCTTGTCCATTTATTCTTGTGTCTCCATTTCTTGAAATGTATTTGTTGTTATCTTTTATTGAACTAGCAAATATATGCACCCTCCGGGTGCAAGTATTTAATATCATATTAAATTAGAAAGGCCAATGAAACTGAATAAAAATGCAGATAACATGATTTGGAACAGAGGGGGTATGATTGAAAAATAGAACAACTTTGAAACTAACTATTCCATCATTTTCCATTACTCCCCTCTTTCATTGGTAATTTTCCTAATTTAACTATTTAATTAAAATAGGAAGTAAAGAATAATATTACATTTATTTCTTTTTGTTAAGGGATTTCTTTTAAGATTTATTGAAGAGAATATTGCTCGTATTCAATAAGATAAAACTAAACAATTAGAAATCAATAATATTAAGCACATATTTATTAAAATCAATTTTTTTAAGATCAATATGCAAATTAGACTTCCCATTCACACTGTAAACCGCTGTTTTGTTGTATATATAAATACAACTGCATGTTATTTGTGTGTAGATATGGTCAACAGTCTTAATGATGTAAAACAATTTTATTAATAATTGAGGTTTAAATAAAAAATAAACACATGGAGAATGGGATGCAGATAACAAAGGCAATTGTGATTTGTATAGTAATATAGTTTCGGTTACAGACAGAAAAACATACAATCTCCATTATAATAAGATGTTATCTGTTTCTTCTTTGTAGAGTTTTTACAGTGTTAAATAAACTTGATGACATCAGTTGAGGCATTATCATTTTGTTTCCATGCAAATCAGCAGCAGTTACATTTGGTGGGCAACCAATCTAGGAGAAAAACAATTTAAATCTTATTCTAGCACTGCACTAGATAAAAGATATAACATCATCTATTCTCCCATACTTGGGCCTTTTTGAAGCTGAGACAGTTGAAGAAATCACACTATTTGTGACAACTGCTTTAAGATAGGATAAAGGCAATATCTAAGAAAATGCATTAAGCTGTAAGAATTTAAGAATATTTTCATGCCATTAATTAATCACATAAGTGCTCTTAGTTATTGTTTAAATTCTAATGATAATAAATTTAACAAGCTCAATAAAATCTTTGTCTAACCCTAGACCAGTATTTCTTAACCTTTTTACCCTCGTGGAACCCTTGAAATGGTTTTCAAGTCTCATGGAACCCTGCATAAAAATCATCATATACCATTATTAACCTCTTTCTTGATTATCCCAAGTATTCACAGGATAAGCATTGTAAATGCAATATTATCTCCCTTGTTTTGTTCGGCCATCCTATTGCGTGGGTACAGGCACCGTTTGACACCGGTAAAAGTCACGTGTTTGAGTGGCGCTGCTTTTCAAATTCATTTAGCAGCAGGATTTGAAGACGACAAGAAGGTAATTACAAGCTTGGAACTTTTTCTCCTCTTTTTCGATTTTAGTAGTTGTATTAGAGAAACTACATAGTCTATTTGTATTCTATTGTAGTTTCATGTTGAAGACCAGTTGCAAAACAGGAGGATAGGTGACAACTCCCGTATTTACCCAAATAAAAGCGTCTTCATCAGTCGGACTCTGTCTTTACTCATTTCCTTGCTGGGTGTTGATTCTGAACCTTTTTTTACAATCCAAAGTATTTGCATTCTATCATTGAAAGTAAATTTACTAGCTTGTGACGCTTTGCCGATAATTTCCCATTTTCTATGAGCTTGAGTACTTTTTTTTTTTTTAGCAATTGTGGTGCATTTTAGTTACTATTTTCAAAATATAAAGAATTCTTTTTCACTAGTTTATTGTGTTTATTGTATTTGTTAAAAATTCCAAATTGAATGGATATGGAGAAAAAGATAACTTTTTTTTCTAATGAATGTAAATGATTCTTTTGAAAGTAAAATTACACTTTACAAAACTGATGCTGTGAGAAATGGAAATGAAACAGTTTTTGGCATAATTGCATAATTACAAAAAAAACAAAACAAATAAACTTAGGTTTTATTTCATTTTCCTTCAATTCTGTATACATGAGGTATACGCAATTTTTCGTCTGCTTCATTAAAAAAAAAGAATTAATCAAATTTATTTAAGGTTAATTTTTTGTCTAAGTGGAAAAAACTAATAAGCATCAGTAAAAAAAAAATTTAAATCAAATAACATTACACATGTAATTTATTCTAAAAACATTTAAGCATTTTTTCGGTCAATTTTGCTCAAATATATGTCTGTCGTAGTTGCCGTAAAATCCATGTTTACAAATTTAATTTAACACTCCGATTGAAAAAAATTACCAAAAATCAAGAATTATCCAATTTTAATGAAATCTTCAGTGTTGATTTATCAATGAATGAATGTATAATGTGTGTGTGTGTGTGTGTGTGTGTGTGTGTGTGTGTTTGCACGTGTGTTTGATGTCTATACAAGAATACTCGGAATAATAATAACAGGATTAATTTTACACATCAAATTGACGTCTCTAGTGGGACTTACCTATATTTACCCACACTGATTGACCTGACATTTTTAAATATGTTCAAAATTCAAATATCTACTTTGAGTTTTTTCTGGTTTTAGAAACATAATTGCATGAAGTTTGTCAGGAAAAAAGAAAAGAAAAATATTTGCAAATGATTTCTGTTCTGTTTAATAATTATCAAAAAAAAAGAATCATCGAAATCTCCCTTGTTTATCGCTCTGCAGAAAATTTCTGTATTGATTTGCAAAACGAACGACACGTTTTATTTAATTCAACAAGAAAAAGATTAATTTTATTAAAAATATTACACCCCACACCTTTTTTTTCTCCAACGTTGTATAGACATAAGAAAAAGAAATCAGAAAAAAGAAAAGAAAGTATAACGTTCTGTTATTATTTTTCTTTATTAAAAAAAAAACGTAATTTGCAAGAAAACTTTGTTTCGCTTAACGAAAAGTGAAATATCTTTTTTAATTTATGATAGTACTTTATCCTCTATTGATATTAAAGTATCAATGTGAAAAGTAATTTAATTATTTTAAAAAAATCTAATTCATTTCAACGTTTAATTCATATTTTATTTTTGTTATTATCCGTGTTAATCGGTGTAAGTGACATAAACTAAGTCCGGTAATACAGGACTATTTGCCTCGTAAATTCCTACCATAAATAAAACTGAACCTCCATTTTATGTCCGTGTTTTTGATAAATGTTTTATTTTTCTTGCACCCGTATATTTTACAAATACAAATATATTTTATTAAAGGACTATTTGCTCGTAAATTCCTACCATAAAAAAACTGAACCCCCATTTTATGTCCGTGTTTTTGCAATAAATGTTTTATTTTTCTTCACCCGTTATGTTACAATACTAAATATATTTCCTTTATTTATTTTAATATTCACTTCAATGTGTATATTCTAAAAGCTTTTATTTTGTGAGTCTAATAAGAATGTTCTCGGGTGGGGGGTGGGGCTCAGTTAAGTCCGACGCTTTACTCTCCCAGCAATGCTGCACTCTTCTCACCAACACTATCAAAAGATCTTATCTATCGTCCCACTCGTCGTTCACAGCCAAATGCTACTGCAAGCTTTTCTCCGGTTTGTGAGGCTAGTCAATAATACACAATTACAGTGTTCATCCGGCTCCTTACTCTGACCTGCCCGTGCAGCACGTGCGACACTAATCAGCACCCGTCAATCCTTCACATCCTGGCCACTCTGGATAGTTTAGTATTCCCATGCGTCAGGCCACAACTTCACGATCAGGAGAATGCGAGTTCAATCTCCCCACTCGCCCTGATCTCATTCTGCATGCCAACACAGTCGTGCCCGCTTCGAACTACTACGTTCGTGGTTTCTCTCGCCACAGTGAGAATGTTTAGTTTTAAAGGGGGTTCATTTTTACCACTTCAAATTTTCTCATAAATTCCTACCATAAAATGCCCAAGGCTAATTTTATGCAGGAATTTATGAGTAAAAATTGAAATTACTTTTTGTTGTTATTTCTTTTCTTTTTTTTGGCTTTGTACTCTAAAATAAAAACGTCAGATTTTAATCATCGTCGACGAAAAACAAAATTACGGTCATAAAAGGAGGATCCAATTTTATGCCTAAATTGTAAAACGAGCCCCCACTTTAAACTAACCAAATAATATTAAATAAATAAATAAAATATATTTTGTATTGTAACATAACGGGTGCAAGAAAAATAAAACATTCATTGCAAAAACACGGACATAAAATGGGGTTCAGTTTTATTTTATGGTAGGAATTTACGAGCAATAGTCCTTTATTACCAAAATTTATACGGCAAGTTACACTGCGTTGCCAATAACAAAAAAAATACAATACAAGGACATGTGTTATAAAAACAGTTGTTGCGGTTCCCAGAGTGAAAATTTGGTATTTAAAGTAAAAGGGTTATAACTCATGACATTGTCGATAATCTTGATTTATGATAAAAGTATGGCACCTTCTAAACTTTTAAAATTCACAATTAAATTTCTAAGTCTTAAAAAATCCAATTAAAATGGAGAATAAGTTTTTGCATCAATTCAAAAATAACTTTTAAATTCTTAAATAACTTTGTTTGCCTGTGAAATTGTTTAATTTTTAAAATCTTTTTGATTTAATGTAAAAAGTAGGGTTGGACTAAATTAACAAAGACCTAACTGTGCAAAATGTCATATATAGAAATTACAGAAAAAAATTTGAAAATTAGGTTTTATTTTCTGGAAATATTTTCAGGCTGAAAGGCTGTTCAATTATATTATATTAATAGATAGTATTGATTTTGGACCATAATGTCTCTCATGTGCCAAAGTTGAATTAATATAAGAATTACCACACAAAATGAGGTCGATATGCTGAAAAACTAAACAAACAAACCTAAAACCACAAAAATAAACCAAAACCCAAGAATAATTTCAATTTTTAAAAATGTTATCACTATTACAGTTTATGACGTAAATTAGCAGTATATCAGAGGTGGTCAGTTGATGATATGGGTAAATTTTCAATTGTAATTCTAGTTATTAATAATCTATTCATTTTGGTTTTGTTTTGAATATTGAAATTGGCTATGATTTCTAATAATTTTCTAGGCTCAATGTTGCAAAAAGAGTATTTTAGTGCATTTTAGAGACAAAATCATCCCCAAACAATGGTGCAAGTTGAGAGATCATTTTAGACAACATTGCCAACACACCAAACTTTCCATTTAAGGAGAATTTGATATTTTGTAAAAGTTAAAAGTGTCAAACTACACTATTGTATAGAGTACTCAAATGGACTGTCTTAAGACACAATATCAATCACATCAATTTTCCCAATATTTATATACTGGCATCAAATTCTATATGTTATGTAGTGGCTTCTTCAAACTCAACGCTGCTAAATCCATACCAAAATCGTTACTGTATACGTTGCGGGTAGTATTATCGTGACGGAAGTATGTAGTCAGACTAGTATGAAATCTACAACACATGGCTGTATAGTTAGAGTTGACTTTATTTCTCTCTGCTCGGTGTTGATGGTGGCGGCCAGGACAAGATTACTACTGCTTGCTGGGATGACAACGTGTAGGGGAAGTGCTACGTACGGCTACGATTCGCACAAACGACCATGAGTGCGGTCACTCACTTGTTCTCCGTTTGCCGTCCGGACCGCTCTCGACTAACCCTGTCGGCTTGATCCTCTGTGCTTGTATTTGACGACCGCCCACACATTTTATCTTTTGATCTTATAACGGGCAAATCTATTTCTGAACTTATTGTTACCACTCGGGTTGCGGTTTACCCGGAAATAAGTCCTTTGTCATTTTTGTTGTCTTTTCTTTGCTTTGTTTAATTTAACCGGAAATTCTATTCTCTTATACAACAACAAGACTCGCCAATTTTAATTCAAGCTACTGAACTAAACCCGGCATCACAGGCAACCTAGTCTTGCTGATTCCATTATTACTGAATGCAAGTTCAGTCTTTACTGACCCTCATACTTACAACGTTGTGTTAACATCCAGCCATGATGAAGAGTTGGGTAAAAAAGTGACAAATTTAGTCGTAGAAAAGTTTAACAATAGGAATCTTAATTTAATATTGTAACATGAGGAGTGTTTTCTTATATTTATCCTCATTATCATTATTATATTATGTAAAAATTATTAGAAAATATAGTATCAAAAACTTAGTTTGATTGAAAACCTTTAAAGGCAAAAACAAAAATAGAAGAATTATCATTAATTATTTCTGATAAATATTGGCAAAATAGAAAGAAAAAAAAAAACAGTATTTTATTAAATTCTATTAAAAATATTTAATTATTTGTAGAATAACAGTTTTATTTAACAACTTAGCATAAATAAATATAAACTAATTGTAGTATTATAATTCCAAATAATATCTGGGTTTCTGTTTTATTTATTCATCCAGAGACATCGAACTGCATTGGAGAATAAGAATTTTGAAATAAACAGACACATTCAAACACCAACCAAAGAACAAATATTCTTCTGGTGTATCGAGCTCACAGAAACATTCTTTTCTTGCAATGTCATTACATTAAGTGTTTTCTTTTGATCATTATTTCAAAGAACAAGTTAAAAAAAAAAAGAGGATCCAGTTGAAACCAACTTTTTTCTATTATACCAGTCAGCAAAAATAAATATATAAATGGTCCTCAATTTGCAGACCAGCATTTTCAGATAATCTTGAAATATAAAAAGACACATTCAAACACATTTTAAAGGAAAAAAAAATATTGTGCTAATGTGTAACTTTCATTATTGTTACTTACAAGATTATTCTTTGTTCTTGCATCAGTATTTTCCTTAAATTAATACTTCAAAGAAACAACTGAAAATTACTCTATTAAAACAAAAAATATTCTTCCATTTGTTGTTGCTATTAATTCTGAAACTATATAGAAAATGTGGTTTACACAATGGAAGAATTATTTTTGTTTTTTAATAGAGTATTTTCAGTTGTTCTTTGAAGTATTAATTTAAGGAAAATACTGAATTGCAAGAACAAGAATAAATCTTGTGAGTTAACAATATGAAATCTACACATTAGCAACAATATTTTTTTTCCTTTAAATGTGTTTGAATGTGTCTTTTATATTTCAAGATTATCTGAAAAATGCTGGTCTGCAAATTGAGGACATTTATATATTTATTTTTTGCTGATCTGTATAATGGAAAAAAGTTGGGTTTCACTGGATCCTCTTTTTTTTTTTTAACTTGTTCTTTGAAATAATGATCAAAAGAAAACACTTATTGTAAGAATTGCAAGAAAAAGAATTGTTCTGTGAGCTCGATACACCCCCAGAAGGATATATTTGTTCTTTGGTTGGTGTTTGAATGTGTCTGTTTACATTTCAAAATTCTTATTCTCCAATGCAGTTGATGTCTCTGAATGAATAAAAAAAAACAGAAAACCCAGTATTATTTGGAATATAATACTACAATTAGTTTATTTTTAATTTATGCTAAGTTGTAATAAAAAACTGTTATTCTACAAAAATTAAATATATTTAATAGAATTTAATAAAATACTGTTTTTTTTTTCTTTCTAATTTTGCCAATGATTTATCAGAAATAAAAGGACACTCCATTAATGATAAAATTCTTCTATTTTTTTGCCTTTAAAAGGTTTTACAATCAAACTAGTTTTTTACTACTAATATTTCAATTAATTTTTACATAAATAATAATAATGATAATGAGGATAATAATAAGAAAAAACACTCTCATGTTACATATTAAATTAGATTCCCTATTGTTAAACTTTTCACCACGACTAATTGTGACTTTTTTACCCAAACTCTTCATCATGGCTTGGATGTAACACAACGTTGTAAGTATGGGGCATTCCAGTAAAGACTGAACTTGCCATTCATTAATAATGGATCAGCAAGACTAGGTTGCTGACTATGATGAGACACCCAGGGTTTTAGTCAGTAGCTTGAATTTAAATTGGCAGTCTTGTTGTGTATATTGTACAAATGGAAATAAGAATTTCCGGTTAAATTAAACAAAGCAAAGAAAGACAACAAAAATGACAAAGGACTTATTTCCGGGTAAAGCGAACAAAAGGATGGGTAACAATAAGTTCAGAAATAGATTTGCCCGTTATCAGATCAAAAGATAAAGATGTGTGGGCGGTCGTCAATACAAAAGCCAGAGGATCAAGCGACAAGGTTAGTCGAGACGGTCGGACGGCAAACGGAGAACAAGTGAGTGACCGCACTCATGGTCAGAGCCGATGGACTGTGAGCCGTCACGTAGCCACCTTCCACCTCACCAACGTTAGTCATCCCAGCAGCAGTAGTAATCATTGTCACTGCCGCCCCACCATGTACAGCCGAGAAGAGAAATAAAGTCAACTCCTACTATACCCATGTGTTGTAGATTTCATTAAGTCTGAACTACATACTTCGTCACGGGATATACATACCCGCAACGTATACAGATACACCGATTTTTGGTATGGATTTAGCAGCGTGAGTTTGAAAAAGCCACACATAACATATAGAATTTGATGCCAGTATATAACATATTGGAAATGATGGTCGCTATGCAATATTGTGTCATTAAGACAGTCCATTTTGGTATTATACAATAGTGTAGTTTGACTTTTAACTTTTAAAAAATATCAAATTCTCTTAAATAGGGAAAGTTGTGTGTTGGCACAATGAATACTGATACTAAAAATTGATCTCTCACTTGCACCATTGTTTGAGGGAATAGCATTTAAATATTGTCTCCTAAAATGCACTAAAATACTCATTTTTGCAACATTGAGCCTAGAAAATTATTAGAAAATATAGCAATTTCAATATTCAAAACAAAACCAAAATGAATAGATTATTATAACTAGAATTACAATTGAAAATTTACCCATATCATCACTGACACCTCTGATATACTGCTATTTACCGAATAATTAAACTGTAATAGTGATAACATTTTTAAAGATTGAAATCTATTTCCTCAAAACTAAGGCAAAGTTTTGAAGAAAATATTTTTGTGGTTTTAGGTTTGGTTTGTTTAGTTTTCAGCATATCGACCTCAATTTTGTGTGGTAATTCTTTATATTAATTTCAACTTTGGCCACATGAGGACATTATGGTTCCAAAATCAATCTACTCTATTATACAATCATATCAAATTGAACAGCCAATTTTTCAGCCTGAAAATATTTCCAGAAAATAAAACCTAATTTCAATTTTTTTTCTGTAATTTCTATATATGACATTTTGCACAGTTAGGTCTTTGTTAATTTAGTCCAACCCCTACTTTTACATTAAATCCAAAAAAAGATTTTTAAAAATTAAAACCAATTTCAACAGGCAAACAAAGTTATTTAAGAATTTAAAAGTTATTTTTGAATTGATGCAAAAATCTATCTTCCATTTAATTGGATTATTTAAAGACTTAGAAATTTAATGTGAATTTTTAAAGTTAGAAAGGTGCCATACTTTTATATAAATCAAGATTATCGACAATGTCATGAGTTATAACCCTTTTTACTTTAAATACCCAAATTTTCACTCTGGAACAGCAACAACTGTTTATAACACATGTCCTTGTATTGTTATTTTTTTATGTTATTGGCAACGCAGTGTACTTTGCCGTATAAATTTTGGTAAATAAAGGACTATTTGCTCTAAATTCCTACCATAAATAAACTGAACCCCCATTTTATGTCCGTGTTTTGCAATGAATGTTTTATTTCTTGCACCCGTTATGTTACAATACAAAATATATTTTATTTATTTATTTAATATTATTTGGTTAGTTTAAAGTGGGGGCTCGTTTTTACAATTTAGGCATAAATTGGATCCTCCTTTTATGACCGTAATTTTGTTTTTCGTCGACGATGATTAAAATCTGACGTTTTTTTTTTTAGAGTACCAAAGCCAAAAAGAAAAGAAATAACAACAAAAAGTAATATTCAACTTTTTACTCATAAATTCCTGCCATAAAATTAGCCTTGGGCATTTTATGGTAGGAATTTATGAGTAAAAATTTGAAGTGTAAAAATGAACCCCCACTTTAAAACTAAACATTCTCACTGTGGCGAGAGAAACCACGAACGTAGTAGTTCGAAGCGTGCACGACTGTGTTTGGCATGCAGAATGAGATCAGAGGCGAGTGGGGAGATTGAACTCGCATTCTCCTGATCGTGAGTTGTGGCCTGACGCATGGGAATTACTAAACTATCCAGAGTGGCCAGGATGTGAAGGATTGACGGGTGCTGATTAGTGTCGCACGTGCTGCACGGGCAGGTCAGAGTAAGGAGCCCGGATGAACACTGTAATTGTGTATTTATTGACTAGCCCTCACAAACCGGGAGAAAAGCTTGCAGTAGCATTTTGGCTGTGACGACGAGTGGACGATAGATAAGATCTTTTGATAGTGTTGGTGAGAAGAGTGCAGCATTGCTGGGAGAGTAAAAGCGTCGGACTTAACTGAGCCCCACCCCCCACCCCGAGAACATCTTATTTGACTCACAAAATAAAGCTTTTAGAATATACACATTGAAGTGAATATTAAAATAAATAAAGGAAATATATTTAGTATTGTAACATAACGGGTGCAAGAAAAATAAAACATTTATTGCAAAAACACGGACATAAAATGGGGTTCAGTTTTTTATGGTAGGAATTTACGAGCAAATAGTCCTTTAAATAAATATATTTTATATTGTAAAATAACGGTGTGCAAGAAAAATAAAACATTTAATACAAAAACACGGACATAAAATGGAGGTTCAGTTTATTTTATGGTAGGAATTTACGAGCAAATAGTCCTGTATTACCGGACTTAGTTTATGTCACTTACACCGATTAACACGGATAATAACAAAAATAAAATATGAATTAAACGTTGAAATGAATTAGATTTTTTTTAAATAATTAAATTACTTTTCAAAACATTCCAGATACTTTAATATCAATAGAGGATAAAGTACTATCATAAATTAAAAAAGATATTTCACTTTTCGTTAAGCGAAAACAAAGTTTTCTTGCAAATTACGTTTTTTTTTTTTATTATAAAGAAAAAATAATAACAGAACGTTATTACTTACTTTTTTTTCTTTTGTCTGATTTCTTTTTCTTATGTCTATACAACGTTGGAGAAAAAAAAGGTGTGGGGTGTAATATTTTTAAAAAATTAATCTTTTCTTTTGAATTAAATTAAAACGTGTCGTTCGTTTTGCAATCAATACAGAAATTTTCTGCAGAGCGATAACAAGGGAGATAATTCCGATGATTCTATTTAATTTGATAAATAAATAAATCTAAACAGAACAGAAATCAAATTTGCAAATATTTTTCTTTTCTTTTTTCCTGACAAACTTCATGCAATTATCGTTTCATTAAAAACCAGAAATAAAACTTCAAAGTAGATATTTGAATTTTGAAACATATTTAAAAATGTCAGGTCAATCAGTGTGGGTAAATATAGGTAAGTCCACTAGAGACGTCCAATTTTGATGTGTAAAATTAATCCTGTTATTATTATTCGAGTATTCTTGGTATAGACATCAAACACGCACGTGCAAACACACACACACACACACACACACACACACACACACACACATTTATACAATTCATTCATTGATAAATCAACACTGAAGATTTCATTAAAATTGGATAATTCTCTGATTTTTGGTAAATTTTTTCAATCGGAGTGTTAAATTAATTTTGTAAACATGGATTTTACGGCAACTACGACAGACATATATATTTGAGCAAAATTGACCGAAAAATAGCTTTAAATGTTTTTAGAATAAATTACATGTGTAATGTTATTTTGATTTAAAAAATTTTTTTTTTACTGATGCTTATTAAGTTACTACTTTTCCACTTAGACAAAAAATTAACCTTAAATAATAAATTTGATTAATTTTAATTCTTTTTTTTTAATGAAAAGCAGACGAAAAATTGCGTATACCTCATGTATACAGAATTGAAGGAAAAAATGAAATAAAAACCTAAGTTTATTTGTTTTTTGTTTTTTTGTAATTATGCAATTATGCCAAAAACTGTTTCATTTCCATTTCTCACAGCATCAGTTTTGTAAAGTGTAATTTTACTTTCAAAAGAAATCATTTACATTCATTAGAAAAAAAGTTATCTTTTTCTCCATATCCATTTCAATTTGGAATTTTTAACACAATACAATAAAACACAATAAACTAGTGAAAAAGAATTCTTTTATATTTTGAAAATAGTAACTAAATGCACCACAATTGCTAAAAAAAAAAAAAAAGTACTCAAGCCTCATAGAAAATGGGAAATTATCGGCAAAGCGTCACAAGCTAGTAAATTTACTTTCAATGATAGAATGCAAATACTTTGGATTGTAAAAAAGGTTCAGAATCAACACCCAGCAAGGAAATGAGTAAAGACAGAGTCCGACTGATGAAGACGCTTTTATTTGGGTAAATACGGGAGTTGTCACATCCCCTGCAACTGGTCTTCAACATGAAACTACAATAGAATACAAATAGACTATGTAGCTCTAATACAACTACTAAAAATCGAAAAGAGGAGAAAAAGTTCCAAGCTTGTAATTACCTTCTTGTCGTCTTCAATCCTGCTGCTAAATGAATTTGAAAAGCAGCGCCACTCAAACACGTGACTTACCGGTGTCAAACGGTGCCTGTACCCACGCAATAGGATGGCCGAACAAAACAAGGGAGATAATATTGCATTTACAATGCTTATCCTGTGAAACTGGGATAATCAAGAAAGAGGTTAATAATGGTATATGATGATTTTATGCAGGGTTCCATGAGACTTGAAAACCATTTCAAGGGTTCCACGAGGGTAAAAAAGGTTAAAAATACTGGTCTAGGTTAGACAAAGATTTTATTGAGCTTGTTAAATTTATTATCATTAGAATTTAAACAATAACTAAGAGCACTTATGTGATTAATTAATGGCATGAAAATATTCTTAAATTCTTACAGCTTAATGCATTTTTCTTAGATATTGCCTTTATTCCTATCTTAAAGCAGTTGTCACAAATAGTGTGATTTCTTCAACTGTCTCAGCTTCAAAAAAGGCCAAGTATGGGAGAATAGATGATGTTATATCTTTTATCTAGTGCAGTGCTAGAATAAGATTTAAATTGTTTTTCTCCTAGATTGGTTGCCCCAAATGTAACTGCTGCTGATTTGCATGGAAACAAAATGATAATGCCTCAACTGATGTCATCAAGTTTATTTAACACTGTAAAAACTCTACAAAGAAGAAACAGATAACATCTTTTTATAATGGAGATTGTATGTTTTTTCTGTCTAACCGAAAACTATATTACTATACAAATCACAATTGCCTTTGTTATCTGCATCCCATTCTCCATGTGTTTATTTTTTATTTAAACCTCAATTATTAATAAAATTGTTTTACATCATTAAGACTGTTGACCATATCTACACACAAATAACATGCAGTTGTATTTATATATACAACAAAACAGCGGTTTACAGTGTGAATGGGAAGTCTAATTTGCATATTGATCTTAAAAAAATTGATTTTAATAAATATGTGCTTAATATTATTGATTTCTAATTGTTTAGTTTTATCTTATTGAATACGAGCAATATTCTCTTTCAATAAATCTTAAAAGAAATCCCTTAACAAAAAGAAATAAATGTAATATTATTCTTTACTTCCTATTTTAATTAAATAGTTAAATTAGGAAAATTTACCAATGAAAGAGGGGAGTAATGGAAAATGATGGAATAGTTAGTTTCAAAGTTGTTCTATTTTTCAATCATACCCCCTCTGTTCCAAATCATGTTATCTGCATTTTTATTCAGTTTCATTGGCCTTTCTAATTTAATATGATATTAAATACTTGCACCCGGAGGGTGCATATATTTGCTAGTTCAATAAAAGATAACAACAAATACATTTCAAAGAAATGGAGACACAAGAAATAAATGGACAAGCAGTGTCTTACATAAATTATTACTGTGTCGCCTCTTTGACCAGCAGTAAAAGTCGTCGGGGCAGCCTAATGTCGGTATGAGCCATACAGCGAGTGAGTCTATTCCCTTTTCACTAGCGCTAGACCAAGGAGATTGTTTTTGCGTCTGAGGTGGAGCGCCACACCTACCATCAGCTCCCTTACTTTACCGCACAGATCCCTGTGCTACTCATATGCTGAGTTGGCGAGGACCGGTATCGAACTAGGAACCTTGTGGTCTCTAGCCGAACGCTTACCGACTGAGGTAACCCAAGTAGTAATCTAAATAGGTTTTGTATATGGGCTGTAATTCTTTTTACCCATTTTCACTTTGTGAGATCACAGTAAATTAAGGGCTCAGCAGCATCTGATAAATGGAATTTTAAAAATAAACTAAATTATTCTAAGATGAGATATTGTGGTGGTAGTTAAATTGATAAACAAAAAATAATTATATGAGAATAAAGTATAGCTAAGAGGTCAGTTTAGTGACTGTTACAAGGTGCATAAACAAGATTTAAATTGTATTTCTCCTCGATGTTGCCTACCAAGGATTGCATGCCAACTCTTCCCTATCAATTGCTGGAAGAAGTGATGAAATTTAAACATTGCATGGAAAAGATCTAATTATCTCACAGAGAATAGAGAATCCACTCTGCCCTATTTACTCATTGCTGAGAGAAAAGATGAATTTATAGCCTTTCCCCAAGGCAGTAGATGAACAAGATTTAAATTTATTTCTCCTAGATCAGTTGCTTACCAAGAATTGCAAGCCACTCTGCCCTATCAATTCATTCATTGCTGGAAGAAGTGATAAATTTATACATTCCCCCTTTTGTATGGAAAAAGATTTAAATTATCTAACAGAGAACCCACTCTGCCCTATTATTTTACTCATTGCTGGGAGAAGATATGAATTTTTTACCCTTTCCCTAAGACAGTGGATGAATAAGATTTAAATTGTTTTTTCTTTACATTTTACACAAGAAATAAATGGACAAGTAGTGTCTTACACAAATTATTACTGTGTTGCCTCTTTGACCAACAGTAGTAATCTAACTGTAAGGCTTTGATTCCTTTTACCCATTTCCACTTAATCTTAATTAGCAGTAAATGTAAGGATCAGCAGCAACTGATAAATGGGATTTATAAAAATCAACTAATTATTTCTAAGACAAGATTTTGTGGTAGGAGTTAAATTGCAAACAAAAAAATACCTATAAAAAGAATGGAATATAGGTAACAGGTCAATTTAGTGATCGTTATGTCACTCTAGCAGACATGAAGACCCCATCAGAACTGGTGAACTCCTTAAAACACAAAATCACACAAGTAAAATAACCTTTTCCATGAGTTGTAGATAAAAATGAACTATTTGAAGTCTAGCTAACAGGTCAATTTAGTGACCGTTACAAATGGTCAATTCTGCAAAACCAATTACTGCTGGCTATTGTAGCGTAATCATTATGATCTAAGGAGAATTGGGGATTGAAAAGAAATTGGTAATTGGATTTCTGAGAAAGAGAACAAAAAGAAATAAGAACAAAAAGCAGTTAAGTTTGGAAGGGTAAACACTCAACCGTTGCCAGCCATTCACCGACTAATGACTAGATTTAAAAATAAAAACAGAAGTTCCAGGTTTTGAGCAGAAGCAGATATGACCTCCCTCATCCCCCAGAACCACAAACGGAAGTAAAGAAAATGTGGTCTCTCTTTTTCGCAGGACCCGAGAAGGGTCGGACGTGTTTGTTGGGGCTCTGTCGTGACATGTCTAGGGTAGCAACAAACAGCACGCATGAACGTGATTTATGATAGAACAGCTTGACCATACCCTCTCTCTCTTCTCTCTAAAAAAAGAACCCATGAGCCTAGAAAGAAACAAACAACCCCTTTTTGACTATATGACTTTCGTATGTTCTTACTCCAAACTAACGACAGCTACTACTACTAACCACTACTACTACAACCTGACTTGGCCCCTATGCACATTATGTTATAACTCAACTGCAGTCAATTACTTCACAAAGTGTGAGGAAACAATGCTAGGTTAAGGGTTTAACAAAGATTTTTATTTACCATAATATACTATGAATGATGTGTGCAGTTTAAGACACCATACTTGTTCTAAGATTATTAGATATATATCATTTGATGAGAATTCTCTAATCTGATTGGATGTATTTGAATAAAAAGTCTGAAAACCGAAATCAATCAGGCATTCTTTTTTCCTAATTGTAAATTAAAATTTCTTGAAAATCTTTACCCTGCAAAACGTGGATACTACGACTAGTTTACTTTTAAGAGCAGGTTGAGAGAAAGATGTGAGAGTAAAAAATAGGAAAAGTGAGGATGATTTATTGATATTTGACAAAATGTTCTGTCACTAAGTGTTTCAAAAAAGAAATTTACAAAATCCAAAACATATTCAAAATAAATGTGTATCAGGTATGGGTTTCTAATCTTCATCATGGTAACAATATTGTCTGTTGATATCAATTATTGTTAAATGAGAAGGAAAATATACATACAAAAGAGTTTATGTCATAACAATCACAAGAGTATATAAAAATAAATTGAAAAATACCCCAAAAAAAGAGTTTGGAATATACTAAATCTTCCGTCGTTTTATTTTTTATTTACCCTTTTTCTTACAAAGTTTCTTTAAACATGACAAAAAATCCTTCTGACATTCTGATGCAGTTGACCGTGGATCTCTAAGGAGAGTTATGCAAGCAGACCATTCCTGCTAAAACTTGTAAATCACTGAAAGCCTACTGCACCTCCACCCACACAAAAGTCTGTATGTATAGTCAGGAATCTCAGTTCTTTGGCATCTGCTCTGGTGTTCTTCAGGGGTGAATTCTCTCCCCCACCTTGTTCATCTATGCTATCAATTGGATCACCTCACATGCGCTTGAAAAATTCCCAGGTGTCACTGTTAGCTAATCAGTATTGGTTTCGCCATGGTCGAGGGTGTACTGATCAGATCTTCATACTGTGTTGAGTGCTTGAAAATCGTTGGTGCTTCCAGCAAGAAACAATTGTTTGCTTCATAGATTTTTCCGCAGCCTTTGATTCAGTTGACCGTGCAGCTCTTTGGAAGATTATGCAATCAGACAGTATTCTGCCAAAACTTCTAAATCTACTGAAAGCCTACTACACCTCCAACTGCACAAAATTCTGTGTGTATAATCAGGAATCTTAGTTCTTTGACATCCGCTCTGGTGTTCGATAGGGGTGGATTCTCTCCCTTATCTTGTTCAACTATGCTATCATTTGGATCACCACCCATGTGCTCGCAAACTTCCAAGGTGTCACTGTTAGCTGTAATTTCAACCTGTCAGACCTGGAATATGTGGACAACATAGAAATTTTGGTGGAGAACTTTGGTGATCAGCAGTTGATGTGCTTCAGTATTATTATACTTTAGAGCAATTTTAAATACCTCAGTTATAAGTTATAAGTGATAAATGTTGTAGTAACTATTGTGGAATTAGCCTAATTGACGTTTCTGCTGAAACATTTCCAACACCAATGTGATCTGTGTTCAAACCAAATCAGTATGGGTTTCGCCATGGTCGAGGGTGCACTAATCAGATCTTCACACTGTGTTGAGTGCTTGAACATCATTGGTGCTTCAGCAAGAAACATTGTTTACTTCATAAACTTTGCCGCAGCCTTTGTTTCAGTTGAGCTCTTTGGAAGGTTATGCAAGCAGACAGTATCCCGCCAAAAACTTCTAAATTTACTGAAAGCCCCACTACACCTCCACCCACATAAACGTCTGTGTGTATTAGTCAGGAATCTAAATTATTTGAACATCCACCCTAGTGTTCAACAGAGGTGCATTCTCTCCCCACCTTGTTCAACTATGCTATCAATTGGATCACTCCTATGTACTTGCTGTTGGATTATTGTGGTATATGTGTACTGTAATCCACCACTTAAACATTAAGGTCACATGTTTTAAACCCAGCCAATCAACAGCCAGAATATTGGTTAGTTAAAACTATTTAATCACTGATATTGGACAGTGACAAATGGACCTGCAACACTAAGGACACCAAGGAATAACAAAAGGATCATACCCAACACTGAGGGACACTAAGGAGCAACTAAAGATTTTTTCCCTAAGGATCATGCTGTGCTTAACACAAAGGATCTCCACTCAGCCCTGGAGTATATGGACAATGTAGCAATTTTGGGAGAAAACTTTGACAATCTCCAATCAGTAGTCGACTTTCTTCAGTTCAACACTTCCAAACTTGGAATGAAAGTCAATGCACAGAAAACTAAACTCCTAATTGCTGGATTTCTTCCTGCTTAAAAACAACTGATCATCCTTAACAGGGAAGACCTTGAAGACGTGAGCAATTTCAAATACATCGATTCAGAAGTTAAAGCAATAGATCAAGGGAATGAGGACTGAGAAAAATAAAAACTAAATTAACACAAAAAGGCTTTGTTGAGGGGGCATGAAAACTTGACTTCTACTTCTTGGTGTTTCTTCTTCTGCGGGTTTGATCTTAGATGAAAGTGCAACATGCCACACAAAGACTAACGTATGTCCCCATTTCCACCACTTGATTTGTGTTATCTGTCGCACTCCCCTCTGATCTCATGATCACACAAAATACAGGGTACGGGTGGCCTTTTGGTCCATGCACTCTTTTGAAGTAGGATGTGCACCACTGTCTCCGCCTCTGGATTGTCCGACAACCTAGTGGTTACATCATCTGGGGAACCACTGGCAACATCCATTGATAGCTCGTCACCAGATGACTTATCACTTTCATCAGTAGCTGAATGGTTTGCCTCCAAAGCAGGGTGGATATCACGTATGTGACAATGGGATCCATCGACCAAGACAGATTGTTGACTGACCACACCAGTCACTCACCCTGCTTGAATCTGGTGGTACATCGGCTGTCCGGTTCATCCAGACAGGATCACCCAGCATATGGCTCACAAACCTTCATCAGTAAGTACACTGGTGCTGGGTCAATTGACTGACACACTTACAGTTTTTGATGATTTCATGAAATGCGCTGTTTTTGCTCTGTCCATCTTTCATTTCTGTTGGTTTATAGCCTTCATACAGATGCATTGGTGCTGCTCGCTTCACTTTCTGTTGTCTTTGTGTGAGAATGTGGTCCACTTTCTGTTGTTTTGTGTGAGATTGTTGGTCCACTTTCTGTTGTCTTTGTGCGAGATTGTGGGTCCACTTTCTGTTGTCTTGTGTGAGGCTGTGGTCCAGGCAGAGATAAGCTGTGTCCAGGGCAGGAGAAAAGGACTATACAAAAAATGCATATCTGCCAAGCTCTGTTCATACCATCCTTCAGAAAGCTGAAAAATTCATCAAATGAGGCTGAGAACCTGTACAAGCCTTCGGTGTTTTGACCATTATTGCATTGCTTCATCCTCCATGTTGCATGTGCAATCTTTCTGAAACCATGTTCAAGGAAAGATGGAGAATCTCCTCCTTTCAGCAGGACCTTCTCACGATATCTATAATATTTGACCCAACACCTCTTCAACAATTAGATGCACAACAAGGTTAATTTCTCAAATAAGTCTACTGGTTTGTGGAAAGAATAATCAAGCTAAGTTCCAATTACCGTCGAATTTGCGTAAAGGACACAGCAACAAGCGGTTGAACCCCAATACAATCCTGTCTTGTCGCAATTCCACTGCAGAATGACAGGGTATTTATAAACTCCACAATCATAGAAATCAAGTAGCCAATCAGAACTCAAGGAATGGAATCCCCCAATCATGAATGGAACTATTTCTGATTTCTTCATAAATACCAACTGTCTGGACACTGCTTCAGTTGGGCTTAGCTAAGTTGCTGTTTATTCAAACAACAGTAGCTAACTGACTTCAATAGTTTGAATTCAGAGTTTGTATTCAAGCTTAGTTACCATGGGTAAAGAGCCACCACCAGTTTCAATTTACCCATAGCTGTTGGGCAAGAAGAGATGATTCATGGGAAATGCAAAAAGTTAATTTTACTTTTTGTATCTACCCTTTATGTTTATCCTATCTATTTTTAATCCTTCATTTTGAAATATTTCATGCCAGTCTTATCTCTTC
>CM042151.1:99525186-99619297 GCA_023376005.1 Doryteuthis pealeii
CTCTTAAAATTAAAAACTAGTCGTAAGTATCCACGTTTTGCAGGGCTAAAGATTTTCAAGAAAATTTAATTTACAATAGGAAAAAAGAATGCTCTGAATGGATTTCGTTTTTCAGACTTTTATTCAAATACATCCAAGTCAGATTAGAAATTCTCAGTTCAAATGATATATATCTAATCAATCTTAGAACAAGTATGCGGTCTTAAACTGCAACATCATTTCATAGTATTATGGTAAATTAACAATCTTTGTTAACCCTTAACCGAGCAGTTCCTCACCACTTTTGAAGTAATGACTGCAGTTGATATATAACATAATGAGTTGCATAGGGCCAAGTCAGGTTTAGAGTAGGTAGTAGTGTAGTAGCTGTCGTTAGTTTTGGAGTAGAACATACCGAAATATATAGTCAAAAGGGGTTTGTTGGTTTCTTTCTAGGCCTCATGCGCGTTACTTTTTAGAAGAGCACCACCCACACCACCTGGCAAGCTGTCTATCAGAAATCACTTCATGCGTGTCTGTTTGTTTGCTACCTAACATGTCACGAACAGAGCCCCCAACAAACACCGTCACCCTTCTCGGCCTGCAAAAAGAGAACCAACATTTCTTTACTTGCCGTTGTGGGTTTAGCTGGGGGATGAGGAATGTCATATCTGCTTCTGCCTCACAAAACCTGGAACTTCTTGTTTTTATTGTTAAATCTTAGTCATTAGTCGCGTGAATGGCTGGCAACGGTTGAGTGTTTACCCTTCCCAAACTTTAAACTTGCTTTTGTTCTTATTTCTTTTTGTTCTTCTCCAGAAATCCAATTACCTATTTCTTTTCAATCCCCAAATTCTCCTTAGGATCATAATGATTACGCTACCAATAGCAGCAAGTAATGGTTTTGCAGAATTGACCATTATGTAACGGTCACTAATGACCTTCATGTTAGCTAGCTCAAATAGTTCATTTTATCTACAAACTCATGGAATAAGGTTAATTGTACTTGTGTGATTTTGTTTTTAAGGAGTTCACCAGTTTCTGATGAGGTTCTTCAGTCTGCCCTAGAGTGAACATAACGATCACTAAATGAACCTGTTACCATATATACCACCACTACCCGTATTTTTTGTTTGCCAAGTTTAACTCCACCACAAAACTTGTCTTAGAATAATTTAGTTGATTTATAATCCCATTTTATCAGGTGCTAGCGGTATCCTACATTTACTGCTGAATTAAGATTAAGTGGAAATGGTAAAAGGAATCAAAGCCTTACAGTTAGATTACTACTGCTGGTCAAAGAGGCAACACAGTAATAATTTGTGTAAGACACTACTTGTCCATTTATTTCTTGTGTCAAATTGTAAAAGAAAAACAATTTAAATCTTATTCATCCACTGTCTTAGGGAAAGGGTAAAAAATTCATCTCTTCTCCCAGCAATGAGTAAAATAATAGAGCAGAGTGGGTTCTCTGTTAGATAATTTAAATCTTTTTCCATACAAAAGGGGGAATGTATAAATTTATCACTTCCAGCAATGAATGAATTGATAGGGCAGAGTGGGCTTGCAATTCTTGGTAAGCAACTGATCTAGGAGAAATAGAATTTAAATCTTGTTCATCTACTGCCTTGGGGAAAGGGTATAAATTCATATTTTCTATCAGCAATGAGTAAATAGGGCAGAGTGGATTCTCTATTCTCTGTGAGATAATTAGATCTTTTCCATGCAATGTTTGAATTCATCACTTCTTCCAGCAATTGATAGGGAAGAGTTGGCTTGCAATCCTTGGTAGGCAACCAATAGAGGAGAAATACAATTTAAATCTTGTTTATGTGCCTTGTAACAGTCACTAAACTGACCTCTTAGCTATACTTTATTCTCATATAATTATTTTTTGTTTATCAATTTAACTACCACCTCAATATCTCATCTTAGAATAATTTAGTTTATTTTTAAAATTCCCATTTTATCAGATGCTGCTGAGCCCTTAATTTACTGTGATCTCACAAAGTGAAAATGGGTAAAAAGAATTACAGCCCATATACAGAACCTATTTAGATTACTACTCGGGTTACCTCAGTCGGTAAAGCGTTCGGCTAGAGACCACAAGGTTCCTAGTTCGATACCGGTCCTCGCCAACTCAGCATATGAGTAGCACGGGGATCTGTGCGGTAAAGTAAGGAGCTGATGGTAGGTGTGGCGCTCCACCTCAGACGCAAAAATAATCTCCTTGGTCTAGCGCTAGTGAAAAGGGGATAGACTCCCTCGCTGTATGGCTCATACTGACATTAGGCTGCCCCGACGACTTTTACTGCTGGTCAAACAGGCGACACAGTAATAATTTGTGTAAGACACTGCTTGTCCATTTATTTCTTGTGTCTCCATTTCTTTTGAAATGTATTTGTTGTTATCTTTTATTGAACTAGCAAATATATGCACCCTCCGGGTGCAAGTATTTAATATCATATTAAATAGAAAGGCCAATGAAACTGAATAAAAATGCAGATAACATGATTTGGAACAGAGGGGGTATGATTGAAAAATAGAACAACTTTGAAACTAACTATTCCATCATTTTCCATTACTCCCCTCTTTCATTGGTAAATTTTCCTAATTTAACTATTTAATTAAAATAGGAAGTAAAGAATAATATTACATTTATTCTTTTTGTTAAGGATTTCTTTTAAGATTTATTGAAGAGAATATTGCTCGTATTCAATAAGATAAAAACTAAACAATTAGAAATCAATAATATTAAGCACATATTTATTAAAATCAATTTTTTAAGATCAATATGCAAATTAGACTTCCCATTCACACTGTAAACCGCTGTTTTGTTGTATATATAAATACAACTGCATGTTATTTGTGTGTAGATATGGTCAACAGTCTTAATGATGTAAAACAATTTTATTAATAATTGAGGTTTAAATAAAAAATAAACACATGGAGAATGGGATGCAGATAACAAAGGCAATTGTGATTTGTATAGTAATATAGTTTCGGTTACAGACAGAAAAACATACAATCTCCATTATAATAAGATGTTATCTGTTTCTTCTTTGTAGAGTTTTTACAGTGTTAAATAAACTTGATGACATCAGTTGAGGCATTATCATTTTGTTTCCATGCAAATCAGCAGCAGTTACATTTGGTGGGCAACCAATCTAGGAGAAAAACAATTTAAATCTTATTCTAGCACTGCACTAGATAAAAGATATAACATCATCTATTCTCCCATACTTTGGCCTTTTTTGAAGCTGAGACAGTTGAAGAAATCACACTATTTGTGACAACTGCTTTAAGATAGGATAAAGGCAATATCTAAGAAAATGCATTAAGCTGTAAGAATTTAAGAATATTTTCATGCCATTAATTAATCACATAAGTGCTCTTAGTTATTGTTTAACTGCTAAATGATGATAAATTTAACAAGCTCAATAAAATCTTTGTCTAACCCTAGACCAGTATTTCTTAACCTTTTTACCCTCGTGGAACCCTTGAAATAGTTTTCAAGTCTCATGGAACCCTGCATAAAAATCATCATATACCATTATTAACCTCTTTCTTGATTATCCCAAGTATTCACAGGATAAGCATTGTAAATGCAATATTATCTCCCTTGTTTTGTTCGGCCATCCTATTGCGTGGGTACACGCACCGTTTGACACCGGTAAAAGTCACGTGTCTGCGTGGTGCTGCTTTTCGAATTCATTTAGCAGCAGGATTTGAAGACGACAAGAAGGTAATTACAAGCTTGGAACTTTTCCTCCTCTTTTTTGATTTTAGTAGTTGTATTAGAGAAACTACATAGTCTATTTGTATTCTATTGTAGTTTCATGTTGAAGACCAGTTGCGAAACAGGAGGATAAGTGACAACACCCGTATTTACCCAAATAAAAGCGTCTTCATCAGTCGGACTCTGTCTTTACTCATTTCCTTGCTGGGTGTTGCTGTTACAAGCATTCTGAACCTTTTTTTACAATCCAAAGTATTTGCATTCTATCATTAAAAGTAAATTTACTAGCTTGTGACGCTTTGCCGATAATTTCCCATTTTCTATGAGGCTTGAGTACTTTTTTTTTTTTTTTAGCAATTGTGGTGCATTTTAGTTACTATTTTCAAAATATAAAAGAATTCGTTTTCACTAGTTTATTGTGTTTATTGTATTGTGTTAAAAATTCCAAATTGAAATGGATATGGAGAAAAAGATAACTTTTTTTCTAATGAATGTAAATGATTTCTTTTGAAAGTAAAATTACACTTTACAAAACTGATGCTGTGAGAAATGGAAATGAAACAGTTTTTGGCATAATTACATAATTACAAAAAAAACAAAAAACAAATAAACTTAGGTTTTTATTTCATTTTTTCCTTCAATTCAGTATATATGAGGTATACCCAATTTTTCGTCTGCTTTTCATTTTAAAATAGAATTAAAATTAATCAAATTTATTATTTAAGGTTAAATTTTTGTCTAAGTGGAAAAGTAGTAACTTAATAAGCATCAGTAAATTTTTTTTTTTTTAAATCAAAATAACATTACACATGTAATTTATTCTAAAAACATTTAAAGCTATTTTTCGGTCAATTTTGCTCAAATATATATGGCTGTCGTAGTTGCCGTAAAATCCATGTTTACAAAATTAATTTAACACACCGATTGAAAAAATTTACCAAAAATCAGAGAATTATCCAATTTTAATGAAATTTCAGTGTTGATTTATCAATGAATGAATTGTATAATGTGTGTGTGTGTGTGTGTGTGTGTGTGTGTGTGTGTGTTTGCACGTGCGTGTTTGATGTCTATACCAAGAATACTCGGAATAATAATAACAGGATTAATTTTACACATCAAATTGGACGTCTCTAGTGGACTTACCTATATTTACCCACACTGATTGACCTGACGTTTTTAAATATGTTTCAAAATTCAAATATCTACTTTGAAGTTTTATTTCTGGTTTTAATGAAACGATAATTGCATGAAGTTTGTCAAGAAAAAAGAAAAGAAAAATATTTGCAAATTTGATTTCTGTTCTGTTTAGATTTATTTATTTATCAAAATTAAATAGAATGATCGGAATTATCTCCCTTGTTTATCGCTCTGCAGAAAATTTCTGTATTGATTGCAAAACGAACGACACGTTTTAATTTAATTCAACAAGAAAAGATTAATTTTATTAAAAATATTACACCCCACACCTTTTTTTTCTCCAACGTTGTATAGACATAAGAAAAAGAAATCAGACAAAAGAAAAAAAAAGTAAGTATAACGTTCTGTTATTATTTTTCTTTATAAATAAAAAAAAAAACGTAATTTGCAAGAAAACTTTGTTTTCGCTTGACGAAAAGTGAAATATCTTTTTTAATTTATGATAGTACTTTATCCTTATTGATATTAAAGTATCTGGAATGTTTTGAAAAGTAATTTAATTATTTAAAAAAAATCTAATTCATTTCAACGTTTAATTCATATTTTATTTTTGTTATTATCCGTGTTAATCGGTGTAAGTGACATAAACAAAGTCCGGTAATACAGGACTATTTGCTCGTAAATTCCTACCATAAAATAAACTGAACCTCCATTTTATGTCCGTGTTTTTGTATTAAATGTTTTATTTTTCTTGCACCCGTTATTTTACAATACAAAATATATTTTATTTAAAGGACTATTTGCTCGTAAATTCCTACCATAAAATAAACTGAACCCCCATTTTATGTCCGTGTTTTTGCAATAAATGTTTTATTTTTCTTGCACCCGTTCTGTTACAATACTAAATATATTTCCTTTATTTATTTTAATATTCACTTCAATGTGTATATTCTAAAAACTTTTATTTTGTGAGTCTAATAAGAATGTTCTCGGGGTGGGGGGGGGGCTCAGTTAAGTCCGACGCTTTTACTCTCCCAGCAATATATACTCTTCTCACCAACACTATAAAATATCTTATCTATCGTCCACTCGTCGTCACAGCCAAAATGCTACTGCAAGCTTTTCTCCCGGTTTGTGAGGGCTAGTCAATAAATACACAATTACAGTATTCATCCTTACTCCTGCTCCTTACTCTGACCTGCCCGTGCAGCACGTGTGACACTAATCAGCACGCGTCAATCCTTCCCATCTGGGCCACTCTGGATAGTTTAGTAATTCCCATGCGTCAGGCCACAACTCACGATCAGGAGAATGCGAGTTCAATCTCCCCACTCGCCTCTGATCTCATTCTGCATGCCAAACACAGTCGTGCACGCTTCGAACTACTACGTTCGTGGTTTCTCTCGCCACAATGAGAATGTTTAGTTTTAAAGTGGGGGTTCATTTTTACTCTTCAAATTTTTACTCGTAAATTCCTACCATAAAATGCCCAAGGCTAATTTTATGGCAGGAATTTACGAGTAAAAAGTTGAATATTACTTTTTGTTGTTATTTCTTTTCTTTTTGGCTTTGGTACTCTAAAATAAAAACGTCAGATTTTAATCATCGTCGACGAAAAACAAAATTACGGTCATAAAAGGAGGATCCAATTTATGCCTAAATTGTAAAACGAGCCCCCACTTTAAAACTAACCAAATAAATATTAAAATAAATAAATAAAATATATTTTGTATTGTAACATAACGGGTGCAAGAAAAATAAAACATTCATTGCAAAAACACGGACATAAAATGGGGGTTCAGTTTATTTTATGGTAGGAATTTATGAGCAAATAGTCCTTTATTACCAAAATTTATACGGCAAAGTACACTGCGTTGCCAATAACATAAAAAAATAACAATACAAGGACATGTGTTATAAAACAGTTGTTGCTGTTCCCAGAGTGAAAATTTGGGTATTTAAAGTAAAAAGGGTTATAACTCATGACATTGTCGATAATCTTGATTTATGATAAAAGTATGGCACCTTCTAAACTTTTAAAATTCACAATTAAATTTCTAAGTCTTTAAAAATAATCCAATTAAAATGGAGAATAGATTTTTGCATCAATTCAAAAATAACTTTTAAATTCTTAAATAACTTTGTTTGCCTGTTGAAATTGGTTTTAATTTTTTAAAAATCTTTTTTTGGATTTAATGTAAAAAGTAGGGGTTGGACTAAATTAACAAAGACCTAACTGTGCAAAATGTCATATATAGAAATTACAGAAAAAAATTTGAAAATTAGGTTTTATTTTCTGGAAATATTTTCAGACTGAAAATTGGCTGTTCAATTTGATATGATTGTATAATAGAGTAGATTGATTTTGGAACCATAATGTCTCTCATGTGGCCAAAGTTGAAATTAATATAAAGAATTACCACACAAAATTGAGGTCGATATGCTGAAAAACTAAACAAACCAAACCTAAAACCACAAAAAATATTTTCTTCAAAACTTTGCCTTAGTTTGAGGAAATAGATTCAATCTTTTAAAATGTTATCACTATTACAGTTTAATTATTCGGTAAATAGCAGTATATCAGAGGTGTCAGTGATGATATGGGTAAATTTTCAATTGTAATTCTAGTTATAATAATCTATTCATTTTGGTTTTGTTTTGAATATTGAAATTGCTATATTTTCTAATAATTTTCTAGGCTCAATGTTGCAAAAATGAGTATTTTTAGTGCATTTTAGGAGACAATATTTAATGCTATTCCCTCAAACAATGGTGCAAGTGAGAGATCTAATTTTTAGTATCAGTATTCATTGTGCCAACACACAACTTTCCCTATTTAAGAGAATTTGATATTTTTTAAAAGTTAAAAGTCAAACTACACTATTGTATAATACCAAAATGGACTGTCTTAATGACACAATATTGCATAGCGACATCAATTTCCAATATGTTATATACTGGCATCAAATTCTATATGTTATGTAGTGGCTTCTCAAACTCACGCTGCTAAATCCATATCGTGTATCTGTATACGTTGCGGGTATGCGTGACGAAGTATGTAGTCAGACTTAATGAAATCTACAACACATGGGTATAGTAGGAGTTGACTTTATTTCTCTTCTCGGCTGTACATGGTGGGCGGCAGTGACAATGATTACTACTGCTGCTGGGATGACTAACGTTGGTGAGGTGGAAGGTGGCTACGTGACGGCTCACAGTCCATCGGCTCTGACCATGAGTGCGGTCACTCACTTGTTCTCCGTTTGCCGTCCGACCGCTCTCGACTAACCCTTGTCGGCTTGATCCTCTGGCTTTTGTATTGACGACCGCCCACACATCTTTATCTTTTGATCTGATAACGGGCAAATCTATTTCTGAACTTATTGTTACCCATCCTTTTGTTCGCTTTACCCGGAAATAAGTCCTTTGTCATTTTTGTTGTCTTTTCTTTGCTTTGTTTAATTTAACCGGAAATTCTTATTTCCATTTGTACAATATACAACAACAAGACTGCCAATTTAATTCAAGCTACTGAACTAAACCCTGGGTGTCTCATCATAGTCAGCAACCTAGTCTTGCTGATCCATTATTACTGAATGGCAAGTTCAGTCTTTACTGGATGCCCCATACTTACAACGTTGTGTTACATCCAAGCCATGATGAAGAGTTTGGGTAAAAAAGTCACAAATTAGTCGTGGTGAAAAGTTTAACAATAGGGAATCTAATTTAATATGTAACATGAGAGTGTTTTTTCTTATTATTATCCTCATTATCATTATTATTATTATGTAAAAATTATATGAAATATTAGTAGTAAAAAAACTATTTTGATTGTTAAAACCTTTTAAAGGCAAAAACAAAAATAGAAGAATTTTATCATTAATGGAGTGTCCTTTTATTTCTGATAAATCATTGGCAAAATTAGAAAGAAAAAAAAACAGTATTTTATTAAATTCTATTAAATATATTTAATTATTTGTAGAATAACAGTTTTATTTACAACTTAGCATAAATTAAAATATAAACTAATTGTAGTATTATAATTCCAAATAATATCTGGGTTTTCTGTTTTTATTTTTATTCATTCAGAGACATCAACTGAATTGGAGAATAAGAATTTTGAAATGTAAACAGACACATTCAAACACCAACCAAAGAACAAATATATCCTTCTGGGGTGTATCGAGCTCACAGAACAATTCTTTTTCTTGCAATTCATTACATAAGTGTTTTCTTTTGATCATTATTTCAAAGAACAAGTTAAAAAAAAAAAGAGGATCCAGTGAAACCAACTTTTTTCCATTATACAGATCAGCAAAAAATAAATATATAAATGTCCTCAATTTGCAGACCAGCATTTTCAGATAATCTTGAAATATAAAAAGACACATTCAAACACATTCTAAAGGAAAAAAAAATATTGTTGCTAATGTGTAGATTTTCATATTGTTAACTCACAAGATTATTCTTGTTCTTGCAATTCAGTATTTTCCTTAAATTAATACTTCAAAGAACAACTGGAAAAATACTCTATTAAAAACAAAAAAAAAATTCTTCCATTGTGTAAACCAGCATTTTCATATAGTTCAGAATTGAAATAGCAACCACAATAAAAATACTCTAGAAAAATTTGATAATTGGGAATAATCCAACAACAAGCGATATTGTAACTACAGAATTAAGAGCAATTGCCCAGGAAGGGAAAAGTGCAATTCAGAACTGAAAAAACAAACATGGAAACAGCCACTAAAAAGAAAGCATTTTTTTGCAAAGTTTGCGGGTCAGGATTTTCAGAGAGTTTCACTTTGAAAACACACATACGAACACATACCGGAGAGAAACCATTTTCTTGTGAAGTCTGTGGATCAGCATTTTCTGTGCATTCCAATTTGAGAAGACACATGCGAACACACACGGGAGAGAAACCATTTCCCTGTAGTGTTTGTGGATTGGCATTTTCTATAAGTTCTCATTTGAAGAATCACATGCGAACACACACGGGAGAGAAACCATTTTGTTGTGAAGTGTGTGAATCAGTATTTTCTAGGAGAACCCATTTGAAAAACCACATGCGAACCCACACTGGAGAGAAACCATTTTCTTGTGATGTGTGTGAATCAGTATTTTCTAGGAGTTCCCATTTGAAAAACCACATGCTAACACACACTCGAGAGAAATCATTTTCTTGTGATGTGTGTGGATCAACATTTTCACTGAGCTCTAATTTGAAAAGACATTTACGAACACACCTTGTCACTGCACCTGTTATTACATGACCACAAGTTGTGACAAGAAGCTTAGAGGTTTAATTCAATCTAGTTAGCCACATCATCTCGCAGGCTGTGTTTTTGAACTTATAAGATGATTACAGGATGTAGAATGAACATCATACTCACCTTTACAGGAAGGCTGTGACTAGCATCCAGTCACCAGACAAAAAAAGACAGAGTTGAACCGAATACATTCTGTAGCAACTGACAGGACATGGTCAAGTGTTCAGTATATATGGATAAAAAATATCTACACTAAAACCACCAGCCAATCAAAATCCTGGAAATAGACTTGACCATGCCATATAATAGAACAGCCCAACCTGCTATTTAAATCACCTACAAAGTCTGGATTTCCAGAAGCAGATTCAACTTGCAACACAGTTGAATACTGATCAGTCTACACAAATCTCTACACAGGACTTGGTGGAAGCCTTGTTGAAGTGGGAAAAGCTGTTACATGACAGGATCAATTGAATGAGTATTTTCTATACTTATACTGTCCTACTTCCCTCTGAACTGGATCTGGTTGGGTCTCTGCTGTTCAGTAATGGAGTTTCTGTCATTCTGGATCTGTTGTTGGGCTGGCATTTTTCTCTGTTCTTTGAGTCTGGAAATTTACTTGGTATCTTCTTGGGATGTATTGGCATCTGCTGGCAATTCTTAATAATGAACACAAGATGTTGTTTTTTTTCAGTCCTCATATATTTTATTTCAAACCCAAGTAAAAATGCCAGACACTCAGATGTTTCTTGTCAAATGCAGGAATCTTCTCTTTGAACTCAGGAACCTTCTTGTTTAAAGAAGCCTTCATTGAACTTCGAATCAAACCCTTAATTCAATCCACTGGAGTAGACTGTTCTCATTCCATTAATTGTGCTCTTAGGCAGGATTGAACCTGCAACCTACAGAGGATTGTCACTTAGAACTGTATTAACTCAGCCCTTATACCTGTTGCACCTTGTGTCAAACTGGATGAAGGCCAGAAGGTACATCAGGCAAAACATTGTGTGTATACCAATAAAGATGAGGACAACAGTCCCAAAAATCCAAATAATACAAATTATCAAGCCTCATCTAAAAACTGTAGATAAAGGATATTGGAATTTTTACATTTTTAATTAAAAACAACAGCAGTCTCCTAAAATAATAAAGTGAAATAATGTTGTATACCCTTCTTTTCTTACTTCTATTCTTCTTCTGATGTCTTTTCTATCTTATGTCTTCTTCTTACATCTCTTCTAGCATCTGGACTTCTCTTGGTGGTCGGTCGCACTTAACTCATTTCTTCTTCTCGATCAGTCTTGTTACCAAGACATTCACCAACTACAAAACCGTGTTATTTTCTTAAGCTTTTATTTACTTAACTAAACATTTGACTAACATAGCGCGCATATGCAGTGAGTTCCAGTTAAGGCAGGACATCTTCTCT
This sequence comes from Doryteuthis pealeii, assembly GCA_023376005.1. Lineage (NCBI taxonomy): Eukaryota > Metazoa > Mollusca > Cephalopoda > Myopsida > Loliginidae > Doryteuthis > Doryteuthis pealeii. The sequence goes on from CM042151.1 coordinate 99,536,744, forward strand.
GCCCGACGTCAAACTGAAACTGAGAACCCAACCAGGTCCCACGTGACTTCAGGTGTTTTGCGGGCTTTCTGTACTATTCCATGGAAAGTCCCGCCCGTGATATGAAAAGGGCCATCCCTTTAGAAATACAGGGGATTGACAATAATCTTATGTAACCGCATAGATTATGTAACAATAAAAGAGATAAAAACTAAAAGCTTGATGTGAAGTTAATACCTTTATGAACCTAGGAAAGAGGAAATGGTAGCTCTATCAAGTTAATGTGTAACCATTTTTTTTTTCAAATATAAACAGTTGAGATCATGGCTTGGAACAGTGTAATCTGCCTTCTTACTTGTGCGAAGGTGTTGGTCAGTAGTTTTAACCAAGTGAAAGAACATAAAAAATGAAATAAAATAACAATGAGGCAAAACTGAAGACAATAAATGTAATATAAATGTTGTGTATTGTACATATATACTTACATAAATGTAATGTTCCAGAAGAAGAAATAACAAAAAAAGCGTAAAGAGTTTAATGTCTTTCATAACTTAACTCGGGTAAAAAAAAAAAATTAATAGAATGTGGGTGTTTGCAGAGAGTCATGAAGATGCCTCCTCCTAGTGAGTCAACTGATCGGAAGAAAACTGCCAAGAATCGAAACACAAGTGGGAAAGTCCCAGGTAACATGACTGGATAGAAATAACCGATTCCAAGTATGAGTTAGAGGTCAAAATCTTGATTGGACTCAGGTGGGGATGGGGAGAGAAGGAATGGTTTTTGGAGAAGTGACTTATGTGTGTACCTTGGTAGTAACTTTAACCTAGTTCATGGTTCAGTCACAATTAGAATATATATTTGTGTGAAGGAGTTGTGTTTGAAGGCAGAACACTGCATATTATGTATTTGCTGAAGGAAGGTTAAAAATATTTTAATTTGTTGCATAATTGATGGGTATACTATCAATTTTGCACAGCTAATGTAGAAAAAGTATTTAAATTCTAATCAAAACGGTTGGAAAATATCATTTGAATTCATATCAAGACAGATTTAGATTGACATTTAGTAACCTTAATTTGACCCTTCTCTTCTTGTTTGGAGTTTGAACCATGGGAAGCAGTCTGCTGCTGCCTGTCAGGATATGAAGACATGGTTAGTTAGACTCACACATGTGGCTGAGGATTAGGTCTAGATTTAAAAGAAAGAAATATGTGAATTCTCTGAGATAAATGCCCTGAGTTGTTGATCAAAATCAAACTGACAACCATGGCATTCCAACTAGCATCTTAAGAAGTTAAAAATACAAGACCAGCCAGATTAGAATGGATCAGCTGTTACCAAATAAGAAGAAATACAGAAGAAGCTGCTACTCAGCCAGACAAAATAAACGGTAGTCAGAAATAAGTACAGACGAAGATAAGATTAAATATGAGAGATACAACCACGGGTATCCCTCATGATATAGACACTGTCTATATCAGATGGGCATATGTATATATTGTCAATGTAATAAGACAGCTATATAACAATTTTTTTATTTTTTTTTTTACTCTTAGTTATTTACAAAATATAACATTTAAATAGTCAACTTTAGGAGAAGAATTTTGTACTTTCTACAAAGTTTAGCAAATTCTGGGACTTACAGGGCACTCAGCAAAATTTGAATTACCTGCTAAGCATTACTCCATGGTAAGGACTCAGAGGATTCTGTAGTCTGTATCTACTCAGCTTTTGTTAGAGTCAACTAAATAAATATATGCTTCTTTTTTTCCAAATATAAACTATAATATTTTTCAAGAATAAAAAAGGGTTGAACTTGCAAATCGGTTGGAAAATTAAAACATATTACAGGGTGATCCAGAAAAAACAGAACCCAAATTATCTATTTTCCCGGTAAACTAACCCTAAACCCCAACCCTAACCCTAAACCCTAACCCTAAACCCTCTAGTTAAAATTAACCAGTTTTATTACAAAATTTATGGGTTCTGTTTTTTTCTGGGTCCTCTGTATAGATAGTGACCCAGAAAAAGCAGAACCCAAATTATTTATTTTCCCAGTAAACCAACCCTAAACCCAACCCTAACCCTAACCCTAAACCTTCTAGTTAAAGTTAACAGTTTTATTACAAAATTTGTGGGTTCTGTTTTTTTCTGGGTCCTCCTGTATAGATAGTGACTCAGAAAAAGCAGAACCCAAATTATTTATTTTCCCAGTAAACTCACCCACCCCCTAAACCTAACCCTAAATCCCCCTAGTTAAAATTAACAGTTTTATTACAAAATTTGTGGGTTCTGTTTTTTCTGGGTCACTCTAATTTTCCGACCGATTTGCAAGTTTAGCCTAAAAAAGATAATGATAAAACAGGATAAAAATTCACAACCCAGAGGAAATCAATAATTATCTGCATTATAGACAACTGAACAATTCTCTCTGTCAGCGATATGATATGAGATATGATAATACAGTGATTAGGTGAGGCTGAGAACTGTAGATTTTTCAAGATCTTTCATATTCTTTGCTTTAAAATAAGTTTCACTACTTATTAATTTGTACTCAGGTAAATAGCTTCAGTGTGGTCTTTTTCTTTTTGGCGGTAATGATTTTTTACCCTTTTGGAAATTCAACATGCAGATGTATTTCTAAGCACCCCACATGATTTGCTTTATTCAATCAGATTCTAGAGATTGTTTAATTAATTTTTTGAATCTCATTTGTCCAAAATTGTGTAAGTGTTTGTGAATTTGGATAGGAGTTATGGTTGGTGTGTCTTTTACATTTTCATTTTATTCCTCATAAAATATTGGAATTTAGCATTTGTGGTATATTTCGCTTTAGGTTGTAATTCACTGGCATTATATATATATATATATATATATATATATATATATATATATATATATATAAAGTATATTACATACCATCTCTCTGACACAAGCTCCATAAAACAACACTTGATTAAAAAACACCCAGAAAAATCTACCTCCCCCGAAATTAGAAAAATCTTAAATGAAAATACTAAAATTATCTACAAAAAAAAAAAGAAGAAGAAGAAAAACGTCTACAGATCCTAGAAGCTATATGCATAAAAAATTTAAAAAAACCTAACATTAATAAAATAGCATTTAAAGTCGGAAACAACGTATCAAATATCTTCAATAACTAACACTTACCTAACCCCCCTCTTAAAAATGATAGACTCTCTGAATTTGATAAAAGCATAGATAACAGAACTAAAAAATTAACTAAAAACAAATGAAGATGACTGGCGAAACAGTCGAAAGCGCTCGGGAAATTAGTATGCAAAATATCATAAATCAACTCGATCCAGATTCAAAAAGGATAGCCAAAAGACTGAAAAAATATCTATACAAAAAATGAAAAAAAGAATACTCCGTGTTGTTCAATAACACATGCCTTGAGAATAATTTGCTGCCAAAATACACAAATATATATATATATATATATATATATATATATATATATATATTTATACACAAATATATATATATTTGTAGATTGATTTTAAAGGCTTATCACAATGCGAAGTAAGAAAAGGTAATGAGTATGTTGTTCATTTACCTGTATTTTTATTTTTTTATGTTTCCTTAATATTTTGGGACTAAAATTTCATCCTCAGAAAACCTTGGAGCCCATAAAGGAATTTTCACCGGTCTGCATCAATCCATGTTAGTGTGGAGGTAGTAATTTATGTGTTTCTGTATTTGTTTTTAGTGTTTGAATGTGTTAATATTCTAATGTGCAGCATCATTTCATGCTCTGATCATATATCTTTTAAAAAATGTAAACCAAGCATCCCTTTTTGAGTATGATAAATTTTTATTTCTCTCAAAAATGTCACCATGTTGGTATTCTCAACAGATGTTGAAATATTTATTTCTGATTGGAGCAAAAACTCCACACTATGAGGAAATGTTTGACAGTGTTGGGTGTTTGGCATACCCCACACCATAATTAATCTTCTTACTAGAGCATAAAAGAGGGTAAGTCTGGTATGGCCAATGCATAACTGAGCCAGTATTACTTCTTCCTCTCAGGATTTTCTATATCCCAGCTTCCATAGAATATTTTTGAATCCATGAAATTGGTGTTTGTATTCCAACCAAACGTAATCTTATAACGGGGATTCAGTGTCTGTAAATGAAATTACATCAATACATATATAACAATACCCTCAGGAATTGCATAAGTTTATAAATGAGTATTTAATTTATAGTCAAAATCATTAAGACACTCAATAAATCTTATTCATTAATGAGGTCTCTATAAAAATCTGAGGTAGATTTGTCTCAAAACAGCCCATGTTATGCATTTAAAATCATGTACTCTGTCTTATAGATCACTAAGAAATAAAGATTTACGTAATATATGGTGTGGTTAATTTGCATACTGGTTTTAACAAAATGGGTTTAATAAATAATTTCAATGAATGATTTTATGTAGAAACCAATTAAAATATAATCAGAATAAGAGTAATCTTTTTATGTGTGTTCTTATTTAATTTTGTTAGTCTTTTGTTGTAATATATTTCATTACATTAAAACTTAAATACTTAGACCTGGAGGGCACATATTCTTGCTAGTTGTTTGATTTGATTTGGTTTTTGTTTATGGCAAATCAACATTGGTTGGTCATTTAATGCCAACAAAGTTTTGAAAAATTCATTTTTAATGGATACTCAATTTTCTTTATAAACACATTTTACTATTTAAGCCATAGAGGTACTACCACTCCGAGTCAGAGTGGACCAGGGAGCAATCAGCTAGTGTAACCTCACTGAACATTACCCTACTGCATTGAATATATAAAATTTAAATCTTATACAAAAATATTCATTATTTCACTTCATGTACAAAAAAGTACATCAAATTGACTTGATCATTAATGAAAAAAACAAAAAACAAAAAACAAAAAAAAGCTTTCTATAAAATATAAAAACAAGAATCTTTTAAATCCCTGAAGAAAAGAATGCCAAATACATATTTTAATTTCAAGGTCATGCCATCATGGTAAAATGGTTAACAAGTTAGTCTCACTGATCCATTTCTATTGAATAGTAAGTTTGATCCTCACTAGATACCCCATACTTGTGACCTTGTGCCACATCCTACCCAAGGAAGATTGGTAGGGTAAACACTCACATCTTTTCATTTAACAAATTACTCTATATTCAAAAATTCATGTTTGTCTTTTTATTTAAAGAAGATGTTTTTTACATGAATTAATTAGGTGAGTTTTTACATAAATATAAGTTCACAATTAAATTTTTCAGTGAATAAAAATAGGTCAATTGAATCAGAGAATAGACTTTTTTTTTAGCATCAATTCAAAGAAAAATCTTGTTTTTATAAAAATAGAAAATACATTACAAAAATTATTTTTTGAGTTAAAAAAAAAATAACTTTTAAATTTTCCAGGACCTTTTTTCAGGTGTTGAATTTTTTTTCTTAATTTTTTTTAATGTGGTTTTCTGTTTTTTTACATTTTAGAAATGTAAAAATCAGGAACTGGAAATTTATTTTTAATCAGATGTCCCAAATTTGAACCTGCCACCCCTAAAATTGATAAATAAAACCTTTTGTTTTTCAATTTTTTTTAATAAAATAAGCCATATAAAATCAATTCGTTTACATTTCTCAGATTTTTAAATTGTAAAAAAAATGAATTTTTTTTTATTACGCCCTTTTGTTAATTTGAATATACCTTAATAAATCATTTGATTTTGTCCAAGAAAAGAACTTATTGATATTCTTATTTATGTTTTCTAAATACATCTTAATAAGTTAAATTAGTGACCTCGGTTCTTCCAGTTCACTGGTTTGATTTCAAATTTCCTTTCACGATTTTTAAAGAAAAAAAAATCAGAATTATCTCCCTTGAGTTTTGCTTTCTCGAAAATATTATCGTTTGTTAATGATTGAGGGTTTTGTATATTTTAGTTTAATACAACCACCTGACTAAATATTAGTTTATTTTTTTTAATTTTATACTTTCTCTCTTTTCTCTAATGTTGCATTGCTCAAAAAGAAAAGAAATCAGACGGAAGTAAGTATAACGTTTTATTATTTTCTATCGATAATCATTTGCACGTAAGTGTTGTTTTGTTCTATTATTGACATAGAAGAATTAAGATGAAATATTTTTAAATGTGTAAGAATATTTTATTTTTTTATGATTCTAAAAATCATGTGGAAGTTGTAACTGCTAATCTTGCCGAAAATCGAGAAAACAGAAAGAAATATAAAGTTTTCCTAATTTCTTACATTATAGCCAGAGTGTATCAATAAAAAAAATTGAAAATGAGACTAAACTGCATTTTTGACAAAATTGACAAAATAATTTACCAAAAATCAGGGAATTATCGGATTTTAATGAAATCTTCAGTGTTTATGTATCAATGAATGATCTTTATAATGCATTACTTATTTTATTTCAAAACTTTCTCATTTTCTCAGGTACACTTATTCCCCCCCCCCTTATGTTGGGGGCGTAACTTTTTTTTTCAAGTTGGTCTTTCCGTTTTCTAATTACAGTAAATAAAGAGATAAAAGACCGAAGTTATGAATAGAAATACGGTGGCTTTTCTATGAGAAAATAAGTACCGAAAATCGAAAATTAAAATGTAAAAAAAATAATAAATATTTAATTTTTTGGAGATTTCTTTTTTACTCGTTTCGATAATTATTTAATTGGCTATTATTTTATAATAAAAAAATTATACATCGATATTTTTTCTGCTTAAAAAGGGGAGGGGGTACATTTTCAATCGAGTTTTTCTTCAAAAGGTATACTTTGTTTGATTAAAATAAGGTTTACATTAAATAGATATTAATTTTTAGAATCTAAAAATATAACAGTTTAAACTCAACATCAGGCTTTTCATATTTTAAATGAATTTTATATATTAATTTTTCATAGCAAAAATACTAAATTAAAATTTTGAAATAAAATAACTGATGCATTATAAAATTCATTAATTGATAAATCAATACTGAAAATTTCATTAAAATCGGATAATTACCTGATTTTTGGTAAATTTTTTTCCATCCCAAATGTTACGTTAAAATTGTAAACAAGAGCCTAAAACCATTGAAAAACAGCCAAAATGGCGGATCGTGTCAAAATTGACCAAAACAAATTGTTTTAAATCTATTAAAAATAAACTGCATATGTAATGATATTTTTCTTTTTTTAATAATGGTCATTAGGTTACTACTTATCATTTTAGACAAAAGTTTGACCATAAATAATAGATTTAATTAATTTTTATTAGTTTTTAAAAAGCTAGCAGCCGACAAATTTGGGTATGGAATCCTGAGGATTGTTTTTAATTCTCATTAAATATTTCTTATTAAAGACATTCACTCCGCATATTTAATTTTGTTGACAAAAATTTAAATAGTTTTGAACACTCATTCTAAAACAGAATTCAAATTTGCAAAGTATTTTTATTTTTATTTTTTAATGACAGACTTCCCGCGATTATCATTTAATTAAAACTAGAAGTAAAACATTAAAAAGTATACATAAATAGGTATGTCCAAATATCGTAAGGGGAGATATTTTTTATTCTAAAATAATTACCAAAAATCAGGGAATTGTCCAATTTTAATGAATTTTTCACCATTTTATTCATTAAGGGCGTAGTTTTATAAGGAATTTTATCCCCAAAAAAAAAATTGAACAAAAAGTTTGTTTTTTTTAATCAATTCAAAGTGTACGGGTGTGACATTTGGTCATTTGAATAAAAAAAAGATCCAGTCCCTGAGTTCGACAGGTTTAAATTCAGAGTTTTCCTTCTCCTAGACCGGTTACCTAACCAAGGTTAAAGAGCCCAGTCTTCCCTACTATTTACCCATAGCTGGAGGGAGAGTAGGATTCATACCTTTCCCAAGGGTATTAGCGCTAAGTGAAATGCAATTACCACATCCAGGATTTGAACTCGGGGCGACGAGTCCATTTCCCATGATTTAACCATTACACCACGCACTTCCTGATGATAGGGTCACATGGGCCCCTTCTGAATCTATGGTATGTGCCCACACATCAGTAGTTAGAAGAAATACAGAGCCAGCCATCAACAAATAAAGTATAAACTTAAGACTCACAAGTAGGAGTAAGTACAGAAGGAGATAGATTAAATATGAGGGACACAACCACAGGTGTCTCTCATAATATAGATATGTCAATATGTTAAGACAGCCATACCCAGAAGCATGTTATACAACACTATGTTACCACCAACATCACAGTTCCCTTACTTATTTACATTATATTCTCATGGTTATTAAATAATCATTAATTAATCTTAATTAGCATCTTATTTATAAACAATGTCTCTATTAATGTCTAGCCAAGACAGATTTGCCTCAAAACAGCCCATGTTATTTATGCGTTTAAAATCCTGCAATGTGTGTTATATTTCATTATGAAATAAATGTTTACATAGTATATAGTGTGAATAATTTGCATACCAGTTTTAACAAAACTGTGTTTAATAAATAATTACTTAGGGTTATAGAATGAAATAAAAATAAGTGTAATCTTTTCTGTGTTCTTATTTAATGTGATTATTCTGTCTAATTTATTTATCAACGAGGTCTCTATGAAAATCTGAGTTAGATTTTCCTCAAAACAGCCCATGTTATTATGTGCAATGTGTCTTATCACTAAGAAATAAAGGTTTACATAATATATGGTGTGGTTATTTTGCATACTGGTTTTTAACAAAACCGGGTTTAATAAATAATTACTTGGTGTTATTGAATCAATCTTATGGATGATTTTATACAGAAACCAATTAAAATATAATTAGAATAAGTAATCTTTTTAATTGCATTCTCATTTAATTTGATAGTTTTTCTAATTTAATATATTTAATTACATTAAAACTTAGATATTTGTGCCTGGAGGTTGCATATTCTTGCTAGTTTATGTAATAAACAACTAGATGATTTATTCACCATAAAATAATGAATAGAAAAATTAGTTTAGGTTTATTAAGGTTTGCTTTATATACTTCCGGCTTAACTCAGTCAGTAGAGCATTCGAATAGGAACCACAAGGTTCCTGGTTCGATACAGGCTCTCACCAACTCAGCATATGAGTATCACAGGGAGCTGGATGATTTTATACAGAAACAAATTAAAATATGATTAGAATAAGTAATCATTTTAAATGCATTCTCGTCTAATTTTGTTAGTCTTTCTAATTTAAAGCATATGAGTATCACAGGTATCTGTGCGGTAAAGTGGGGAGCTGATGGTAGGTGTGGCACTCCACCTTGAATAATCAAAGTTCCAATTACCGTCGAATTGGGAAGACATGGCAACAAACGGTTGTAACTCAATACAAACCCGAATAGTTGCAAAGTCTACTGCAGAATGACAGGGTATTTATAAAACTACACAATATCATTCAAATCAAGCAGCCAATCAGAACTCAAGGAATGGTATCACCCAAATTCATGAATGGATCATTCTTGATTTCTATATATACCAACTGTCTTGGACACTTCTTCAGTTGTACTTAGCTGCTGTTATTCAAACCAACAGTAGACTAACTGACCTCAATACACCTCAGATACCAAACAACTTGGTCTAGCACTATTGAAAAGGGGATAGACTCCCTTGCTGTCTGGCTGATATTGACTTTAGGCTACCCCTGACAAATTACATATTTATGATTAGATAAAATATACATGGAAGTGAAATAGACATGAAAGCATACATAGGAATTATAGACATATGTGATATATATATATATATATATATATATATATATAAATAAAACAATCTCCTTGGTCTAGTGCTAGTGAAAAGAGGATAGACTCCCTTGACTTTACTTTTTACTTATGTACTTAAAGTTATGAAAAGTTTTAAGTTATAAAGTTCTTTACAGACAAAATGTATAGTTGTGTGTATGAATAAGAAGGAATTGTTAGTATTATCTGTGTTATTCGGATTATTGTCCCCATCTTAATTGTTATTTGTACAATGTTTCGGCCGATATACCATCCGGCCTTCTTCAGGTATTTCTTGTTGGACTCGGGAACCTTCTTTTCGAACTTAGGAACTTTCTTGTCATAATCGGTAGCCATCACGGAACTTTGAAACCTAACCCTTTATTTAGTCCACGAGGGTATCCTGTTCTCATTCCGCTAACCATAGCTGGGGTAGGAGTTGTGTTAATTATTTTTCTATGTTACTGCCTCTACTCAGGATTGAACCTGGAATCCAGAGATAACTGTCACTTAAAACTGTATTAACCTAACTAACTTATCCACTAGGCCATGTGTCCAATAGGACAATAGTCCAAATAACGCAGATAATACTAATCATCAAGCCTCATCTCAAACATTCAGAGAAAAAGAAGGAATTGTTATTATCAGATTTTCAAGGCAATAGTATTATTCAATGAGAATTGATATTTAGAAAGTATATTCTTATATTTTGCAACATTTTATTCTGCACAAGATTGTTTTGAAGCCTGAATTATTCCTTGGGATTATTATTATTAGTAATAATAGAAGTATTATCAAAGAACTGTTTTGATTGTTACAACTTTTTAAAAGCAAAGAAAAAAAAAAAATTTTAACTTGAATTTGTTTTTATTTTAATACTTTTAATAACAGCACCATTAATTTGAGTGTTGATTGTTACTGAAATGCAAAAAGAAACAGCTAGCTATGGTTGATGACTGTATATTAAAGAACCGTGACATCAAATGCATTTTTTATAATCTGTTTTTTTTTTTCCGATTCATTCACAGATAACAACAGTATTGGGAAGGATAATTTTAAAAGTTAAAAAAGACTCATTCGAAGGAAAAATAAATTCTTGCTAAGTGTGTTGATCTGTATATTAATAATTCTTTTTTAACAATTCCGTATTGAGTGTTTTCATATGTCAAAGAACAACTGAAAAACAACATTTCTCCATTGTGCAAATCAGCATTTCCACAGAAAGCTCAGAATTGAAAACAAACATGGAACAGCACACTAAAAAGAAAAAATACATGCATACACAACCCCAAGAAAGACCGTTTTCTTGTGAAGTCTGTGGATCGGCATTTTTTAAGAGTTCACATCTGAAAAGCCACATGCGAAAACACACTGGAGAGAAACCATTTTCTTGTGAAGTATGTGGATCAGCATTTTCAGAAAGTTACACTTTGAAAATCCACATGCGAACACATACTGGAGAGAAACCATTTTCTTGTGAAGTCTGCGGATCAGCATTTTCAAGCTGTTCTGGTTTGGAAAGACACATACAAATACACACTGGAGAAAAACCATTTTCTTGTGAATTATGTGAATCAACATTTTCACAAAAGATTTTTTTAAAAACACATATGCAAACACACACTGGTGAGAAACCATTTTCTTGTGACATCTGTGGATCAGCATTTTCTACGCATACGCATGTGAAAATCCACATGCGAACACACACTGGGGACAAACCATTTTCTTGTGAAGTCTGTGGATCTGCATTTTCTACAAGTTCCCATTTGAAAATCCACATGCAAACACACACTGGAGAGAAACCATTTTCTTGTGAAGTCTGTAGTTCAGCATTTTCTACAAATAGCAGTTTGAAAATCCACATGCGAATACACACTGGTGAGAAACCATTTTCTTGTGACATCTGTGGATCATCATTTTCAATAGGATATAATTTAAAAACCCACATGCGGACACACACTGGGGAGAAACCATTTTCATGTGAAGTCTGCGGATCAACATTTTCTCAGAAGATTGCTTTAAAAAAACACATCCGAACACACACTGGAGAGAAACCATTTTCTTGTGAAGTCTGTGGATCAACATTTTGTCAGAAGATTGCTTTGAAAAAACACATGCAAAAACACAGCAGTGGAGAATCAAATATCAACTGAAGTCTGTGGTTCAACATTTTCAAACCATAATTGTCTCAATGGCTACGCTTTTACCATGTTTTAGGCCATGTATTCAGGTTGTTGCTTTCCTTCCTCCATAATTCCTGTCGTTTTATGCATAACAGATTAAAAATCCCTTAAGAGTTACCTCCCTTAGTGGCCCTTGTTAGCAGTAAGACTAATCTCCAAATTGTCACCAGTTTGGAGGACTTCTGATTTTCATCTCTTTTCTTGTGAGACATCAACATGGAAGCATTTTGAAGCTTTCCATCTGTCATACCTTTAATAACAAACCTTTTTACCTTCAGGTAAAAAGCTTTATTTGAGTTATTTTACATTAGCTTCCCCACAATTTATTTTATAATTCAAGGTTACTCCTCTCTTTTATAGACCTTTAGATAAGTATCCATTTCTTTGTATCTATGCAGTTCTCTGTAAATGCGTGTTCCTTTAAATGTAGCATCTATCTCAAATAAGTAGTATTTTTCTTATAATTCTCTTCTTTGTTATTGTGAAACCCTGTTAATTCAGTAGTGTTTACTTTATTTTCATTTTAGTTATGTCAATGTATGTAGGGTCATCAGATGATACTGTATTAGACCATTCATACTAACATTTGTACTGACCTTTGGCCTAGCTTCTTTGTGTTACTTTGTTGCCTCCCCCCAATACCATTATTTTTATCAAGCTCTAGTTTCCTAAATTAACCCTACAATTGGCCAATTTATTTGCTGTATTGTATCTTATTTATGATGTATATTTATTTGTTTTGAGATTTTTACACTTTTTTACAATGAATAAACCTGTTGATAATAACAATTGTTTTCAGAATCTTTATTGTAGGGAGAAGTTTAACTAAGCATCATAAAGACACCTCCAACACTTTGAGGAAGATAGGATTGTCTATCCAAAGATACTACAAACACATTAGTCCAACACTTTTGTAGTGCCATAAATATTAATTTCTAAATCCTATTATGGAATTTTCATACATTTTCTGTCTTTGGAGTTACAAAAACTGAGTATAGAATCAGTTGAATGATGAGTTCATTTCTCAGCTATCAAATATGGAATATTAATCTAAATAAAAGAAATGCATAAATATTTTCCTTTGTTATTTCAAACAAATCATCATGATCAGTCTCATTATAAACCTTTTCCATTTCAGCCCAGTTGGCTGGAGCTTTAGAAAACACCAACTGCACTTTTGCAGAGGGTAAGACCCCCCCCCCCCATGGGACCACCTGTTGGCCATGGTTGGTGACTCATGATGCTTAAGGACAGAATGCTCTTGGCTGAGCAGTCCATGACTTGCAGCACTCCACTTTGGCCCTTACTTGAGCTTGATGGGCAGAGAGGCCCCCTCCGATCAATTGGCTGGTCACATCAAGCCCTAACACTTATATGATTGCCCCAACCCTATTTTCCTTACGACAAGCCCCAACACTTTTTATCATATATGTGCTAGAAGGTGGTGGCTGAGGGTCACCATGTCCTGGGAATGACATTTATCTGATGGTGAGGTTCCAGTTCTGGAGGTCTGGGGAATGTAGAGTACCCCTTCATCACCATTGCTTTTATGTCCACTCTGACCGGGAGTGGTAGTACCTTTTAGGGTACCATCTATGGGTTAAATAGAAAAATGTTTATAAAAAAATTGAGTATCCATTAAGAATGAATTTATTTCAAAACTTTGACAGCATTGAATGACCCACAGAGGTTAAAAGAAATAATATGACCTTACACAATTACCACCCTTGAACCATCGCCTAATAAGAGATCTTGTGAGATTGGTTAAAGGCCATTGTCAGCGACCAATCAAAACACATATCATTAAGCTTAGCTTGGCTGCCAAATTTCGAAGATTGAAGAAATCAATCTTCCTCTTTCGCTGCTACGGCCGTCATTATCAGACATGTTTTTTGAAGCCAGCTACAACAAGGGATGGTGACAATGTTAAAGTCAAAGTTAACTCAAGCTAAGCAAGAGACGCTCACCTCTTCTATACAAGTGACAAGATAAGTTATGCAAGCACATTATTTTGCAACCTATACTCTACACTTTGTATAACTACACTTTGCATGCTGATAACACATTTGGATACCATACACACACATTTTGTATATCACACATTACATATTTGTATATTGCACGTTTGTAGCACTTTGATTTAGTGCTTTTCAGTTTGTTTCACTGGTACGCATATGATATACAATCTGGGATGAATTGTTTCTGTTTGTAATGTAAATTATTTATTTAGAGTAAGGTTTTAGTTACAAGGGACATTGTACTAGTTATTGTTAGTCTTTAATACCGGAGACTATAAGTCTGGAATTAACTTTGTGCTAGTATTGTGATTGTTCTAGTTGTTTATTTCAAACAAAAGAATAATCAAGGGTTAACCAGGTCAAAGAGATGATGGGGGAATTTATTATATATATATATATATATATATAGCAGTTGAAGTTTGGCAGTAAAAAGTGGAAGTTTCGGAGTTGAAGTTCAAAGGCAGTCTAATTGGTTGAGTTTGCAGAGTGGGGAGTTGGGCAGAGTTGGACCAAGAGCCGAGGCCGGCATTTGGGCTCTCTTTCCCCTATTCAACTGGACCCAACGATGATAGAGTAGCAGAATAGAACTGCCTGGTGGCATAATCTCTTCCTAACCACTTGGACTCTTCACCCTAACCTGCCTTGTCCGTTTGTAGTTGTTGTTTTGGGCGATTTATTTTTGTTTCACTTATGACATATGGGTGTGTTCCCAGACACGGCACGGGGGTTGACGTTTGATGATAAGACGGCTAGTGACAGAGATCGATCCGGACAGACTGCTATTGCTCATCAATATTCTCTTCGGGCCTCCTGTACATAATGTTTCAGGGTATCGATCTGGGAGACTGCTATTGGTGGTGATCGATATTCTCCCAGACGACCTGAACAAGAATGGTGAAAGCGAACACGGGACGTGGGCCCCCTATGTGTTATACGTTGATGTTTTGTCTAAAGCCTTGTCTCCTGTTTTCCTTACCTGTTGCCTTTATCATTATCTTGTCAACGTATTTGCCATAAGGTTGATATGCTGTAAAACCAAACAAACTAAACCAAACCTTTTCCATTTGACTTTTAGAGTACATATAGCAATTTTCTCGCAGCAACAAGGGACAAACATTGTTGTTTATTATTCATTTATTTACTCTTTATCACCCACCCTTTGTATCCTCCCTTTATTACCATAAATGTATTATAACAAAAAAATAATTTAAAAGTAGTATTAGAATTAGATGTAGTACATAACAAAATACAGACTTTATTGTCTGAGCACATTTAACAACAAAATAGTATAAGAATTAGATATGGTTTTAACTTCTGTGGTTAAACTTCTTCTTATACATTAGGAGTTTTTCTGGAAACCTCTGAATGTAGGTGAATATATATGCAACAAAATCCAGCAAAGAGGTACAAAACAAAATACAGACTTTATTGTGTGAGCACATTTAACAACAAAATACAGAACAGCTAGAATGAAGGTGCTATGGAAAGGAAGTTTTGTCTAGTATACATATATATATATTCATGCCAATAATTTCATTCCTCCAGAATTCCAAAAAAGAATCAGGTGTTTTATCCTTTAATGGTTATCAGAAAGAGTCCAAGACAGGAAGATTCCTTCAAAATAATCTTCACCAAATCTGTATGTGTTTTGTGTAATTGCATCCATTGCGTGTATACATTTGTTATGTATGCCTGTGTATATCAGGTGTGAATATGTTTTGTAAGTGCATATCATATGTGTTTGGGTATGTGTGTTGCTGTGTATATGTGTCGTGTGTGTAAGTATGTGTTGTGTGTATGTGTTATTTGGTGTGTATTGTGTGTGTATATGTTCTGTGCATACATATTTTATGTATTTATTATGCATGTATATGTATATTGTGGGTTGGTGTATTTGTCATGTATGTGTGTGTTGTGTGTGTGTATGTGTGTTATGCATAGGAGTGTGCATGTGTTTTCTGTGTATAGTGCATAGTTATATACTGTGTATATTAGTATATATATTATATATATATATATATATATATATATATATAATGTATATGTATATCAAAATATGCATGTGTGTGCATCTTGTCTTGTGCATCTTTTCCACTTTCAACTCCATCCCAACAAGGGAAGACAATCGCTTTTTGTCTGCATCAGATATTTCCTTATCAGTGATGCATTTTTATGATATATTTTTTAAGTATACGTATGTTAAGATGGTATGTTACACAGCTTAACTTTCAATAATCTGGTCACGTTAAACGCTAACACCTATATTATTACCCTGATCATATTTCCCTTATGGCAAACTCCAACCATTTTTATATATGTGATAGAAGGCAGTGGCTGAGGGTCTTCATATCCTGAGTATGATGTTAAACTCTATCTGATGGTGAGCTTCCCGTTCTGGAGGTTTGGGAAATGTGGAGCACCCTTTCATTAACATTTCTCTCAGGTCCACTGACTCAGAGTGGTAGTACCTGTTAGGATCCCATCTATGGGTTAAATAGAAAATTTGTTTACAAAAAAATATTGAGGTTAAAAAATTTTCTTCCCAACTATCACTACAAATCTCTCCAAATTTTGCCGGCATTAAATGACCCACAGAAGTTAATATGCCATAAAACAAAACAAAACAAACAAAAACAGAAAATCTGAACACCGAGCATGCATCCAAGACATACCAATCAGATCAGGTAATGCTATCGGAAATTCAACAGAGAACTATCTTCCCCTGCCGCTAGGGTGCAAATCGCCAACAGGAGGTTGGCGTGAGAATCAAACCAAACCTCACTTATCACTGAGCAGTCACTGAGGGAAGTTGCAAAAATAAGCGATCCCTAGACTTTACTTATCACAGAACAGTTACCAGGGAAGGACATGAAAATAAGCGCCTCCAGCCAGCTCACCCATAACCAGCAAACTTTCTAAGCCGTTGTATCAGCATACTTTCTAAGGCTGATACAATAGCATACTGACAGGAGGCTGAAGAACAAGAAACGACCCGACGAAGCGTCTTAACAACATTCCAACCAGCGATCAGAATACCCCTGTTATCACCACTTCTCCAACGAACAGTATTTAACCTCACAGATAAGTCTTGTAGCAAATGCCAATAAAATTTGCAACAAGTTCTTGTATTATTTGTCAATACATGTATTAAATTTCCATTGTGTGTTTGTCTTCTTTGTCCGAACAATTTGCCTACAACTGGTAGATTTAAGAGGCTCCCCGCTTCAAACCTGTAATTCCTCTTAATGCAGATTCTTTGAATCAGGTGAATATCTATCATCATCAACTCAATTGGAATTCTAAAAATTGTTTGATTTTCTTTTGTCTCTTCTTCAACTGATTTGCTTTACCACATGTTCTATTTTGTGATCCAATTCTTCCTGACTAGTGTAATGGCTTCCCTGGTCTGGATAAAGTGAAGGCATGACAATTCTTACTGATTCTTACTGCAATGTAGTACCATACAGTGCTTCCGCTGCCGAGCAGTTCATCTCCTTTTTTACCGTGGTACGTAATCCCCAAGAGAATTCTTCACTCAACCTGACAAGGGACGTTACCTTTTCTACTTCCTGTCCCCGAAGGCACAGGAGAGTTCTAGTCCCTACACTCATAAGTGATGTTCTGTGGAAACCAGCACATGGGCACACCAGTGTGGGTCATCGAACAAAGACCTACATTGACCAGCTCTGCACAGAGGGCCTATGGAGGGCAATGAATAATATGGATATTTGACGAAAGATTGTCATGGATTTCAGTGCTTCTAGCGTGACATGATGATGATGATATGACGGCCGCTTCAGCTAGGAAATGAGTAAAGACAGAGTCCGACTGCTGAAGACACTTTTATTTGGGTAAATACGGGAGTTGTCACCTATCCTCCTGTTTCGCAACTGGTCTTCAATGTGAAACTACATTAGAATACAAAGGGCTATGTAGTTTCTCTAATATACAACTAATAAAATCGAAAAAGAGGAGGAAAAGTTCCAAGCATGTATCTACCTTCTTGCCGCCTCAAATCCTGTTGCTAAAAGGATTCAAAACCAGCGCCACGCAAACATGGGACTTTTACCGGTGTCAAACGGTGCCTGTACCCACACAATAGGATGGCCGAACAAAACAAGGGAGATAATTATCTTGCATTTACAGATGATGATGATGATATTGCTTTCATTAGATGAGATACTCCTGCTGAGGTATAGGAACTAGTATGCACTAATAACACAAGATAGCCTAGGATGTATTTACCAACAACTCCACTTCAAGCATGATGTGACACAAGATCAATTTTTAAGAGTTAACTTCACTATATTACAATCTAATATCGTTGTAAGAAAACAATCATCTCTTCATTGGTAATTTTTCTGAGAGACAACCATATCACATGGATTAGACAATTGAATGTCTTCTGTTGTTCTTGTTATATTGATATTTATAAGTAATTATGTGACCAATCAATGTCATAAAAATGAATATTCTTAAATCCTTAAAGCCTAAGTCATTACTTAAATCATTACCTTTACCTAATATATATATATATATATATATATATATATATATTCCTATGTTGCTTTCATGCCTATTTCACTTCCATGTATATTTTACCTAATCCTGATTATGTAAATTGTCAGGATAGCCTAAAGTTGGTATCAGCCAAACAGCAAGGGAGTCTAGCATGAGTGAAAAGGGGATAGACTCCCTTGCTGTTTGGCTGATACCAACTTTAGGCTATCCCGACAATTTACATACAGCCAAACAGCAAGGGAGTCTATCCCCTTTTCACTCATGCTAGACCAAGGAGATTCTTTTGGCATCTGAGGTGGGGCACCACACCTACCATCAGCTCCTCTCTTTGACGCACAGATCTCTGTGCTACTCATATGCTGAGTTGGTGAGTGGTGGTATTGAACCCAGAGCCTTGTGGTTCCTAGTTGGACACTCTACTGAATGAGCTAAGCCCACATATTCAAGAAACAAAAACATCATACAAACTACAGTCCATTATAAGATGAAAGACTGGCTCCTGTTGCTATCTCTTCCATGTCCTTACTGTAACGGCTGCCCCGGTGTGGATAAAGTGAAGGCATGACAAGTCTTACTGATGTAATTAATTTTATTCAATTAAACTGTAAGAAAACAAATAGCATTTAATAACAGTGAATACAACAAAGAAGAACAATTTAAAAGAATTTCAAAATACAGAAACTTCAACAAATAGACATATCAAGAGATAGAAACTCACAGCTTGTTGCTTCATTCCGACCAGCCTGGCAGCAATAATCTAACTAAAGGTCCCCTTTCCACTTTTTGGTTAGGGTTCATAGACCATAGAAACTAGTGCTCTGCACCAAATGATGTTAACTCTTAAACTACCATAAATTTAATATACTCTTGGTGGTAGTTAATTTATACAAACAAAAATATTCATATAAAAATAAGACATAATTAAACTGGTGAGTTTTTAGTGGCAGATAACTTACATATATATGTTTATAAGTGTTGTACCGGCCATTCCTACAGTGGAGAATATACACTGGTTCTCACTATAAATAGTGAGACACCGAGTGAAAAGGTTGTACTGTTACCGTTTAACGGCAAGCTAGCCGTTCCTGTACCATTATTGTAAATACACTTGTCTTATTTTACCCTACCTCGACTTGACTTCTTTTTACTGTTGGATTAACATCACAACAATAAGCAAACACAATATGTTTTATCATTGGTGACATAGAACTGTAACTTTACTACATAACATTAACATTTTAAGGGAACATCTATTTATTCATTGTTATATTTTCTGTTTATAGAGACAACCATATCACATGACAAAATTATGAAGTTTGTCTAGGATTAGACAATAATTAAATGTTGTCTTCTGTTGTTCTTGGTAATTTATCATTTATTAGTGCTTGTGTGTGTGAACATGAGAAAGATTAATAATCACATATTTTTTCACTCACAGTTCATATATATATTTATAGCCCCTCCACATGAGCAGGATGTGATTCAATGTCAATTTCTTAAGTAGAGTTTAACAGGTTTTAATTCATTTTTTCCTTCTCTTAGACCGGTTGCCATTCCAAGGTTAAAGAATCCTATCTACCCTGCTATTTACTCATAGCTGGAGGGAGAATAGTTGGATACATACCTTTTCCAAGGGTATTAATACTATATGAGATGTAAACAGTCTCTTCCAGGATTTGAACTCGGATCACAGTGTCTATTTCTTACAATGGTAACCATTACACCACATAGATCATAGCAAGAAATTGTGTTGAGCCTGTCATGATTTAAATGTTTTCTATCTGTGTACATCACATTCTAAAGACCAAGGTGCCCTGATTTGTAACTGTGATGGAGAACGAGAAAAGAAACAGAGCAAGACATTGACTTGCCTGCCGGGATCAAACCTGCATCCTCCCGCATGCAAAAATAAATTAATTTAGGCACTGGACGGACGCGAGGTTCGACTGATGTGCCTGGATGTTTTGGTAATATGCCCATAAATAACCAAAGCGAGTAGAGCATGCGGCGAGAAGCAGAGAAGCATTCAGCTTACATGAGACAGCAGTCAGAAAAGATTATTTTGATGATGACGACGGATTTTCAGCTGCTGGTCAAAGACGAAGACTGTGTTGACCAAAAGAAAGTTTGGCCTGTGAGACAATGGTGAACTCACTTCTTTTTGATCCCCACCTCAGCAGGAACTTGTTGAAGCAAATATCTATTTTCCTCCCTCTTATTTTTCCCCCTTCTATAGTAACATTACTGGCCAAGATGATGTGAATGGAAAATTTTGATACTTGCTGTACCTGGTTTATTGCTTGTGTCATTTTCTGTTTAGTCTGCTTAGAAATCTTTAATTGCATTGGAAAAGGTGGGTTTCAGCAAACAGGATTGCAGTGTAACTTAAACCAGTACTACATGAATGTTACTGGCCAAGATGATATGAATGGAAGATTTTGATATTTGCTGTACCTGGCTTATTGCTTGTGTCATTTTCTGTCTAGACCGCTTAGAAATCTTTAATTGCATTGGGAAAAGGTGGGCTTAAACAAACAGGATTGCAGTGTAGCTTGAAGCAGGTATTTTCCTGACCTCCCACCAGGCCAGGATGTGACACAATGTTATTTTACTGTAGGAGCCACGCACAAACTGAAGCTCTGTGATGGCTAGTGCAAACAATGTGTGATTCTCGTTGGCATTACCCTTTTGCAGTGCTTTAGAAACTGGGCAATAAACCCAGTCCTGCCCATTTAAATCAAGGGGACAGGTATTGCTTAGGGAAGGACCCCTAAGAATACACCATTAGATTGACTCTGAATTAAAGGTCTAGAAGCCAAGGCCTCTTGACTAAAAACTAGATCATGTACTACATGAATGTTATTGGCCAAGATGATATTAATGGAAAATGTTGATACTTGCTGTACCTGGCTTATTGCTTGTGTCATTTTCTTTAACATCTTGAAGAATTTCTTGTCTAGTTTGCTTTTTAATTGTATTAGGAAATATGGTTGCAGTGGATCTTAAACCAGTATTGTAGCTGTCGCCTTTGAGTGCGCCTAATAGTTAGATATATTTATTTTCTACCCTCAAAATATACCCTTAAATTTGAACAGTGTAAGGGAAACAACTCTGTTAGGGTCTGATAATCAAGTGACCCACAGGGCCAGAATGGCATTGTGGGAAGATCAACAGATATCCTTAGGGTAAAATAGGGACTTCCGCCAGGCTGATGCAGCAAAAAGGTTGTGTGGTAAATATTGTCCTAAAATTAGAATTTTAGTCTTTAGTTAGTTCTTGGTACTGTAACGGCGCACAGGTATGTTTCTTTCCAATTTTCCTGTGAAGTTGCTGGCATTTGTTAAAGACCCTTTTTGTAAAATAGTAATTGTTTATACCCCATTTTATTTCAGTATTTCACGGTGTTTGGAAGTAAATAAAATCTTCTACATTCAACATCAGTCAGTCTACGTGTCATCATTACATCACCAGAAAATATTACCAGGGAACTGCTACACCAGTATTACATGAATATTACTGGCTAAGATGTTTGGAATCAAAGATTTTGATACTTGCTATACCTGGCTTATTGCTTGTGTAATTTTCTGAACATTTCCTAGAATTACTTGTCTAGTCTGTTTAGAAATCTTAAATTGCATTGGGAAAAGGTGGGTTTAAGCAAAAAATGCAACACTCCACTTTGGTCCTTACTTAGGCTAAACCGGTGATTGGAGAGGCCGCCTTTAATCAATCAGCTTGTCTCATCATGCCCTAGCACCTATATGATTGTCCCAACCGTATTTGGCTTTATGACAAACTACCAACCCTTTTTATCATATATTTGCAAGAGGATGTTGGCTGAGATTCTTAGTATGATGTTAAGTGGCATCTAGTGGTGATGTTTCCAATTCTGTAGCTCTGGGAAGTGTAGAGTACCCCTTCATTGCCATTACTCCCAGGTCCTTTCTGACCAGGAGTGGTAGCATCCATTAGGGTCTTATCTATTGGTTAAATAGAAAAAAATAATTTTAAAAAATGTGCTTAAAAAATTTAAAAAAGGAAAAAATTTCAATACCCACCAACAATGATTAAAACAAAATGTCTTCAGCATAAAATAACCCAACAATGGTTGTCATGCTGTAAAATTCAATCAACTAACCATGCATTGCATGAAGGAAATACATGATTCTAGGTATGATCAAACATAGCAAAGGGAGGTAATAACATTTTTTTTTTTTTTTTTTCAATTTTCAAACTATTACCAAAAAGTCCGGAATAGCTTATTTTATTTAAAAAATAAAAATTGAAAAAAAAAAAATCTTTTTTTTATCAATTCCGAATGTAAGGAGGGTGACTTTTGGTAATTCTAAGAAAAAAATTTTTCCAGTACGTAATTTTTTTAATTTCTAGGAAGATCAAATCCTGAAGAACATATATATAAAAAAAAACGTAAAAAAATAAAAAGTAAAAATTCAATACCCGAAAAAGTTATTTGAATTGTTCATTAAAATCGAACAATTCCCGAGTTTTTGGTAATAGTTTGAAAATTTAAAAATCAAAAGAACATTTATTATTACTTTGCTTGGCGATTTTTGATCTAGGTACCACCAATTTGACCCTGTGCAATTTACCCCCCCCCCTACATTTAACACAATGAAACTTGCAGAAAAATTAATATTTTCTTGAAAAGTTTTTTCCATTCAAAAGAAAAAACATTAAATAAACTCCTGATGATTTTTAACATTTTTTATCAGCATACGAAAATAATGAAAATTATGATTGATAAACAATGTTTTCATTTTTGCACTGTTAAATCAACTGAAATTTAACGTAGCTAAAAACAAGTTACGATAAGAGGATTTTTTAAAAATTCTATGAAAAATCAATTAATGGTCCGATTTTCACGAAAATTTCCATAAATGTTTACCATTGGATGTAAATACATCTGAAATAGTTTTTTTCTAAATATATTAGGGGAAATATTTTTTACAATGTCTATCACCCCCCCTATTTTATTTTATGAGATAAAAAAAAATGATGTGGAAAAAAAATTTGGTACATTTTTTTCTATAAAGATAAGAGGCTGAATAACTATATCAATGAAATTGTATAACTTACCGAATTATAGTTTTTTTAGGAAAAAATAAGGAAATCGGAAATAAAAAGTGCAAAAAAAATGTCATAATATTTGAAAACTTTTTTTTTCTTATGTAATTGGTATGTACTATATTCTATTAAATTGTCAAAAAAAAAAAATTTTTTTAAGAAATTAATTTTTACGAGATTTTCAATCTTTGTGTGATTAAATATTTTTATTTCTGCGTGAAATAAATTAAATTTTTTTTTTTCCTGTGGAAAAAAATCAAAATTTTCACTGATATTTAAAAACATGAATTTTAGAATTCAGGTGAACTAAAAGTTGGTCCGATCCGTGCTCGATTAATATTTTTAAAAGAATTTGTAATTTTTATTGTTGAATAGTAATTTTTGGTTCTTAGAATATATGGAAGGGCATAACCGTCATATTTGTTTTACAAAGAGACGAGACGCTTCTGAATAACAACCGAAGTTTGTTTTTCTTTGTTCAAAAAAGTTAAATAAGATAATTTTTTTCGCTATTAGAATACAAAGTAAGTTTACAGGATTATTTTATCAGTTTTTCTCTTAGAAAAAATATTCAAATTTTCATTTCATTTTCGATTTTAAAAAGTAATACCAAAACCGAAGACATTTTTTAACGTCAATTTCACGGTGATATTTTACTATTAAATTTTTTCAAGTTTTTATTCATGTTAATAGTAAAAACATTGTTTTTCGTTCATAATTTTCATTATTTTCCTAAGCTGAATTTTTTTTTAAATCATCAGGACTTTTTAAAATATTTCTTCTTTCGAATGCACAAAAAAAAATTCTAGATAATATTTCAAGATAAAAAAAAAAGAATATCTTAAAAATCGTTGAAAACAAATAAAATCGGTTATTGAATATGCACAAGACAAAAAGTTAAATTAGTGTTATCCATACTTTTACTGGTTAATTGTAGAAGGGAAATAATTATTAACTTTTCTGTCTATATTACGGTCTGAAAATTACCCTTTCGCATGTAATACGGGCAGGTTTGTTTATTTTTTAAGATAACGATGTAATTTTTCCCAATCGGATAATTTGATCTTTGAATTAACTATTTTTCTTTGTAACAACCCTGTACGATCTTTTTTTTATGAGATTTTTGATAAACAAAGTTCGGAAATATCTATTTCCGTTTTATTCAAGATGGCATAAACGGTCTGGTGGTACCTATTGATCATAGTTTGATATTCGTTTTCAAGTCATTCATTGATCACATAATTACTTTTATATTTTATTCAAACGTCAAATCTTATTGAATTTAAATATTCCACAGAGGGCAACATTTGATCTTTACCGCTAGGTAAATATTAAATGTTGCCTAACAAACCTTTTATCTTCTTCTTTGTCATCTGTCAAATTTTAAGGATTACATTGGATAAAATTGAATTTTTAATTAATGCGAAAAATATCGCGATTATCTCCCTTGTTTACTGCTCTTTAGAAATCCTTTCTTTATTGATTGCAAATGAACGACTCGTTTTAATTTCATTTAACCTGAAAACATTAGTTTTATTCAGAATACAATATTTTTCCCATTTCTCTAACGTCGTATAACCCCGAGAAAAAGAAATCAAATGAAAGAAAAGACAAAGAAGTAAGTATAATATTCTGTTATTATCTTTTTTATATTAAAAAAAAACAAAAAACAAAAAAAAACGTAATGTTCAGGAAGGCTTATTTTTCCATTGACGAAGTCACTCCGTCGAAGTGAAATATTTTAAAATTTGTGGCAATAATTTATGGATATAAAAACATCTGGAATCGTTTTAAAACCTATTTAATAATTTTTCAAAAAATCTATTTCATTTCAACATTTGATTGATATTTTTTCGCTCCGTATTAATCGGAGGAGGGGGTGTGACATAAACAAAGACCCCATTGAAATGTTAAGCCAGTGTTAGTCGATCAAATTTCCGTCAAATCGTTTTAAAAATATTTTATTGTAAACAATGATACATAAATAAAGTAAATAAGTAAATACAAAACGAACCACACCTATACATAGAACACACCTATACATAGTTAATTTGACAACAGTTTTTTTTAAGACGTACTAGTCTTAGAGTCTATATCATTAGATTATTTTTTTCGAGTTAAGCTAATTTTGTGCTATTAATTATTAACTATTATCGAAACAAAAGTCGACTCTTGAACCCCAGAGCGACCCCCGGGTAAGTAAGTAGCACCAAAATAGGTCACGTGATCAGTTTAGGCCATAGTGAAGCAAGAAACGTAAATATTTTTAACGTGAAAAAAAATCTCGCAAAAAAGAAATAACGAACATAAAGAGTTGTTACAAAGAAAAACAGTTAATTCAAAGATCAAATTATCCGATTGGAGAAAAATTACTCTCCCTTATCTTGAAAAATAAGTAAAACAGTCAGGTCAGTTTCTTTATTGATATTTTTTTAGCAGAATTCTGTATTCATGGTTCTTTTACTAAAAAAAAAACTCTCGCATTGAAACTTATAAAAATCTTCTGATATAATTATTCAGACTCTTATCTTTATAGAAAAAAAAATCGTTTCTTGCCGGTTCATTTTTTCATATTTCATAAAATTAAATATGGGGTGGTAGACCTCGTAAAAATAAAATAATATTTCTCCTGATATTTTTTAGGAAAAAAATATTTCAGACCTATTTTCATTAAAAGGTGAGTAATTATGGAAATTTTCGTGAAAATCGGACCATTAATTGATTTTTTATAGAATTTTTAAAAAATCCTCTTGTAAATTAAAAAAATTTTTTTTTTAAATCCTCAGGAGTTTGTTTAATGTTTTTTCTTTTGAATGGAAAAAAAATGTTCAAGATAATATTATTCTTTATGCAAGTTTAATTGTGTTAATTATAGAGGGGGGGGTAAATTTCACAGGGAAAATTGATGGTACCTACGGTGCAAAAATGTAAACATTGTTTTTCATTCATAATTTTCATTATTTCCATAAGCTGAAAATTTTTTTTTTAAATCATAAAGAGCAAACTAGCCGCATCAAACTATCTACCCCACCTTTTTTACATCTTATTATAATGGAGATTATGTAACTGTCTATAGCTACATCACCAGTTCCTTAGTTATTTAAGTTATATTTTCAACAATTATGAAATAGTCATTATTTAATCTTAATTAGCATTGTATTTATTAACGATGTCTCAATTAAAATCTAGCTGTTTTAGATTTGCCGCAAAACTGCCCATATTATTAATGCATTTATAATCATGAAATATGTTTTATATATCTCTAAGAAATTGTGATTGTAGTGAGCAAGATATGCAACATCATGCACAAAAGCATCCGCAATTTGCATGCGCGTGTTGTGGAGCAGTTTGGAAGCGTGCTGGGCCAAGGTGCGCTGATGCAAATTTGAAACTCTGCAGATTAACCAATCGGTCGCATCATCGTAGACTATAAAAGGAGTGTGTTGGAGGCTTGGGCAGTTGTTCGTAAACCATGTGAGAAGTCTGTTCGAGAAGCGTTTACTGCCCGGTCCGTGCAACGGTTATAGAAATAAACATTTACATAATATATGGTGGGAATTATTTGCTGTTACTGATTTCTAATTCAATCATGTTATTCTCAAATGTATTAAAAGCAATCCTATATATAATTTTATATAGAGATCAATTAAAATAAGTGGAATATTTTTTGTTATAAGTGGAATATTCATTCTTATTTAGTTTTGTTAGCCTTTCGAATTCAAGATATGTGGGACCATGTCATAGGCCTGTTTGTAGTTGCCATTGCAATATTTTTGCATTTAGTTTTAACTCATTTAAGGAGGTGTTTATATATATAAAGTAAATCATGTGTTCTTCTTTTTCCTTTGTGGCATCCTTTCTCTTCTTTTGAAAAAATTTTACACCAATTAAAGTGATAAATATATTTCTTGTTTTATTACCGCAGTCAATATTTTCCACATCATGGGTAGAAAAGGTCTATAATTGTAGGTCTTTCTAGATTAGGATTGTTATTCCTTTTGTCATCTATTCGTCTATTATTATTATTATTATTATTAGACAGCAAAGGGAGGTAATAAAAAGAATTTAATTTTTTTTTCATTTTCAAATAATTACCAAAAATTAGAGAATTGTCTGATTTTAATGAAATTTTCAGTACTTTATCCATTAACAACTTAATTTTATAATGAATGGCTTATTTTAGGGGTGGGGTAACCTTAGTACATTTGGAAAAAAAATTCCAGTAATTTTAATTTTTTTTCCTGCACATTGCATTTTTTCTAGATTTTTTTTTTTTGTTGCCACTGCATTCTTTTGAGTTAGCGGAAAAACCGAGAGCTCCTATTCTTTTAAATTTGTTACAATTTGATCAGTATTGTGTGTACAGACTTGATTTTTCATATACTAATAAAGGAATGGAGTGCCCCTACATCACCATTACTCCCAGGTCCACTCTTACACAGAGTGGTAGGATGTTAGGGTCCCATCTACGGGTTAAATAGAAAAGTTAAGTTTAAAAAAATGTGTTAAAAAAAATTTTGAATACCCCTCAAGAATGAATATGACAGCATCTTCAGCATAAAATAACCCAACAAGGGTTAACATGCTGTAAAATCCAACCAACCAATTAATAAAGGAATTGTCAAGTAATATTTTACAATCAATTATGTCCCACATGCATGTTTTGACATTGAAAAAATTTTTAATTGTAAAATCATTCATAGGATTGATTTTAATATATTGGAGAATAAAAGAATAATATTGTGAGATCAATAACACTAAGTAATTTTTTAATTAAATCCGGTTTTGTTAAAACCAGTATGCAAATTAACCTCACCATATATTATGTAAAACTTTAGTTCTTAGTGATATATGATACATTGCAGAATTTTAAATGCACTAATATCATGGGCTGTTTTGAGCCAAATCTAATTCAGATTTTCATAGAGACATTGTTAATAAATAAAATGTATTCTATGTATTAATGATTTTGACTATAAATTAAATACTCATTGATAAAGTAAGTACAGAAGTTGGAGTGGCCTAAAGTCAGTATCAGCTAGACAGTGAGGGAGTTTATCCCCTTTTTACTTGTGCTAGAACCAAGGAGATTGTTTTTTAGCATCTGAGGTGGAGGTCAATTTCTTAAGCGGAGTTCCACAGGTTTGAATTCAAAGATAGAAAGATTAGTGATAAGTTCAAATGTTGCAGCCTAACCATGCAGTTACTAGTTTCCCAATGAACCCACTATAACCAGCTTAAATAATTACTGTCACTACTGCCAGGAAGAGTCCATTAAGCTGAGGGGTATTTGACTGTTCCACTGTCCAACAGTTAACAATCTGTAACAGTCATTTCCAGACTGCAGGTTCAATCCAGGCTAAGGGTGAGAGTAACACAGAATAACAATTAACAATCTAATTCCTTTTCTATTCAAAAGTATGTCATCTCTCCATTATTCAAACAGTCTATCATGTTATAAGGTGAAGCGCCTCTTTTAGTTAGACAGTTAGCAATTTGATCATTAGATTTTATCCATGTTATTGAAGTGATTTCTTCCTTATCTAACATTTCTTTGATCCTTGCTATTTCAATCCTTAATCTTTTATCTGCCACAAGTTTAGTCGATTTAATTGCTTCGACCAAATCCTTGTTATCTACAAAACATTGGATGGGAAAAGTCTTTTGGTGATTATTGTTTAATAATTCAGCAAAGAGCATTGAGGTATTGAATGCATTGTCAATCCCTTCTGATAGAGCAAGTGTTTCACTAGCTAATGTACTTTTTACTACTCTCTTCAATTTTCGGGATTGCCATGATATTGGATTCATCTTCTGACTCTCTCCTTTGGTGATTATAAAATATCCTCCTTGGCTGCCACCGTCATGCAAATTTCCAAATGATGCATCCGTAAAAACATGTATTTTTAGATCCTGGCCCAAATTTTGATACTTCAAAGAAATGTGGTTAGATTTTACTTTCTTGATAATCTTATTCAATCGTTTCAAATCTTCAACTGTACTTGTGTTGATTCTACCAGCCAGATCTGTCACATCAAATGCAATATCAGGGCGTGATTGTTTGGAAATCCACAAGAGCTGACCAAGTTTAGCTATAGGTTTATTAAGGTTTTCTGTGTGTATTTAAAATTTTGAAGAGTTTGTAGGTTATAATATTTTTAGAGAGTATGTATAGTCTTGTGTATGGATAAGAAGGAACTGTTTTTACTTAATGATTTTTCAGGTAATATTTTATGTGAATTGATATTTTGAATGTATATTCTTATATTTTGCAACATTATATTCTGTACTAAATTGTTTTGCCTTAAATTATTTGTTGCACTTTCTATATTTTGTATTGAAATAAATTAATTTATTTGCTGAACAATTGAATAAAAAATATATTTATGACTTAGCATGAATTATATATGATACATTGCCGTTAATTGAAATATATTAATATTCTTGTTCCTTAATCTTTTGACTGTTATCATCTTGCACCACCTTCTGGTTAAAAATGGGACTGTCCAAAATCATCCAAGATAAAATACAAAAACTATTTTGCAATAAAGTAAAGCTATCAAACATTGTAATAATTAAATTATGTTGAAGTGATAATGCTAATCTGTTTCCATCGAACATGATGAAAAGAAGGAATGAAAGAAAAAAAAACGAGAGTGTGTTAAATCAAGATTATTATACTTTGTACATATTGAACTATTTTGCAATAGCTCTTAAGTAAGCATTTCAGTAATAATTAGATTATCATACTGTTGTTTATCCACAGGTCCTGCTTGTATGAGTCTCCTGTTTTTATTTTTTTTAATAAAACTTTAATTTTTATTTATTTGTAGATAACAACAATCTTGTGGAACAACAATTTTTAAACTTAAAAAAAGACATTGAAACATATGCCAAAGAAAAAATGTACTCTTGCTAATTGTGTGTGCATATTGACAATTGGGAAAATCGACTCTAGTGAAACCCAACTTTTCTCAACTGTACAGATACGCATTTTCACATAGTTCAGAATTTAAAAAACGGATATGGAAACACACACTGAAGAAAAAGCATTTTCTTGTAAAGTCTGTGGATCATCATTTTCAGACGGTCCCACTTTAAAGAAACACATGCAAACACATGCTGGAGAGAAACAATATTCTTGTGATGTCTGTGGATTATCATACTTGCAGAGTTCTCACTTGAAAAGACACATGCGTTCACACACTGGAGAGAGACCATTTTCTTGTGGTGTATGTGGATCAGCATATTCTACGGGTTCCTATTTGAAAATTCACATGCGAATGCACACAGGCGAGAAACCATATTCTTGTAAAATCTGTAAATCAGCATTTTCTATGAGTTCCCATTTAAAAATCCACATGCAATTACACACTGGAGAGAAACCATTTTCTTGTGAAATCTGTGGATCAGCTTTCTTGCAGGGATCCCATTTGAAAAGACACATTCGATCACACACTGGAGAGAAACCATTCACTTGTGGCGTGTGTAAATCATCATTTTCTAGTAGTTCCTATTTGAAAGTCCACATGCGATCGCACACCGGGGAGAGACCATTTTCTTGTGAATTGTGTGAGTCAGCATTCACAGACCGTGCACAACTTATAAGACACATGAGAACCCACACTGGAGAGAAACCATATTCTTGCGAAGTGTGTCAATCAGCATTTTCAGACCATTCCAATTTGAAAGACCACATGCGAACACACACTGGAGAGAAACCATTTTCTTGTGATATCTGCGGATCGGCATTTTCTATGAGTTCCCATTTGAAAAACCACATGCGTATACACACAGGAGAGAAACCATATATTTGCAAAGTGTGCCAAGCTGCATTTTCACAGAACTCCAATTTGAAAAGGCATTTACGAACACACCTTGTCAACACACCTGTTGTTCCATGTCCAGAAGCTGTTACAGTTGATCCTTGCTAATCCTCCTCATATAAATTCTTCTATTTTCAGTTGGACTGGTCACTTTTGTAATAGTCACTTCAAGGGTCAAATATTTAGTAATATTATGTATATGAAATTAAAGAAAAAGTCAGAAGTGCATTAGCTTATCTCACTAGTTCTCACGGAATCCTTAGGGACCTTTTGCGCAACTGATGGGTTCCAGGCAACCCCGGTTGAGAAACGCTGCTTTAATTATTAAGTCTTCTATTATGGGTTGGACTGGTCACTTTTGTAATGGTCACTTCATGGGTCAATGAAGCTTAAATGTCTAATTCAGTCTGGTTAGCCACATAATCTCTCAATCTGTGTTTTTGATCAGAACAGAGTGGAAATCATATTGAAGTTGAAAACACAGTCAGTATTGGAAGGATTAAACCCAAAACTTGGCCACACATTATTTTTATTTCATGATTTAAAAAACCAGCAATACCTATGGTAAACCCTTGATTTGCATAGGAAACAGTTTCTTTAAAACAAAATATAACCCACATTGAATCATTAATAATAAAAGTAACATAAAAATAATATGCTATTTAATTCTATGTGTACAGGTTTTGTAATGTGATTATACAGTATATAAATGAAGTGAATGAAATTGGCAGAAGTTCAATCAATTTCTTAAGAAGAATATTCAATTGGAGTGTATGAAATTTGATGAATATCAGGCTTGCTGATGATTATCAAGATTATCTATGGATTATATATCCTCTTTTGCCTAAAATTATTGTTTTTACAATTTTACAATTCATTGACATCTGAGCAAGTCTTCAGAAAAAAATGAATCCACATTTTCTGTTTGTATAAAGATAAACTTCAGTATAATAAAGTCAGTAAATTTTCATTTTAATTGCTTATTTGTTTTTACTTGGGGGATTATTGTGTTGATTTCTGTGTTGATAACTAATATTATGTGAGATAGGATTTAGATTTAAAGTTTTCTTTTATTATTTCAATGTATTTTTGATATATATACTAGCAAGTATACGTGCTCTCCAGGTGTAAGTATTTAAGTTTTAATGTTATAAAATATATTAAATTAGAAAAACTAACAAAATTAGATATGCATAAAAAAATATTTCACTTGAAATTGCCAGAAGTTTCAATGAATTTCTTAAGAATAGTATTCAATTAGAGTGTATGATATTTGTGAATATCTGGCTTGATAATTATTATCAAAATTATCTGTTGAATATATTCAATGAATTTCTTAAGAATAGTATTCAATTAGAGTTTATGATATTTGTGAATATCTGGCTTGATAATTATTATAAAAATTATCTGTTGAATATATTCAATGAATTTCTTAAGAATAGTATTCAATTAGAGTGTATGATATTTGTGAATATCTGGCTTGCTAATTATTATCAAAATTATCTGTTGAATATATTCAATGAATTTCTTAAGAATAGTATTCAATTAGAGTGTATGATATTTGTGAATATCTGGCTTGATAATTATTATCAAAATTATCTGTTGAATATATTCAATGAATTTCTTAAGAATAGTATTCAATTAGAGTGTATGATATTTGTGAATATCTGGCTTGCTAATTATTATCAAAATTATCTGTTGAATATATTCAATGAATTTCTTAAGAATAGTATTCAATTAGAGTGTATGATATTTGTGAATATCTGGCTTGATAATTATTATCAAAATTATCTGTTGAATATATTCAATGAATTTCTTAAGAATAGTATTCAATTAGAGTGTATGATATTTGTGAATATCTGGCTTGATAATTATTATCAAAATTATTGTTGAATATATTCAATGAATTTCTTAAGAATAGTATTCAATTAGAGTGTATGATATTTGTGAATATCTGGCTTGCTAATTATTATCAAAATTATCTGTTGAATATATTCAATGAATTTCTTAAGAATAGTATTCAATTAGAGTGTATGATATTTGTGAATATCTGGCTTGATAATTATTATCAAAATTATCTGTTGAATATATTCAATGAATTTCTTAAGAATAGTATTCAATTAGAGTGTATGATATTTGTGAATATCTGGCTTGCTAATTATTATCAAAATTATCTGTTGAATATATTCAATGAATTTCTTAAGAATAGTATTCAATTAGAGTGTATGATATTTGTGAATATCTGGCTTGCTAATTATTATCAAAATTATCTGTTGAATATATTCAATGAATTTCTTAAGAATAGTATTCAATTAGAGTGTATGATATTTGTGAATATCTGGCTTGATAATTATTATCAAAATTATCTGTTGAATATATTCAATGAATTTCTTAAGAATAGTATTCAATTAGAGTGTATGATATTTGTGAATATCTGGCTTGCTAATTATTATCAAAATTATCTGTTGAATATATTCAATGAATTTCTTAAGAATAGTATTCAATTAGAGTGTATGATATTTGTGAATATCTGGCTTGATAATTATTATCAAAATTATCTGTTGAATATATTTCCCCTTTGATTAGAATGATTATTTTTTTTACAATTTTACAATTCATTAATGACTGAAATCTTTCAGAAAAAAATGAATCCACGTTTTCTATTTGGATAAACTACAGTATGTAAAAATGAAATTGGAATTGAATCCGACGATATGTAGAAAGAATGAATAAAGAAAAGAAAGTACAGAAAGGATAATAAAGGTTGAATTTAATCAATATCACTTTATAATACTATGTGCTGGGGCACATGTATTCTCTCTACCAGCCAAATATTCTATCTTGCAGTTATACCCGCTTATTTTAAGTGCCCATTGTTGAATCTTTTTGTTGGTCCAATCCACTTCAAATAAGTACTGAAGGGGCTTATGGTCAGTCTTAATTACAAGCCGTTCCTGTTTGTTTTGTTTGACCCCATTGACAGCTTTTGGGTATCGTATTTCAGCCGAGTTGGAACAGGGACAAAAACAGCTTTCTGTCAGGGCCCTATAATACTATAATCTGTGGAACAGCCAGCATTAGAAGAAATCCCTCTTTATAGTATTGTATCATCCAACACTATGACTGTAATACTTAGCCGGAGCATCGTTCCCATACATACATTGAGACCGTGCGCCAGTGCAAAGTATTATAACTTACACATGTGTTTCGGTCAGTTTATCTATGTGTACACTATTCAAACTATTATTATTATTAAATAAACAAATGAAATGAAATAATAATAATAGAAAAAATGTAAAAATATTCTGCACACAGAGAAAATTCGACCTTCATCAGAGTGAAACTTTATTTTCAACTAAAAAATTGTTGGAGAAAAATGGAGAATTTTAAAAATTGTTCGAAAAGAACTTTTTTAAATTCACTTTCAGGACACTTAACGATACAGAGCCGTTAGTATATTGGTGTTGAATGTTTTTGATTTTCTAGGAAAAATTAGATAATAGTGAATAATTATAGTGGATATAGTTATGTATTGTAAAATAAAATGTTATTGTTTATTTTTGATTTGTTGATAAATGATATTGATTAAATTCATCCTTTATTATCCATTTTGTAACTTTCTTTTCTTTATTCATTCTTTCTACATAAACTACAGTATATAAAGTCAATACATTTTCAGTTTCATTGCATATTTGTTTTTATTTGGGGAATTATTGTGTTGATTTCCATGTCCATTACTAATACGATTGTAGCAGGAATAACACTTGTACAGCAGCATAAAAGAACCTTGCTGTATCTGATCTGACTTCGATCAAACTTGCATCTGTTGAAACACAAAAACATGATGTACGAGTGACACAGACACATGTTTCGATTTAGGTGCCCGGTGGAAGAAGCCTAGAATTTCACCTCAGACCTGAAGAAACAATTGCCTGTGATTTTAAAACCCCAGAGCGTTGACGAGGCTCATGTGTGGTACACAATTTTGAATAGAATTATGTGATGTAGGATTCACCTCCAAACACACACACACACATATATATATATATATATATATATATATATATATATATATATATATATATATATATATATGTCTGACCTGTGGATGGCAGATATTTGCCTCAAGTCACATGACTAATTTTTTTGTACTGTGCAATGGATTATTTATATCTCTATTAGGTGACAGAAGGTTCTCAGTTAGTAGAGCACTTGACCAGGAATCACAAACTTCCTGATTCAATACCGGCATTCGCCAATTCAGCGTATGAGTATATATATATATATATATATATATATATATATATATATATATATATGACTGATGACAAATTGGTCGAGTTTTGATCCCAGCCTGAAGCAGACTGCATTTTCACACTGATAAGCCATAAAACAGCAAAACAGGTTTGTATGTGAATGACAATATATATATATATATATATATGAGTAGTGAAAGCTTGAGTAAATCTGACAAAATGTGGTTGAAAATAGAAGAAAAAGTGGAAATAACAACACAGCAACTAAATTTAATTGATATTTCACTTTGGTATTTAGTGAAGCTTCCTCAAAATTTATTGTGAAGACAAATGCTTTTTACAGTGCTTTTTTTTCTGAAAAGGTAATTTTTGGTGCGGGTAAAGTATGGAAAAAGGTGAGGGTTTGGTTGTGTAGTATAGAGAAAGGGAGTGAAAAAGGAAGGGATGGGTTTTATCTTTTGGGGTATGGTATTTTTATGGGGTCAATTTATTACCTTTGAAGAAATTTGGTAGTCAGGATGTAGGTCAGTGTTTGATGACTGTTGTCAATGAAGGTTTATGAACCTGTAAAGGTAGTAACATAATGAGTATCAGTAAAAAAAAAAGCAAAATAATATTATACATGTAATTTATTTTGAATACATTTAAAAACGATTTTTCTGGTCAGTTTGGATCAAGATGGCCTCCTTTTTTGCTTAAAATCCGTGTTTACAAAGTAAATTGTAACCCTCGTGATTGCAAAAGAATTTACCAAAAATCAGGGAATTATCAATTAATTATTTAATTAAATATTTCTGGTATGATAAATTAATATATAAAATTCATTTAAAATATGAGCAGTAAAATTTTAAATAATTATCGAAATGAGTAAAAAAAATCTCCAAAAATTAGTTTTATCTTTTATTTTCGGTACTTATTTACTACCCGAGCAGATTCTTTTTTTTTTTTTTCTTCTTTTATTCAGACCTTCGGTTTTTTGTCTTTTTATTTAGGCAGAAAATAGTATCAATCACATACCACACCAATATTTTGCGCCCCAAAAACAAAGGAGTATAAAAGTTAAGTGACTTGAAACAAATCAGAAAGTTTTGAAATAAAATAACTGATGCATTATAAAATTCATTCATTGATGAATCAACACTGAAAATTTCATTAAAACTGAATAATTCCCTGATTTTTGGTAAATTTTTAAACGGGGGGGGGGGTCAAAATTGGGTAAAACTTGCAAATCATACTCAAAATCCCATGACCCAGAAAAAACAGAACCCACATTTTGTAATAAAACTGTTCATTTTAGCAAGAGGGGTTTAGGGTTAAGGTTGGTGTTTAGGGTTAGTTTAATGGGAAAATAAATAAATAATTTAAACTAAATTATTTAAATTTTTAAATAAATAATAAAAAGCAGAACCCACAAATTTGGTAATAAAACTGTTAATTTTAATTAGGGGGTTTAGGGTTTGTTTAATAATGGGAAATAGATAAATTGGGTTCTGTTTTTTCTGGGTCACCCTGTAACATCATGGGATTTTGAGTATGATTTGCAAGTTTTACCCAAAATTTTATTGAAAAAAAAAAAAAACACGAATATGAATTGGGTATACCTAATTTTTACATAGTTGGCCATCCATAGCAACGAAACGTATCGCTGGTGCGCTCCTATGAAATTTCGCCCCTGAATTCACGATACGATTTCATTATACAAATTCATGATTCAATTTTAACTTTTTTCTAATTTGTAAATGTAAAATTATGAAAATTGCTACATTTTGTATTCATTGATTTATGAAAAAATAACTATGACAAAAAAATTTAAAACATTAAATAATCGAAATTATCTCCCTTGTTACCTGTCTTTAGAAAAATCTTTATTTTTTGATTGCAGACAAGCAATACCTTTTAATTTAATTCAACCAGAAAACTTTTGTTTTATTTAAAATTATACATTCCCCCCTTTCTCTAACGTTGTATAACCACAAGGGAAAGAAATCAGATGAAAGAAAAGACAAAGAAGTAAGTATAAACGTTGTCGTTCTGTTATTATTTACAAATTAAAAAATACGTAATATGAAGAACTTTTTTCTACTTTCGAAGAAATTGGATATATTTTTAAAAATTTGTGATAATAATTTATCCTCTATAAATGTAAAAATATCTGGAATCTTTTGAAAACTGATTTAATTACTTTTTAAAAATCTTATTCATTTCAACATTTAATTGAGATTTTATTTTTGTTACTATCCGTGTTAATCGGTGGGGAATTCCCCATCGAAATCTTAGTGTTTGATGTTTAAATTTAGGTATGATCTTTTTAAAACTATTTTATTATAAAAAATTATTTTATTAAATAAATACAAAACGAAACTTAACCCTAACGAGAAAAAAATAATTACATTCATTAAATGGAAAAGCCAGTTAATTTGACAACAGCTTTATTTTTCTTCTTTTTTTAAAAAAAATACTATTGGTAGTTTATGGATATGATGGCAAAGCGAATTAATGATTTTTCAATTTTCAAACTATTACCAAAAATCAAGGAATTGTCCGATTTTATTGGAATTTTAACGAGCTAATTTTATGATGAATAGCTTGTTTTTGTTGGGCTTTTTAATTTTTTTTTTTTTTTTATCAATTCAGAATGTAGGGGTTTTGACCTTTGGTCATTTGAAGAAAAAAAATTCCAGTTCCTAATTTTTACATTTCTAGAAAGATCAAATCCTGAGGAACACATAAAAAAATAAAGAATAAAAATCCAATACCTAAAAAAAGTTATTTTAAAATCTAAAGATATTTTCTTAAAACAAAAAAAAACAAAAAAATTTTGTAGCTGTTTTATTTTTTATTTTTTTAAAAATTTTAAGCAATGAGATATTACTACCTATATATGTGAACTTGGCCAGTTTACACAGTTGGTATAGAATTCACCTAGGAATCACGAGGTTCCAGGTCTGATTCTGGTCCTTGCCAACTTAGCACATGAATAACACAGCTTGGGTAAATTGATCCGTGCAGGAAAACAACTGGAAGCTGATGGTAGGTGTGGCTCTCAATCTCAGCAAAACAATATTCCTGGTCAAGTGCTTATGAAAATGGGATAGACTCCCTTACTATTCGGCTGATACTATCAATAGGCTACTCTGCAGACAAACAATTAGTGGTAGTTGTAATTGTAAGAAACTCATTTTATTGTTCAAACTTTTAAAGCGCAATTAAAAGATTTTCACTTTATATTTCTACAGCTAATATGTTTTTTTTTTGTATATTTAGAAAGTCTGATTTTTACATATGTGTAAGCTTAAAGCAACAAAAAATGGCAAGTATATTTAATGCAATATCATTCAAATATTCTAAGTTGGACAATAAAACACCTTGCAAGCCAATTAGCAACTTAATAATTACCTGTATTACATATAAGTTTTAAAATGATCATTGATGTTCATAAAGTTCTTTGAACGAAAATCTTTCATTTATTTACACCTCACATCCGCCCTGTCGGTTGGGCGTTAAAATGCACCGACTGCACCTCTGCAGAGGGGTAAGACTCCCCCAATGGGGCCACCTGTTGGCTGTGGGTGGCGACCTGTGATGCTTAAGGATAGAGCCCAGGTGGATGAGTAGTTCATGACATGCAATACTCCACTTTGGCCCTATCTTGGGCTAGACGGGCGGTGAGAGGCCCCTTCCAATCAATCGGCTGGTCACGTCAAGCCCTAGCACCTATATGATTTTCCCAACCCTATTGCCCTTATGGCAAGCCCCAACCCCTTTTTATCATATGGGTGCTAGAAGGCGGTGGCTGCGGGTCTACATGTCCTGGGAATGACGTTAAACTCTATCTGATGGTGAGGTTCCAGTTTTGGAGGTTTGGGGAATGTGGAACATCCCTTCATCACCATTGCTCCCTGGTCCACTCTGACCCGGAGTGGTAGTACCTGTTAGGGTCCCATCTATGGGTTAAATAGAAAAATGTATTTATAAAAAAATTGTATTATCCATTAAGAATTGATTTATTTCAAAACTTTATCAGCATTAAATGACCCACTGAGGTTGATATGCCGTAAAACAAAACAAACCAAACACCTCACATGTATGTCTCTTTCAAATTCTTGAACACATCTTTTATCATGGTAAATGCTTTCCTCCCTGATCGCATTCCCCACGAGATTTCCACATCTAAGTCTTGGCAGATATTTACCATTTTCCCTAAGTAGACATACACATCAGGGCTTGACATTAATGGCATCCCGTTGTCCCAGGGACGATAAAAATTACACCTGGGACGATCAATACGTCATCCAGGACAGTTTGCTAGGGACGGTAATTTTTTTTCCTAAAAGTTAGTACTACATTTCAATA
The DNA here is from genome assembly GCA_023376005.1 of Doryteuthis pealeii. NCBI lineage: Eukaryota > Metazoa > Mollusca > Cephalopoda > Myopsida > Loliginidae > Doryteuthis > Doryteuthis pealeii. Next base: position 99,576,726 of record CM042151.1, read on the forward strand.
ATGGCCATCCAGTGAGTGCCCGAATGCTGACTTCAAAATGAGGCTACGGTCTATTCTCAAAGCTACACCTGGGACGATCAATACGTCATCCAGGACAGTTTGCTAGGGACGGTAATTTTTTTTCCTAAAAGTTAGTACTACATTTCAATAATGGCCATCCAGTGAGTGCCCGAATGCTGACTTCAAAATGAGGCTACGGTCTATTCTCAAAGCTATGTAATGAATAATGGTGGAGGAAGATAGTTTAAAAGGACCGAATTATGTGCTACTAACCCTACTCAGGGTAACTTAAAGTAAAAAAGTATTTTTTTAAATCAAAACACACTAGGAAATGGATTTTTTCTCCAAATATCCAGAATTATCACTGCTTCAGCTTTTCTTAATGTTTTATTACATGTTATTATGCTACTGATGACTGACAAGTATAGATGATGCTACTGAATTAAACAAAAATATTTTGATTTAGGGGCGGTCCAAACCCCATTTGGGATGGTTGATAATTTTTGTTTGGGACGGTCATGAAAAAATTTAGTGTTGGGTCAGATTCACATTCACATCCTCGATTTCCTTGTTTCTCTTTATTATACTGCTCTGAGGCACATCTTCGAAATGCCATTGGAAGACTGTATAGCTCTTGTGCCCCTGAAGTTACAGCGCCTCCTGTGACTTTCAAGTCCGAAGTTCAAAAAAATATTCTCGATCACAGATGTTGCATGTGAAGACTCTTCCTGAAGATGTTCATGTACCAGTTCTTTTTTTTTGCTGCCACCTTCTTCTGGAACTCTTGGCTTAATGGTGTTGCACCAGGGTGGCTTCAGACATGAACAGTCCACTATGGAAAGCCTGTTGCCACTGAGGGCGGTCCTGAGCCAAATTTTCTCAGATGGAAGGGTAATGAGATCATTCTTGCAGATATCCTTGAAACACAGCTAGAGGCTACCAATCTATCTCTTACTAGACAAAAACTCTGCATAGAGGATGTCCTTCGAAATGCATGAATTTAGTTTTCATGTGGTTTATCTTGAAGAAGTCGACGACCGAACTTCAATTGTTCAGCTCAGTCAGCATCACTGTCATCTGATAAGTGGTTTTAGTGATGAGCATTGTATCATCTGCAAATTGGAAGTTTGGTTTTGGTTTGATTTTATTTCAACTTTATTATTAATTTTATTTCATTATTAATACATATATTATATAATAGATATAATATTATATTTCATATTATATCATTATATTGTAATATATAAATATATTATAAAGTATTATACATCACCATGACCACCAAACACAAATACGCTCTTTCATACGCACATACACATGTGCACTCCTGCGCTAGGATACAGTCATAACGTCACAGCCAATACGCATTGACATAAACATGCAACACGAGAATACAGTTATATAAAAAATACCATCATTTTCAAAAAAAAATTCCTTTAACTAGAAATGCCATAACTAGATGATTCCAGTTCCAGTGATCTTTTGAAAAAGAGATTTTATCTAAAAAATTCAAGAATAAAATACAGGTTAACACACAACACCATTGTTACCTTATTTTTTTCTTTACACCTGTATTCAACCTCCAAACCAATATATACACAATGCTTCAAGCAAATTATAAAACTCTCTTATTATCAAATATGTATTTTTGTTGTTATTGTAAGGGTTTCACATATGCACTGCATATTAGTGTTATGAAAAATAAAGTGAAAGTACCATTTTTTAATAAATCTCTACACTACAGTATCACCTACACTTTGAATTTGAACACAATAGGTAAGTCTACTGTATTTCTTAAATATTAGTCTATTTTAACTTGGACATTCACCATCTTTTCATGCTTCAAAAAAAACCCAGCATTTTTACTTTATTTTTCATTGGGCCAGTTTAGCTCACTTATTAGAGTGTCTGCCTAGGAACCTCAAGGGTCCTGGTTTGATAGCGGCCCTCACAAACTCAGTGTATGAGTAGCACAGGGATCTGCGTGATAAAGTAAGGAGCTGATGTTAGGTATGGTGCTCCACCTCAGATGCAAAAACAATCTCCTCGGTCTAGCACTAGTGAAAAGTGGATAGACTCCATTGTTGTCTGGCTGATATTGACTTTAGGCTACCCCTGACAAATTACATATTTATGATTAGGTAAAATATACATGGAAGTGAAATAGACATGAAAGCATACATAGGAATTATAGACATATGTGATATATATATATAAAATAAGTGTATTTTGGCAGCATTTTTTCTTTTAAGCTTGTTGTGTTAAGCTGTACAGACAATTCTTGCCGGACGAGTTTTTGTTCGATCCTTTCTAATTTTTGGTGTCAGGTTGGAACTGGTGTAACAGTCCACCAAAGGTTTCATTACGAGCACCTTCAGTAATACAGTTTTTAAGGAGAACGAGTAGTAGCAAGGAATTGGAAGTGAGAGGTAATAACAATTGGTAGGGGGAGGTTGTACGAATGGTAGTGGTTCGAACAATCAATGCAGTAGTAATGTTTTTGTGGGAGGGGGGTACAAGTAGTGAGAATGGGAGGGGAATAGTGGAAGGAGGATAGACAGGAAATATATATATATGTATATATATAAAACAATCCCCCTTGGTCTAGTGCTAGTGAAAAGAGGATAGACTCCCTCACTGTCTGGCTGATCCCACCTTTATGCCACCCCAACAATTTTACGATATATCAATACTTTTATATTAATAATCTTATATCAATAATTTTATTTATAAATTCATAATTTGAGTTTCTTAGAATTTTTGAGAGGCTTGATAATTGTCCTCATCTTCATTGTTATATACACAACATTTCAGTTGATGTGCCTTCTGGCTAGGTTATATCAACTTCTTTAGTAGCCCAAGAGATAAATACAATATGGGAACCTATAATCAGAAAGAGTAGATTAGATTAATAGAAAAAAAATCATAAATAAGCATAAAGGTAAATAGTCTAGGTAATAAAGAAAATTTAGGTTTATAAGTTCCAAAAATTCATTCTGAATTTTCCAGTTGGACACATGGTGAAATGGATATAGTTGTTGGGTTAATACAATTCTAAGGGCTGCAGGTTCATTCCTGACCAAGGGCAATAGTAACATAGAATACTTAACACAGCTTCACTTTTTCTCTGAATGTTTGAGATGAGGCTTGATGATTAGTATTGTCTGCGTTATTCGGACTATTGTCCCCATCTTCATTGTTATTTGTACAAGTGTTTCGGCTGATATGCCCTCCGGCCTTCTTCAGATATTTCTTGTCAGACTCAGGAACCTTCTTGGACTCGGGAACCTTCTCGGACTTGGGAACCTTCTTTTCGAACTCGGGAACTTTCTTGTAATCGGGAGCCATCATGGAACTTTGAACCTAACCCTTTATTTAGTCCATGGGGGTATTCTGTTCTCATTCTGGTAACCATAGCTGGGGTAGGAGTTGTGTTAATTATTTTTCTATGTTACTGCCTCTACTCAGGATTGAACTCGGGATACTGTCACTTAGAACTATCTTAACCTAACTACCTTATCCATTTGGCCATGTGTCCAATTGGAAGAAATTTCCCGAGTTTGAAAAGAAAGTTCCTGAGTCCGAGAAAGTTCCTGAGTCCATCAAGAAATACCTGAAGAAAGCTGGAGGACATATCGGCCAAAACGTTGTACAAATAACAATGAAGATGGGGACAATAGTCCGAATAACGCAGATAATACAGCTTCACTTGTACCTGGTCATGAGTACCTGGTATGAGAACAGTTTACCCCCATTGATTGAATAAAGGGTTCGGTTCATATGTTCTTCATAGTTCTGTGAAGGCTCCCAACTATGACATTGAAGGTTTCTGAGTTCAACGAGAAGGTTCCTGTGTCTGACAAGAAACACTTGAAGAAGGCCGGAGGGTACATTGGCGGAAATGTTATGTATATAACAATGAAGCTGAGTACAATAATCCAAATAATACTAATAATTTGAGATTAAGAAAAGTACAAATCTGTTTTGGGTGTTGATTTCAAAAGGGAAAATGTCTTGACTATGAGTGCATATTAACTATGACATCAGCTGCATTTCTCTTGGGACCCTCAAAGAGAATACACAGACTGTATCTCTGCAGAGGGGTAAATTCGCTCCCAATGGGGCTACCTGTTGGCCATAGGTGGCAACCTGTAATGCTAAGAGGAATTACGGGTTTAAAGGGGGGAGCCTCTTAAATCTCCCAGTTGTAGGCAAATTGTTCAGACAAAGAAGACAAACACACAGTGGAAATTTAATACATGTATTGACAAATAATACAAGAACTTGTTGCAAATTTTAATGTTATGTGCCACGAGACTTATTTGTGAGTTTAAGTACTGTTCTTTGTAGAAGTGGTGATAACAGGAGTATTCAGGCCGCTTTCTGTCAGTATGCTATTGTATCCGCCTTAAAACGTTTGCTGATACAATGCCTTAGAAGTTAGCTGGTTATGTGCAAGGTGTCTGGAGGCACTTATTTCCACATCCTTCTCTGGTAACTATTCTGTGATAAGTGGGCCCTGTTTATGGGCAAGGTGGTGGGAGACGATTATTTTTGTGTCCCTTCTCCAGTAACTGTTCTGCAATAAGTGAGGAAATTTGGTTTTGGCGCCAACATACGATGTTGGCGATTCACCCCCTAGAAAAGGGCATCTCTATGATTGTCATGAATCAACAACTTATGGTGTACTTGTCACTGTATCTGTGAAAAATATATGTCATCTCCTTCCTCTGACTAGGATATGCATGCAGGGTTTAAGGAGTGCTTTTGAATTTCCTATTCCCTTGTTACTCCTTCCATGAATTTACCACAGGGGAAATTGTTGGATAGAGCCAGTTCAACTGACCCAGAGTAAATGCCATGACAGAAATAGAAATAAAGTCAGACAACAAGGGAGTCTATCACTTTTTCACTAGCACTAGGTCAGAGAGATAGTTCTTGTGTCTGATGCCGAGTGTCATATCTACCATCAGCTCTCCACTTACCACACAGATCCAAGCTGTGCTACTCAAATGAATCCAGAACCTTGTGGTTTTTTAGTTGCTCTAATATATATATGTGAAGAAATGTATTGGAAAGGTGAATACCGAACACAGACAATTCTTTTCAATACATATCTTAACATTTTGTTGGACTTTTCCTAATCTGTTAGTTTCTTCATACACACACACACACACACACACACACATATATATTATATATATATATATATATTTATATATATATAATGGAGATAGACTGCATTTTTGTCTGAAGCCGAAACTCCGTCACGGCTGATGTCAGATATTCCAAACTAAACTAGCGTTTATCAATGAGAACCTAATTTCTAATCAATTTGTGTTATACTTAATATTGAAGGAACAAATTGCTTTATATACAAGTATTAAGATGCGTTTGTAATATTTGCTGGTTTGTAATATTTGCATAGCCAATTTTCAACGAATCTTTTAATAAATGCATGTTTAGTTCTAAACAGTTTCTAATTGATATTTTAATTTTTATTTGTATTTATAATTATTTCATGTATAAAGTTTTGCGAGAAATTAATTTAAAAATAAAGATACAGCCACTAATTCAAATCTTACGTTAAATTATTAGTTATGGTCTTTTGTCCGTGACTACTCCCGTTTTCGTTGCGGTAAAAAAAAAAATATTTTTAAAGTTTTAATAGAGTTAATTTTAATGAAAAAATTTATAGATAAAAAATTTATAGATAAAATTTATTTTTAATTTTCGCGGCACCTTCACAAATATAACAAGTATTTTTTATTTCAAATTATTTTATTTCTATTAGGAATTTAAAAAAATTTATAGATAAAATTTATAGATAAAATTTATTTTTAATTTTCGCGGCACCTTCACAAATATAACAAGTATTTTTTATTTCAAATTTTATTATTCCTATTAGGAATTTTAAAAAAAATGTTTACATTTATTTTTAATTCAAAATTTGTTTACGGTTATTCCATATTACTAATATTAAAATTAAAATAACAACCAGTTCTGAGCGATGCTTTTCCGCTAAATATGATGACCGTGATTTATTTAGAAATTAAGAAATATCTTTTAATTTTAATTTGTCATAAATTCCCTTACAGAAACAGACGACAAAAAAACCAAAAAAAAATGATTTTACGTGTTTGTTTTTTAACACTTAGCGCTTCTTTCTTAAACTAAAAATTAATCTTTATTTTTTATCATAATTGACGCAATACTTTTAAAATTCATTATTCAACAATGTTTAACCGAAGTTCGGTTTGTATAAAACAAAGCGGTGATAAAAAAAAAAAGTCCCCTACCTAATCGATTTAGATAGGGGACTTTTTAAATACAATAAATGATACAAACACCATGAAAAAATTTATAGATAAAATTTATTTTTAATTTTCGCGGCACCTTCACAAATATAACAAGTATTTTTTATTTCAAATTTTATTATTCCTATTAGGAATTAAAAAAAGATGTTTACTTTTATTTTTAATTCAAAATTTGTTTACGGTTATTTCATATTACTAATGTTATTTTTCATCATTTATTTAAATTAATTGTAGCGAGAAATTAATAGTATTTTGTTCAATGTTTAAACAATACACATTCATCAATAAGAGGATTACTATTCTGTATTAGATGATTGAAAATAGCATTTTACTTCGAGTTTATATAAATTTTGTTTTGTTTTTAAAAATTAAATAAATAAAATTATTCGTCGGACTTGAGCATCTGAAACCACCCATCTAAAATTTTTTAAATCTTTTTTCTTTTTCTTCAATGGATTATTATCAATTACACACCAATCTAACAGATTGTAAAAAAAAAATCAAAAGAGTTATTTATTTTTCGAGTTTTCAGGGGTGCTCAGTTCCCCGTATAAGTTTATTGTAAATCAATCCCCCATATCGGAACCGCTAAAAAAAATTTTTTTTTTTTTTTTTTTTTTTTTTCCTTCAATGGATTGTTATCGATTACACACCAATCTATCAGATTGTAAAAAAAAAAAAAAGCGCCTGATTCAAAATAAAGAACTTTTTAGTTCTTTATTTTTTGAGTTTTCAGGGGTGCTCATTTCCCCGTATAAGTTTATAGTAAATCACTCCCCTATATCGGAACCGCTCTACCTTAACAGTTGGGCTGAATTTGCACAAAGGTATCAAAATTAAGGTGATATTGAAAAAAATAGAACCCACAAATTTTGTAATAAAACTGTTAATTGTAACTAGGGGGGGTTTAGGGTTAGGATTTGAGGTTAGGGTTGGTGTTGGGGTTTAAGGTTAGTTTAATGGGAAAATAAATAAATAATTTGGGTTCTGTTTTTTCTGGGCCACCCTAACTTTGACACGTTTGCGCCAGTTTCCTTTCGAGTGGTTCTGATATGGGGCAGCGATTTACTATAAACTTATATGTCGGCATGAGCATCCCTGAAAACTCAAAAAATAAAGAACATTTAAGAATTTTTTTAAAACCTGATAGATTGGTGTGTAATCGATAATAATCTATTGAAGGAAAACAATAAAATAAATAAATGAATAAGTTTTGTAGCAGTTCTGATATGGGGTATCGATTTACGATAAACTTATACGGGGAACTGAGCAACGCAAAAAATAAATAACTTTTTTGAATTTTTTGTTCTTTTACAATCTGATAGACTGGTGTGCAATTGATAATAATCCATTAAAAGAAAGAAAAAAAATTAAAAACAAAAATTTTAGATGGGGGGTTTCCAGATGCTCAGGTCTGCCAATTATTCAATTTAATGCTTACTTTAATGGATATAAAATTTATTAAATCTCTAAGAAAATGAATTAAGAGTGTAACAACATATATTATATTCATTAATTTATTGTACAAACATTTTTACATAAACTAGCAAAAAATGCCATCTGGGCGGTTATAAAAATTAATTTTTGAAAGATATTGTCTGAGTTAAAATTTCCATATAAGAGGGTTTGTATTATCGGTAAAATCATCAAATTTATTAAAGGAGTAAAGAAAAATGAAACCATTTGAAATGGAAACTTACTTCTGTCCCCCTCAAATCAAAATGTTGCATGCATCTATTGATTATTAATCAAATAATATTTTTATCAATGACAGTGTTTTGATGTAAGCAGTGACGTAGTTTTAGTTACAGACAAATTGATACTGAATCTATTATCAAAAGATTTTATTTATTGAAAAAACTTTTTACAAAATTCATATTTTTACATAAGTGTACCAAACAAAATTTAATTGAAAATAAATCTATAAATTAGATATTTTTATTTACTCCAATTAAAAAAAAATTAATATTAAATATTATTTAGCATTTAAAAATTGATTCAAGTATCATTACTCTATTTTATTTTATGTAATATTTATTTACACTAAAACTAAATGTTTGTTAAATGTAAAATAAATAAGGCGAATACTTATTGTTTTATTTCAAAGATTTTAGAAATAATCAAAACAATAAAAAATCATTTTGTATAGTTGATTGTTTTATTCATTGATAAACCAAATTTAATTTTATTATTGAATATTATTTCAGGAAAAACTTTGGTGTAGAAGTTAACTTTCCTAATTTCTATTTCAAATTGTTTATTTTTTACTCCTTTAATGAATTTTGATGATTTTAATTACTAAAATCATTAAATGTTGAATGTCCTTTTAAAGTTTTTGGCATATTTTGGCATTGTTGTTTTTTATTACTTTATTTGATTTATTAATTTTACAGCAACATAGTTTTAGTTACAGACAAATTGATACTGAATCTATTATCAAAAGATTTTATTTATTGAAGAAAATTTTTAAAGAATTTATCTTTTTACAGAATTTTACCAAATAAAATTTAGTTGAAAATAACTCTACAAATTAGATATTTTTATTTACTCCGATTAAAAAAAAATTAATATTAGGTATTATTTAGCATTTAAATATTGATTTAAGTATCATTACTCTATTTTATTTTATGTAATATTTATTTACACTAAAACTAAGTGTTTGTTAAATGTAAAATAAATAAGGTGAATGTTTATTTTTTTTTATTTCAAAATTTTTAGAAATAATCAAAACAATAAAAAATCATTTTGTATAGTTGATTGTTTTATTCATTGATAAACCAAATTCAATTTTATTATTGAATATTATTTCAGGATAAACTTTGGTGTAGAAAGTTAACTTTCCTAATTTCTATTTCAAATTGTTTATTTTTTACTCCTTTAATGAATTTGATGATTTTAATTACTAAAATCATTAAATGTTGAATGTCTTTTTAAAGTTTTTGGTATATTTTGGCATTGTTGTTTTTTATTACTTCAATTCATTTATTAATTTTACTTGGATACTACCCCTCTGACATTGAATTTTAAATCCCACTCGGCTCAGGCTATATTTTTTAAAATGTTATTTTTACACCGCCCGAAGGGCGGTTTTGTTATGCTAGTATATATAAGAAATAATTCTCTTGAACTTCATGTGTATTAATAATTAGTATGGTAGTTGACCATCAGCCACCATGTTCTAGCACCTATACAATAAAAAGGGGGGGTTGCCATAAGAGCAATTTCGAGAATATGGTTATGAGAATCATATAGTTGCTAGAACTTGACATGGCCATCCTTATAATTCCAAATAATTCATGTTTTTTTTTAAAATCTTTTTGATAATACTCTAATTTTTATTCCTTCACAGATAACAACAGTTTTAAGAAAGAACAATTTTGAATCTTGAAAAAAAAATAGCTACTACTTATGGACAAATAGATTCTTGCTAAGTGTGTGGATCTGCATATTGACTGCTCACATACAAATTCTTTTTCTTGCAATTCAGTACATGAGTATTTTCCCTCAAATTCATATTTGAAAGAACAACTGGAAAAATAGATTCTATTGAAAGCCAACTTTTTTCTACTGGGCGAATCAGTGCTTACACATAGTTTGGTATTCAAAACTGACATGGAAACACATACTGAAGAGGCAGAATTTTCTTGCAAACTTTGTGCATTCACATTTTCAGAGAGTTCTATTTTGACAACACATATGCAAACACACACTGAAAAAAAAAAATTTTCTTGTGAAGTGTGTGGATCCGCATATTCTAGTTCCTATTTGAAAATCCACATCCGAACACACACTGGAGAGAAACCATATTCATGTGAAGTGTGTGAATCAAAATTTTCAGACCATTCCACTTTGAGAATTCACATGCGAACACACACTGGAGAGAAACCTTTTTCTTGTAAAATTTGTGAATCAAAATTTTCAGTGCGTTCCAGTTTAAAAAACCACATGCGAACACACACTGGAGAGAAACCTTTTACCTGTGAAGTCTGTGGATCAGCATTTTTCACAAGTTCCTATTTGAAAAACCACATTCGAACACACACTGGAGAGCGACCTTTTTCTTGTGAAGTCTGTGGATCAGCATTTTCAGATTGTTCCACTTTGAGAAAACACTTGCAAATACACACTGTAAAGGAACCAATTCACTCGGAAGTCTGTGGATCGATATATTTGAAGAGTCCCCATTTGAAAACAAACACTGTAGAAAAGTCATTTTCTTGTGAAGTGTGTGGATCAGCATTTTCTAGTAGCTACTATTTAAAAACACACATGCGAACGCACACTGGAGAGAAACCATTTTCCTGTGAAGTCTGCGGATCAGCATTTTCTGACAATTCTAGTCTGAGGAGACACATGCGAACACACACTGGAGAAAAACCATTTTCTTGTGAAGTCTGTGGATCAACATTTTCTAGGAGCTCTCATTTGAAAAGTCACATGCGAACACACACTGGAGAGAAACCATTTTCTTGTGAAGTCTGCGGATCAGCATTTTCGAGAAGTGATAATTTGAAAAGCCATATGCGAAGACATACTACAAAAAAAATGATCAGTGAAGATTCTGCCCCTCAGCCACTGAAAATCTGAGCCATCTAATATCTGAATGCCAGATCCTCTTAGTAGATAGCAACTACAGTGCACATCATAACAAAGTATGTAAATATCTACTCTGCAAAATCTGCAGAGAGATGCAGCTTGATAGACCACAGCACATTTGGAAATGGGAACTCCACCAATAACATCAAACGAGAAGGGGACTGTGTACAATGATTCAGTTATTTGGACAGGCAGATATATAAAAGACGCTGCTATTAAACCAGATATTGTCATCTGGATTAAACATGAAAAGACTGCATTCATTATTTATGAAGCCATCGCAAATGATTAAGGCCACAATAGAGCCAAAATTACAAAATCCCAAGACCTCACGAATGACCAAAAAAACAACTTGGTCATTGAAAGAAATCATTATCATATCAGTTGTGATGGGTGCAACTGCATTGGTCAAGCAAAACTTTAAAAACATAACTCAATACAATACCAGGGTAACCAAGCGGCTATGAAGAACAAATATCAAAGGAACTTCCTCCATCCTAAACTCAGCCCTAGGATATAAATACTATACATAAAGGAATCAAGTATTAGCCCTAGGAAAGGGCCCCTTGATTTCTTAAAAAGTTTGTTAAAAAAAAAAAAAAAGAGAAATAAACAATTTTTTGAGAAGTCTGTGATCTGCACTTAATTGGAATTTCAATTTGAAAATCTGCATGTAACTTGGATATAAATATTCTATATTGTTCTATTGTGAGAAAATAGTAATTTTAACTTTTTCATCAAGGTACTTTTGATTTAGTTGTAAAATCTAAAATACTGAGGTTGGTTTTCCTGGACATTTCACATTAAATCAATATTGCCAGAATTTCCTAACACTAACTCTGGGATCAGATGAATTACAATTACAAATTTCAATCACTAACAATGTAATGTTATTATTTTTTTCAATGAAGTGATTAACTTTTGCTGGTGTTCTGTTGAAATTCATTTATTTTCCTTTTAGAAATGTTTGGATTTTGTATTTAACTTTAAAAAATGAAAAATAAAAACAAATACCCTCACCAATTCAGAAATAGGACAAACAGAAATCTACATATCGAAAACATTGTCTCCCTCTCTCTTCTCTCTATATATATATATATATATATATATATATATAAAGTAAAAAATAGTAAAGTCGTCAGGGCGGCCTAATATCGGTATGAGCCATGCAGCGAGGGAGTCTATCCCCTTTTCACTAGTGCTAGACTAAGGAGATTATTTTAGCGTCTGAGGTGGAGCACTACACTTACCATCAGCTCCTTACTTTACTGCACAGATCCCTGTGTTACTCATACGCTGAGTTGGCAAGGGCGGGTATCGAACTAGGAACCTTGTGGTTTCTAGCTCTACCGACTGAGCTAACCTGGCCCTGACTGACTATATATATATATATATATATATATATAGTATAATGAACACAATTCATTTTTTTATTTTTCAGTATGTTCTAGTTTGAAAGTTCTTCTCGTAACTCTCATGTTGTCACCACATTTTGAAAAGGAACACTGTTAATAATAACCAGATAAATATGTCACATTTTTTGTTTAATTTTCTCTTGAATATAACTTTTTTGAGGGCAGCTTTATGACATCACTCTGTAATATTACCCTGATGATGGTTTATTATATAAAAGTAAAAAATGCTCAAATGTAAGCATAACTAGTCCATTCATAGATTCCCTGAATATTTGTTTTTTTAAATATTTTTATATCTCTCTCTCTCATACACTCACACACACACACATATATATATATATATATATAAATAATTTAAGATAGCATGAACATGGTGTCAACAGTAACAGGTTACTGACAGTTTCTCACCTACACAATCTTCAGACCAACTTATTAACAATGTCTCTATGAAAATCTTTGAGAATCTGTGTTATGCCTCAAAGATTGTGTCAGTCAGTAACCTTCAGGCTATTTCAAAGCAAATCATTTATTGTTCTCATTCCAATCTCCTCTCTGATAATTCACCTTTTTAATTATTTTACCAAATTTCTTTTCATTTTCAAATGAACTTGGGGCTCAGGGATTGTGTAATGTAATGATGGCTGGAGAGTGAATTCAAATTGAATAAAAAAAAAAAATGGGAGTCTAATTTCTGGGGAAATAAAATGAGGAGAAAAAAAACGAAAAAAAATGTTTTTAGCAGACAGTGAGTTTAAAAGTAACCTTTTGAAAATTGACCCCTGAGTGAGTCAGGTCAGAGCACTTGCTTTTAAGTTACCTTGTCACAGGTGAATGACCACTAGGAAATAGGGGAAATAAAATATTTGAAGCTGGAAGCTATGAATATTCTTGGGGAGGGAAGAAATTTTGAGAGGATTTCAAAATACGGAAAATGGAAATGGATATGTTTGTTCCCCTGTCACCATCTGTGGAAGTAAGGGAGTTACTTCTATTTCCTTTAAAAATCAAACCAAAAAGTTGATTGAAGATGATGTGACTATCAAAAATATTAGTCCCATTTCTTGATGCGAATGGTCCTAAGACAGTAAGATGCCAATTTCCAATACCCTTTTTTACTACGTCATTGCTCCCCACAGTTGCTGAAAACAGGTAGTGATCGGTCTTATGTCGCCCTGTGAGGATATGAATTTTCTCCCTCTGACTGGAACCACAAACATTGTCATCACTCGCTCCTAAAGATAAAACAGGTAGTGATTGGTCTTATGTCACCCTGTGAGGATATGAATTTTCTCCCTCTGACTGGAACCACAAACATTGTCATCACTCGCTCCTAAAGATAAAACAGGTAGTGATTGGTCTTATGTCGCCCTGTGAGGATATGAATTTTCTCCCTCTGACTGGAACCACAAACATTGTCATCACTCGCTCCTAAAGATAAAACAGGTAGTGATCGGTCTTATGTCACCCTGTGAGGATATGAATTTTCTCCCTCTGACTGGAACCACAAACATTGTCATCACTCGCTCCTAAAGATAAACCTTAAGAGAAATAATTGGTCCTATGTCGCCCTATGAGGATATGAATTTTCTCCCTCTGACTGGAATCACAAACATTGTCATCAACTCGCTCTTAAAGATAAACCTTAAGAGAATTAATTGGTAAATGAGCTAACCATGAAATTCACCAAAAAAAAAAAAAAAATGCACACAACTAAATTACATCGATTCAAGAATTTTTGTTAACCAGACTCTGAGTTAAGTTCTCTGCAAATAACACCAAAATTTGCAAAAACTATCCCTCAATCTATCTATTCTTTTTCTTGTTTTATACATATTAAATTTGTTGTTAGATATATTTTTATTGTCTTGTTTTTTCATTCAGTGTCAGAACATGAATTTCACCCCCCAAAAAAACCTTGAAATATTTTCCCAATATACTTGAAATAAGGTAATATTCTCATATATTGGAATTAGGAATTATTTCCCCAATATATAAAGAATTAAGTAATTTATCAGTAAATTGGAATTCCCTACATGTGAGAGTTAATCCTTCTACAGTTTTATTTCCCATACTTGAGGTTTTGAAGAGTTAGATGATGAGCAACCAAGGAGAAGAAAAGTTGTGTCTTGGTTGGGTCCCAGGAAAAGCTGAGCTGAGGACGAGTCCAGAGGTGTAGAAATAGTGCCCAATTAGTAGACAAGATTAACCTGTCTTTCTCTCTCTGACCAGACAACCCACGGTAGTGAGCCAGTTATAATTCCTTAAGCCTGAATTGAAAATTACCACTGTGTTCACCTGTTGTTTTCTACGGCCACTTTTTTGTGACTGCTGACATGCATGAATCACTACCTGGCATAAAAGGTTCTGCTAGCCACTCACCCTGCAATTGAACTACAAGAGCCTGCTTTATGCATTGAAAATTGGTCTTCTCCTCCTTGTTCAATTGTTGGTACACAGTGAGGGCATCACCTCGCAGGCACAATGGTAGTATCAGCTCGACATCCGTTCTCCTGCAAAGTTCGCAAATCATTTCAACACGCTGAATCCATTGGATGACGGGTTCATCAGAAGGAGACCCACCAAACTCCGGAATCAACCGGTAGTCGAACATTCTGTCCATGTTAGCCGAAATAGCTTGAAAATTGTCCACCAGCTTCTCATCCTCTTCCTCTTTCTCTTTCTCTTTCTCTTCCTCTTTCTCTTTCTCTTTCTCAACACTCTGTTACTGAAGAACAAAAATGCAATTCTCCGTTCAAGCAAAAATGGGTCGCTTTTATAGCCAAACAAAAGTTGCAATACACCATGGGTAGTCACCCATAATGCATCGCAACCTCTATAAAAAGTCCACTCTGCCCCCTCCAACTTCTTGACACTTCTTACTCAGAGTGGGTACAATGGCATAACGCCCCAACTACATTCCTTCTTCTACCATGGATAGTTTTGCAGGCTAGGCACCGAGGATGCTTTGAGTCAGGTAAATTCGACTCGTCACTACAATTTTTTCATAAGATATCATAATGGAATCTTATAATTTCTAGCAATCGTATCATTAGTTGACTTTTTGAAGAATGTATGTGATTTCTCTTATTGACAGTGCGTTAGAAGTAGAAATTTCCATAATTTATTTATTTATTTTATTTTGTTTCTTAATAAGGATCTCAAAGATCTTAAAATTTATCATGTTTCATGAAATGATTGTTTGATTTCTAAAAAAAAAAAAATAATAATTGTTAATAAAAATTTATATAAAAATATAGAATCGTTTTATTTATAAATAAATATGTAAATAAAATAAGATTCGTAACTAAAGAAAAAATGTGTGTAGAAACCTAAATTTACATGATTCAAAGTTGTTTTATTTAAAACTTTCAATTTTCTAAGCTAAAAAATAATATGTTTTAAAAGTAAAATAATGTTTTGGTCCTGGCTGTACTTTTGTTTTCATCAAGATTTGTGAGCGTTTCTAAATATAGAATCTTTTATTTTATAAATAAAAATGTAAATAAAATAAAATTCATAACTAAAGAAAAATGTTTGTAGAAACTTAAATTTACATGATTCAAAGTTGTTTTCTTTATTTAAAACTTTGAATTTTCTAAGCTAAAAATATTACGTTTTAAAAGTGAAATAATGTTTTGGTCCTGGGTGATTTGTGGGCGTGTTTAAAGCTGATGTCATAGGCCGAACTCGAGCGAATGGCAGTTGATTGTACCAAAAAAGTATTACCGGACTGGAAATTTACATATTATCTCTGTTTGATATTTATAGATTTATATGTATGGGTGGCTGTATTCGACATAATTGTTTTCTAGTGCATATTCAATAACTGATAATTGGTTTTCAACGGTTTTTGAAAGATATATATATTTTTTTGTGGTAGTTTCAGAATAACTCCGGAATATTTTTTTTTAGTTGAACTTATAGAGTAACTGAATGAAATAAAAGACAATAGGTATTACAAATATTGTCAGTTTTGCGCTTCCATATATTATAAGAATCAAACATTACTATTCAACAATGAAAGTTACAAATTCTTTTAAAAATAATAATATATCGTGGTTTGGACAATTTTTTTAGTTCATCTGAATTCTAAAATTTATATATTTAATCATTAGTGAAAAATTCGATTTGTACACTACACACAAAAAAGATTTTTAAACATAAAAAAATATTTAAGCACACAAAAGATTTAAAATCTCTTGAAAATTAATTTCTTAAAATTTTTTTTTCTTGACAATTTAATAGAATATAGTACATACCAATTAAAACAGAAAAAAAAAGGTTTTAAATAATAATAGTATGACATTTTTGGCATTTTTTAAATTTCAGAATTCATGAATTTTTCCTAAAAAAACAAAACTACTGCGTTCTATATTATACCATTTTTTATATAGTCATTCAGACTCTTATCTTTATAGATAAAAAGTGAAAACGTTTTCTAACGGTTCATTTTTTATATCTCATGAAATAAAATGGGGGGGTAGACCTTATTAAAAAAAATATTTTCTCTAATATATTTTAGGAAAAAAACTATTTCAGGTATTAATAGAAATGGATCTGCAAGAGTAGCTTGCTAATCATTACACCACGATCAACAAATAGTTGCCGGATGTAAGATAGATTATTTACCACGCATCCCACTTATGCGGGTCAGATACAAGGTGCAATTAATACGGGACCACTCATGAACCGAAGCTCATGGGATCGTAGCCACAAAAATATGTAGATCCCATCGGCATTCCCACTTTATTTACTAAAATAACCAGTGAATAATCGGAATTATCTCCCTTGTTTACTGATTTTAGAAAATATTTACGTATTGATTGCAAAACGAACGACACGTTTTAATTACTTTCAACGAGAAAACATTGGTTTTATTTCAAATATTACGTTTTTTCCAACTTCTTTAACGTTATATTTTCCCCAAGGAAAAGAAATTAAACGAAAGAAAAAAGAAACAAGTAAGTATAACGTTCTGTTATTATCATTTTTTTTTTTTTACAAATAGAAAAAAATATGTATTTTGCAGGAAAACTTTGTTTTCCACTGGAGAAGAAGTGAATTTTTAAATTAAATATCTGGAATCTTTTTACAAGTGATTGAATTATTTTTTTAAATATCATTTATTTCAACGTTAAATTGATATTTTATTTTCGCCACTATCCGTGTTAATCGGCGGGTGGAGGGTGATATAAAACAAAATTCCCTGTTGAAATATCATGCTAGTGTTAGATGATTAAATTTAGGTAAAATCTTTTTAAAACTATTTTATTATAAAAAATGATTTCATTGAATAAATTATGCACAAAACGAACCATAAACCTAACAAGAGAAAATATATATTAAATGGAAAAAGCTTGTTAATTTGACAAGTTTTTTGTTTGTTTTTTTGTTTTTGCTACCCCCCGCCTCCATATTTAACAGAATGAAACTTGCATAATCACAATTTTTAGACAATTCAAAAGAAGAAACATTTTTTTTAAATTTTTAAAAAAGAACTCTTGATTTAAAAAAAAAAATCGGCTTACGGAAATAATGAAAATTATGAACGAAAACTATGTTTACATTTTCGCACCGTTAAATCAATTGAAATTTAACGTAGCCAAAAACAAACTTATGACTACAGGCTTAAAAAAAAAAATCTATGAAAAATTAACAGTTAAATTTCTGTAATTATTTAACTGTTGATGAAATTGTGTTTGAAATTGTTGTTTTTTTCTAAAATATAATGGGGGAAATATTTTTACAAGGTCCCCCCCCCCTATTTTATTTTATGAAATATGAAAAAAGGAACCCATAAAAAACGAGTTTCATTTTTTTTCTATAAAGATAAAAATGTGAATAATTATATCAGAAGATCGTTATGAGTTTCTATACGGGAGTTTTTCATTCTATTTTATTTTTATTTTATTCTTTTAGTAAAAGAACCATAAATACAGAATTCTGCTAAAAAATATCAATAAAGAAACTAACCCTGTTTTACTTATTTTTCAAGATAACGGTGAGTAATTCTTCCCAATGGGATAATTTGACTTTTTAATTAACTATTTTTCTTTGTAACAGCTCTTTTTTTTTTCTTTTTCTTTTTCTTTTTTTACATTTCTTCCCTCAACATTGCCTAGATTCATCACGTGACATGTTTTGGTGGTACCTGATATACTAAGATCTGCCAATTTGGACACTCTAGGCACTGATAAAGATGACGTAAAATCTGTATTTTACAAAATGAATTTAGCACCCCCGATTGAAAAAAGAATTACCAAAAATCAGGAATTATTCTATTTTAATTAAATTTTCAGTGTTGATTTATCAATGAATGAATTTGATAATTCATCAGTTATTTTATTTCAAAACTTTCTGACTTTTTTCAGGTCACTTAACTTTGACCGCCTCCCTTATATTTGGGGTGCAAAATATCGGTGGGGTTATATAAAGCTGAAACTAATTACAGCATAAATAATAGGACAAATGACTGAAGGCGGGAATAGAAAAAAAAATCCAAGCGAGCTATACTGGTAGAAAATAAGTTCCGGAAATCAGAAAAATGTAAAATAAAACTAAAAAAAATAATTTTTGGAGATCTTTTTTTTTTACTCTCTTTGGTAATTATTTGATTGGCTATTATCTTATAAAGTAAAAAAATATACATCGATATTTGTTCAGTTTAAGGGGGGGGGACTAAATTTTCAGTAGAGTTTCCTACAGAAAATATTGGATAAGAATAATAAATAAAGTAGTTATTAAATAAATATTTGTTTTTACAATCTAAAAATATGAAAGTTGAAATTAGGCCTTTCATATTTTAAATGAATTTTATCTATTAATTACGTATGATTAATTATTTCTGCTATGGTAGGCAGCAATGGCAATATTTATTTTTTAAAATTTTGATTTATTTCCATTAAATCTGTTTGATAGAAATGATTCAGTAATTAGAAAAAAACCCGAAGAATTCATTGATTAATAAGTCAATACAGCAAATTTTTATTAAAATCAGATAATTTCCTGATTTTTGATAATCGTTTTTCATCCATGACTCCGCCCTGTCGGCTGGGGCGTTAGAATGCACCGACAGCACCTCTGCAGAGGGGTAAGACTCCTCCAATGGGCCCACCTGTTAGCCGTGGGTGGCGACCCGTGATGCTTAAGGATAGAGCCCTGGTGAATGAGCAGTTCATGACATGCAATACTCCACTTTGGCCCTATCTTGGGCTAGACGGGCAGTCGGAGAGGCCCCATCCAATCAATTGGCTGGTCACGTCAAGCCCTAGCACCTATATGATTTTCCCAACCCTATTGCCCTTATGGCAAGCCCCAACCCCTTTTTATCATATGGGTGCTAGAAGGCGGTGGCTGCGGGTCAACATGTCCTGGGAATGACGTTAAACTCTATCTGATGGTGAGGTTCCAGTTTTGGAGGTTTGGGGAATGTGGAGCACCCCTTCATCACCATTGCTCCCTGATCCACTCTGACCCGAAGTGGTAGTACCTGTTAGGGTCCCATCTATGGGTTAAATAGAAAAATGTATTTATAAAAAAATTGTATTAAGAATTTATTTATTTCAAAACTTTATCGGCATTAAATGACCCACTGAGGTTGATATGCCGTAAAACAAAACAAACCAAACCAAACAAAAGGAAGTCACGTGACATTTTCTTCTGGTCATTTCTTTTTTGTAAACAAATGTGCAAAGAGCGTCTTTTTTTTTTCCACGTGTTTAGACCAAAAAGAAAAAGATATTTCATTTAAAAGTTATCAATTTTTCAGTAATTGGATATATTTATAGTTTTTCTTTTATTGATTTCTGAGAAGAAACTCTCATAAACTTTAAAATCCTAAATAATATGTTTCATTTTACTCCAGAGATACATAAAACAGCGCCCTTTTTCATGATATATTTGAGCAAAATTGACCAAAAATAATAGTTTAAAATGTATTACAAATACATTACATATGCAATATTATTTTGCCTTTTTTTTTACTGATGCTCCTTATGTTTCTATTTTTGACTTAGACAAAAATTTGATTTTAGATAATTGATTTGACTAATTTTTATTCGTTTTTAAAATGAAAAGGAGGGAACAAATTGGCAGTACCTATCATAGACCTATTTCACAAAATAAATCCCCCCCCCTACACACAAACACACACCCGATTGAAAAAAATTACCAAAATCAGGGAATTCTCTTATTTTAATGGAATTTTCAGGGTTGATTTATCAATGAATAACTTTTATAATGCATCAGTTATTTAATTTCAAAACTTATTGATAAGATATAATTGCCGACTCAAAGATGTGCAATTTATTGCTCGCGATAAATTGCATGAAATTTTTAAAAAATTTTATTATTCAGTTTTTTCAACAGAATCTAAATCTATCTCAAACAACTTTGTGAACATTGTTAAAAACAACGTTAAATAAATTACAATTACACATTAGATATTCCTAGTATTAAAAATAAAAGATTCATTCCTACTAGGCTTCAAATATTTTTAAGGGTAATATGTAATTTAACTCTTAACATCCTGTTGAGATTTTTCTAAGTCCAGAGCATTCCTATAATGATATATAAAAAAAATGGATAAAAATGACCTTTGCATCTAAAGTTACCTATTATTTCCCTTAAATCAAAGATTTCTACATATGTTTAATATTAAATTTAAACAAAGGCTATTGTTTGGGGCTGATTAGTTAAAACGAATGTGACTTCCAGCCGGGTGGAATGAGGTGGTATAGGACTTTAAGAGTTA
The DNA here is from genome assembly GCA_023376005.1 of Doryteuthis pealeii. Taxonomy (NCBI): domain Eukaryota; kingdom Metazoa; phylum Mollusca; class Cephalopoda; order Myopsida; family Loliginidae; genus Doryteuthis; species Doryteuthis pealeii. The sequence goes on from CM042151.1 coordinate 99,597,806, forward strand.
AAGATATTTTTAAAATTCTAAAATAGAATTTTAAAGAAGCATTAGATACTAAAGAACAGTATCAATTTTTATTGATTTAAAAAAAATAAAATGTTATAAAATTTCTTTACAAAAAAGGAAAAATATAAAATCCATCAGATATTAATTACATTACATATCTCTCTTTCATTATTTTTCCTGTTTGACTAAAAAATATTTTAAAAGGAAAATCAAATCATTTTATTTAAGCAAACATTGTATAGCAAATGATTTTTTTAAAAACATTACAGGATATTTTTCTTCAAGTTTTAGATACGTTAAAAAGCATAATCAAATGTATTTTGTGTTAGTTTTGGTCATCCATAATTCTAAAAAGATGCTCATTACTCACGTTTTGTTTTCAGTAGTGGGAGGCTAAAATAACCACGATTTTACATCAAATTGATGTAGTTTCTTTCTCTTTTAAGGTAAACTGTAATTCTTTTTTTTAAATTCCAACAATTGACAATAAAATGAAAGAATTTTGTTGTATAAATCATTTCTATTTAGATTAATTAATTTTGGGGAGAATTTTTAAATCGGAAATTGAATTTTGATTAATAATGGCAAAAACTTTCAAAAAATGAAATTTTATAAAAAATTAAAAACTGGTTTTCTTTTAATTATTATTAATTTTATGCTTTTTTCTAGTGATTAAAGCTATGTTTTATTCATCAAAGTATTTATTTAAATATTTTTTAATTGTTTTAAATTTTAAGGTCAAAACTACACACACTTTTCTGTGGACATTCCTATTTCTATCAATAATTCTACACAAAGTGCCTGTGTTTCTCTTGTAAAGTATGGATGGTCACTGGTATAATAATCCATGTTTTTTATTCTAATAAAATCAACAATCCTTCACTTTCGATTTGTTTTCATTTGTGTGCCTTTTGGAGCAGTGTTAATTATTGTACCCCAAATTTATAGTTTGCAATAGTTTTTCTACCCACTTTTCATGCTTTCATAATTTTTCATAATTTTTATTCAGCTTGAATGAGCTTGTTTGAGACAAAGCAGGAGCTGATAAAGGTATTCTTCATATAGATAGAAAATATGATGCTGGGCATCAAATGTTTTTTAAATTTTTGAAGAAGGAAGATACATGGAGATGTAGGCTGTAATCTGAAATCTGGTTATCAGCACATCATCTGACTTACCAACAGGTCATATTATTTATTTACACCTGGTTAGCAGCACATCATCTGACTTACCAACAGGTCATATTATTTATTTACACCTGGTTAGCAGCACATCATCTGACTTACCAACATTTACATTAGCAGCACATCATCTGACTTACCAACAGGTCATATTATTCATTTACACCTCGTTAGCAGCACATCATCTGACTTACATCATCTGACTTACCAACAGGTCATATTATTCATTTACACCTCGTTAGCAGCACATCATCTGACTTACCAACAGGTCATATTATTTATTTACACCTGGTTAGCAGCACATCATCTGACTTACCAACAGGTCATATTATTTATTTACACCTGGTTAGCAGCACATCATCTGACTTACCAACAGGTCATATTATTCATTTACACCTGGTTAGCAGCACATCATCTGACTTACCAACAGGTCATATTATTCATTTACACCTCGTTAGCAGCACATCATCTGACTTACCAACAGGTCATATTATTTACATTAGCAGCACATCATCTGACTTACCAACAGGTCATATTATTATTTACACCTGGTTAGCAGCACATCATCTGACTTACCAACAGGTCATATTATTTATTTACACCTAGTTATCAGCACATCATCTGACTTACCAACAGGTCATATTATTTATTTACACCTGGTTAGCAGCACATCATCTGACTTACCAACAGGTCATATTATTTATTTACACCTGGTTAGCAGCACATCATCTGACTTACCAACAGGTCATATTATTTATTTACACCTGGTTTTATGCACCTTGACAGCTGGGGTTTTAGAATACACTGACTGAACCTCTGCAGATGGGTAAAACCCCCATCTCAATGGGGCCACCTATTGGTCTTGGGTGGCGAACTGTGATGCTTAAGGATTGAATCCTGGTGGCTGAGCAGTCCATGACATGCAACACTCCACTGAGACCCTTACTTAGTCTAGATGGATGGTTAGAGAGACTCCCTCTGATTAATCAGCTGGTCTCTTCAATCCCTAGCACCTATATAATTGTCCCAACCCTATTACTTTTATGGCAAGCCATAACCCTTTTTAATATGTATGTACTAGAAGGCAGTAGCTAAGGGTCTTCATGTCCTGGGAATGACTTTAAACTCTATCTGGTGGTGAGGTTTCACTTCTGGAGGTCTGGGCAATGTGGAGCACCCTTTCATCAGCATTGCTCCCAGGTCCACTCTAACCCAGAGTGGCAGTACCTGTTAGGGTGCCATCTATGGTTTAAAAAGAAAAATGTGTTGATAAAAAATATTGGATTTGAAGTTTGCTGTGGTTGATGAGTGGATATTGGAGTACATTTACCTGTTTAAATAAAGAAAAAAATAATGATAATAATTTTAATATAAAGTATTAAATAATATAAATGATTATTTAATATAAAGTATTAAATAATATAAATGATTATTTTAATATAAACTATTAAATAAAATAATAATAATTTTAATATAAAGTATTAAATAATAAAAATGATTATTTTAATATAAACTATTAAATAAAATAATAATAATTTTAATATAAAGTATTAAATAATAAAAATGATTATTAATATAAACTATTAAATAAAATAATAATAATAATGATTTTAATATAAACTGTTAAATAAAATAATAATAACTTTAAAATAAACTGTTAAATAAAATAATTATAATAATAGTTTTGATATAAAATAATAATTTTAATAGAAACTATTAAACAGAATAATTATGATAATAATCAACTTGATATAAACTTAAATAAAATGATAATAATAATTTTAATATAAACTATTGAATAAAAAATAAAATGATGATTATAATAACAATATTGCAATGTTATGGATCGACTACAGAAAGACCTATGATATGGTCCCACATACCTGGATTTTAGAATGTCTAAAAATGTACAGAATTGCGAACATCATAAATTTCATTGAAAAAGCCATGGAAAACTGGCGACTCTAATTAAAAGCTGGAGGGCAATACCTTACAGAAGTAAAAATCCAAAGAGATATCTTTCAAGGAGACTCGTTATCACCATTACTATTTATTATAGCAATGATGCCACTCAATCATATACTTAAAAGATATACTGGGGGATACAAATTCACTAATTCACAAGAAAAGATAGACCACCTTATGTACATGGATGACATAAAAAAAATTTCAAAAAACGAAAAAGAATTAGAAACCCTATTACAAACTATTAGGGAATTTGGAATTGAAAAATGTGCTATGCTAGTAATAAAACAGGGTGAAAGAAAATTAATGGATGGAATACAACTGCTAAATCAGGACACTATAAAATCACTTGATAAAAATGAATGTTACGAATACTTAGGAATTTTAGAAGCAGACAATATCAAACAAGCAGAAATGAAAGGAAAAGTTTAAAAAAAAGAATACTTCAGGAGAACAAGAAAACTCCTAGAAACCAAACTCAACAGCAGAAATCTGATCAAAGGAATTAATACCTGTCCCCATTATGAGATACTCTGGGCCATTCTTAAAATAGACAAAAGAAGAACAGATTGACCAGATTGACAAGGAAATTAATGACCATCAACAAGGCCCTACACCCTATAGACAATAGATTATATGTATCAAGAAAGGAAGGGAGAAGAGGTCTTGCCAACATAGAGGCTACAATCCAACAACTCGAAGACTACACAAAAAAGAGGAAAGACAAGGTACTTATGGCAGCCAACAATAGCAGATGTAACATATGATAGACAAACAGAAAAACAAAAACTAGAAAACAAAAATGAGAAGAAAAACAATTATATGGACACTTCAAACGACAAATTGGATAGGTGACACATGAAAAGACTTGGACATGTTTAAGAAAAGGAAACCTCAAAAGAGAAACTGAATCACTAATAATTGCTGCACAAAATAATGCCATAAGGACAAATTATATCAAAGCCAAAATTGATAAGACCAAACAAAATAGTAAATGTAGACTATGTGGAGACAGAGATGAGACTGTAAACCATGTACTAAGTGAATGTAGCAAACTAGACCAACAGGAATACAAAACTAGGCATGACTGAGCTGGGAAGGTGATCCACTGGGAATTATGCAAATAATGAAATTTTGACTATACAACAAAATGGTATATGTATAAACCAGAATCTGTTCTTGAGAATGAAACACAGAAAATTCTCTGGGATTTTTAGATAAAAACGGATCACCTTACCCCAGCAAGAAGACCAGACCTAGTATTGATTAACAAAAAAGAAAGAACCTGTCAACTGGTGGATTTTGCAGTTCCAGCAGATCACAGGATGAAGATGAAGGAAAATGAAAAGATGGACAAATACCTGGACCTTGCCAGAGAACTGAAAAAGCTATGGAATATGAAAGTGAAATGATACCAATTGTAGTTGGTGCACTTGGAACAGTCCCAAGAAAACTTAGAAAAAAGACTGGAAAATCTGGAAATCAGAGAAAGAATTGAGATCATCCAGACTACTGCACTTTTGCAATCTGCCAGAATACTCAGAAGAGTGCTCGAGATGCGGGGAGACTTATTGTCACCCAGGCTCCAGGGAGATACCATCAGCGAATGCTGGTGTGAAAAACTAAGATAATAATGATAAATGATATTAATATAAACTATTAAATAAAAAAAATAATAATTATCATAGCATAAATTATATATAATACATTGCAGTTACATGAATTTGATTGTAATATTATATAAGTATACTGTATAATGTATGTTTCCTGTTTTTATTTTCCCTTAAATAATACTTTTATTTTATTTATTCGCAGATAACAGGATTGGGAAAGAATAATTTGGAAACTTAAAGGACACATTCACACACATACCAAAGGAAAATTTATTCTTGCTAAGTGTGTTGCTATCACTTACATATCTCACAATGGTATTTTTCTTCCAAAATTTACTACATGAGTATTTTCCTTAAATTCATATTTTAAATAACAACTGGGAAAAGAGACTACAATAAAAGGCAACATTTTTCCAGTGTGCAGATCAGCATTTTTCATAGTTCAGAGTTGAAAACAGATATGGAAACACACAAAAGTGAAAAACCATTTTCAAGTGAAGTTTGCACTTCAGGATTTTTAGAGAGTTCCAGTTTGAAAATACACACTGGAAACAAAACCTTTTCTTGTAAAGTCTGTGGATCAAAATTTCCAACACATACTCGTTTGAAACAGCACACACGACTTCATTTAAGGGAGAAACCATTTCCTTGTAAAGTCTGTGGATTAGGATTTCTTGATAATTTTCGTTTGGAAAGCCACATGCGAACACACACTGGAGAGAAACCATTTTCTTGTGAAATCTGTGGATTAGCATTTGCACTGAATTACACATTGAAAACCCACATACGAACACATACTGGAGAGAAACCATATTCTTGTAAAGTCTGTGGATCAGCATTTTCAAGGTCTTCTGATGTGAAAAGACATATGCGAATACACACTGGGGAAAAGCCTTTTTCTTGTGAAGTCTGTGGATCAGCATTTTCTACAAGACCCAATTTGAAAAGTCATTTGCGAACACACACAGGTGAAAAACCATTTTATTGTAAATTCTGTGGATCAGCATTTTCACAGAGTTCCAGTTTTAAAATTCACTTGCGAACACACACTGGAGAGAAACTGTTTTCTTGTGAAATCTGTGGATCAGTATTGACAACCCATTCTCTTCTTAAAAGACATATGCAAATACACACTGGAGAGAAACCATTGTCCTGCAAAATCTGTGGATCATCATATTCTACAATTTCTCATTTGAAAAGACATATGCAAACGCACACAGGAGACAAACAATTTTCATGTGAAATCTGTGGCTCAGCCTTTTATACAAGTTCACATTTGAAAAACCATATTCAAACACACACTGGAGAGAAACCATTTTCTTGTGAAGTTTGTGGATCAGCATTTTCTAGGGGTTCCACTTTGAAAAATCACATCCGAACACACACTGGAGAGAAACCATTTTCTTGTGAAGTCTGTGGCTCAGCATTTTCTACAAGACCCACTTTGAAAAAGCATTTGCGAACCCACACAGGTGAAAAACCATTTTCTTGTAAAGTCTGTGAATTAGCATTTTCAGAATATTGTAGGTTGAAAAAACATATGCAAACACACACTGGGGAAAAACCATTTCCTTGTGATATCTGTGGATCAGCTTTTTCACAGAAATATGATTTGAAAATGCATATGCGAACACACACTGGGGAGAAACCATTTTCTTGTGAAGTTTGTGGGTCAGCATTTTCACTGAATTCCAATTTGAAAAAACACATGCAAACACACAGAGGAAATTAGACCATTTTCTTTTGATGTCTTTTCCAGTTTAGTACGTTTGCACACACTGTAAAGAAACCATTTTATGTACCCACCTTGGACCTATAATTATATAAAAACACCCTGCTGATACATTTTATAATTATATCTTCTTCCCAAATTTCCTCATTTTAAAGAACATTTTTTCAGCTGGGTTAAAAAATTTTAATGTATTGGTGCTCTTTTTGGGTTATTTTTTTCTCTCCGGTTTATTAAATAAATAAATTTCCCGCTGTTTTTCACAGGGATCACAACGTAATCCATTTCATAAGGATCCAAGTTTTGGATGCATGGATGCAATACACCAAAAACAGCACATCGTAGAATGATTTTGTTTAGTGCAATTGTGTTCAAATGTTCTAGAGAGTCAGAACACCCTGCCAGTATCAGTTATAAACAATAAGTTTTTTAAAAATCAGCTAGAGTAATGAGGAAAGTGCTGGAGCATTGAGGAGATTTATCAGTTTATTTCTCATGAAATTAACTGTTCATGTAAAGACTCAAACAAATTACACCAGTCCCAATGTTTGGCATCTTAACCCCATGGATTATTATGTATGTGGCACTGTTAAGAAAGACACCAATCACTGTGCCAGTACTACAAAAGCTCCATTAATCAACAAAATTAAGGTAGTTTTTGAGACCCTTCCCAGGGAAACTGTAACATCAGCTTGCTTCAGGTTCCGGAGCAGGATTGAGGCTGAGATCAATGCTAATGGCGGTTATTTTGAGTGAAACTTATTGACAGTAGTATAATTTCCGTGCCTTTTGAATTTCTTCACAATCCATTAAATTCTTTTTCTTTATGAAACTGTCAAATTTCTACTGAACACCCTATATATATATATATATATATATATAGAAGAAACACACACACACACACATATATATATATATATATATATATGTGTGTGTGTGTTCTTCTGAAGACGTGCCAACCAACTGGTAATTACTCATTGTTCTCTGTTGAAATACTTTAAAATTAGGTTCAATCAATAAGTCCGTAGACTGATTCATATGAAATTTTATCATGAGAAAATGTTATTATATGAAATTTTATTATTATCATAATACTGATTATATAATTATTTATATATTAGACATATTTATTAGTTAATTTTTTATCATAAACTTTCATTGTTTAATGATCAATTTATGTGATTAAGACACAAAAGGAGATTATATTGAAAAACAAAGATTTGTTGTGTAAATTACGTTTTTATCTCTAAGCTATGAATCAAGTGCATTATACATAGATATTACAGTAAAATTATACTGCATTTTCTTTTCAAAAGGGTAGATAACATTTTTCAATACATTTGGTGATCCATAAGTGAAAAAAAGAATCGTTAGTAATGTTTTTAAATATATAAAAGTCTCGGAAAATATGTTATGCATGATTGCATTTAGATTTTTAGATAGATTAAATAAAGATTTATTTATGTTGAAAATATTGACTTCAACATGCTACCTTCCAGATGTTTAAAATTCATGATTAAATAAGTGAATAGAAATAGGCCAATTGAATAAAAACAAATATTTTTTGCATCAACTTTAAGAAAAATATTGTTTTAAAACTACAAAAAATAACAAACAAAAAAACACACTACAATAATTATTTAAAATAACTTTTATATTTTCAAAACTTTTTTTGGTATGGAATTTTTTTAATTAATTTATTTGTTTATTTAGATCTATTTTCTATGTGCTTTTCAACATTTGATCTTTCTTGGAATGTAAAAATTGGGGACTGGAAATTTTTTTTTTCAAATGATCAAAATCATTCTTAATCGATAAATAAAACTTTTTAAATTTTTTTAGATAGAATAATCTATTTATTGTAAAAATAAGTAATTAATGAATAAATTAGTGAAAATTTAATTAGAATTGGATAATTCCCTGATTTTTGGTAATAGTTTGAAAATTTAAAAAGATTAAAAAATTTGTATTACTTTTTTCGGATCTCTACACATACTTAATATTTAATGAATAAGGTTGCGAAAATTTCATTGAATTTGGACATATCACTGATTTTTAGTAATTGTTTTGAAATATATATATATATATATATATATATATTAGGTACCATCAATTTTCCCTGTAAAATTTACCCCTCCCCCTTATATCTAACACAATGAAACTTGAATAAAAATTAATATTATCTTGAAAAAAAATTTTCCATTCGAAAGAAGAAACATTAAACAAACTCCTGATGATTCTAAAAAAATTTTTTCAGCATACGGAAATAATGAAAATTATGATAGAAAAACAATGTTAACCGTTAAATCAACTAAAATTTAACATAGCCAAAAAACAAGTTATGAGAAGAGGATTTAAAAAAAAATTCTATGAAAAATCAATTACTAGTCCGATTTTCACGAGAATTTCTATAACTATTTACCTTTTGATGGAAATATGTCTGAAATAGTTTTTTCCTAAAATATATTAGGGGAAATTATTTTATATTTTTTATTTTCTACCCCCCCCCCCACATTTTATTTTATGAGATATTTAAAAAATGAACTATTAAAAGACGTTTTTACTTTTCTATAAAGATAACTATAAAACGTTTTTACTTTTCTATAAAGAAAACTATATCAAAAAAGTTGGAAAAAATAATGAATTCTGAAATAAAAAGTGCAAAAAATGTCAATATTATTATTTGAAACCTTTTTTTTTGCTTTTTTAATTGATATGTAGTATATTCTATTAAATTGTCAAGAAAAAAAATTTTTTTTTAAGAAATTAATTTTTAAAAAATTTTAAATCTTCTGTGTGCTTAAATAATTTGATTTTTTGTGTGTACAGATCGAATCGAAATATATAAATTTTAGAATTCAAGTGAACTAAAAATTTGTCCGATCCAAGATATATTAATATTTTTAAAAGAATTTGTAATTTATATAGTTGAATAGTAATGTTTGATTCTTATAAGGGTAATACTTTTTTGGTACGATCAATTGCCACTCGCTCGAGTCTAGCCTATTAACAATCATTTTATGTTTCCCCTCACTCGATAAATTTTAAGAAGATCTTTGAGTTAAAACTTTATTAAAAAACAAAACAAAAAATAAATAAATTACGGAAATTTCTGCTTCTATAACGCACTGTCAATAAGAGAAATCACATAAATTCTCCAAAAAGTCAACTAATGATATGACTTGCTAGAAATTATGAGATTTCATTATGATATTTTATGAAAATGATATTGAAAATAATTTTTGAAGTAAAAATGGTACATAACTTGGAATTGTTTTGTTAACGTCTTCAAAATAAAAAAATAAAAAATCCATAAAAACGCCTTCAATCGACAAATTATTTTCTCATATACAGCAGGCACCACTTCAGCTAGGGACTTCATTCATAGGTGAGTTTGTTTTTTCACCTATCATCGCCTAGAGTTTTTTAAGGCAGGAGGCGGAACTCTGCAAATAGTACCATTGGTCATTTTAACGTTTTGTCATCCCGGATTCCTGCCCTAATTTACGCTATGTTTTTAATTGCCGGCATAAGACATAATTCTAGCCAAATATAGATATTTTCCGAGTCATGTTTTTCACATTTGATCGGCAAATTTATGGAGACATTTTACAATGCCCCACCCCAACCCCGCTTTTCATCGTCAAATCAATTTAGATATTTTACCCCCTCCTCAGGTTTAATTTTTTTTTTACCATGAATCCATGAATTTTTACAAAACAAATAGAGGAGGGGGTCTTACACCTCTGCAGAGGTGCAGTCGATGTATTCTAAAGACCTAGCTGACAGGGCTAAGGGCGGGTTATAAAATATCTAAATTGACGTGCCAATATAAAGCTGGGGGGGGGGCGTAATTGTATAATATCTACATATATTTGCTGATAAAAAGCGAAAAACACAGCACATACATATTTGAAATATGAATTTGTTTTGTAAAAATTCATGGATTCATGGTAAAAAAAAAATTAAACCTGAGGAGGGGGTAAAATATCTAAATTGATTTGACGATGAAAAGCGGGGTTGGGGTGGGGAATTGTAAAATATCTCCACACTATGGGCCACCTGTTGGCCATAGTGTGGCAACCCGTGATGCTTAAGGATGTAATCTTTGTGGATGAGCAGTCCATGACATGCAACACACTGCTTAGACTAAGGATACCTATTTTTTGTCAGCTTCTCATTTTAAAAACTAATTAAAATTAAATCGATTATTTAAGGTCAAATTTTTGTCTCAGTTGAAAAGTAGTAAAATAATGAGCACCAGTACAAAAAGCAAAATAATATTACACATGTAATTTATTTTTAATACATTTAAAACTATTTTTTTGGTCAATTTTGATAAAATATGACTTAATATGGCCAATGGAGTTGCTGTAAAATCTGTGTTTACAAAATAAATTTAACACTGAATTGAAAAATAAAATTACCAAAAATCCGGGAATTATCTGATTTTAATGAAATTTTCAGTATTGATTTATCAATGAATGGATTTTATAATGCATCAGTTATTTTATTTTAAAACTTTTTGATTTAATTAGGTATTTCTGCTATGATAAATTAATATATAAAATACATTTAAGATATGAGTATCATGAGTTTAAAATTATATTCTAAACATTTTTTTAATAACTTTACTTTAGATCAATTTTTTTTTTCAAACTCTATTGAAAATTTAAACAGAGCAAATATTGATGTATCCTTTTTTCTTTTATAAGATAAATTATTAAATAAAGATTAAATAATTATTGAAATGAGTAAAAAAAAAATTTAAAAAATATCCAAAAATTATTTTTTAGTTTTTATAAGTAAAAAAAAAATCAGAAAGTTTTGAAATAAAATAACTGATGCATTGTAAGATTCATTCATTGATAAATCAACACTGAAAATTTCATCAAAATTGGATAATTCCCTGATTTTTAGTAAAAAAATTTTTAAACGTGTGTGTGTGTGTATGGGGGGGTTGTATTTTAAAAACATGGATTTTTCGACAAATTGGGTATACCTAGCTTAGACCATTACTTAGTTTAGATGGGTGGTCGGAGAGAGCCCTTACGATCAACCCTTCTTATAATATGTGCTAGGTGGTGGTGGCTGAAGGTCTTCATGTCCCAGGAATGACATCTGATGGTGAGGTTCCAGTTCTGGAATTCTGGGAATGTGGAGCACCCCTTCATCACCATTGCTTCCTGGTCCACTCTTTACTGGAGTGGTAGTACCTGTTAGGCTCCCATCTATGGGTTGAATAGAAAAATGTGTATTTAAAAAAAATTGATTATCCATTAAGAATTACTTTATTTCAAAAGTTTGTCAGCATTAAATGACCCCCTGAGGTTGATATGCTGTAAAACAAACCAAACAAAATCAAACAACCCGTTCTGTTTAAAAACATTTTGTTTTTATGAATTTGTACAAAACACAAACCTCCTCTATGACAACATAAACATGAACTGCTTGATTAATTTTTGATTTTTCGGATTGTTGTCCTCATCTTTATTGTATATATATACATATAATGTTTCAGCTGTTATATCCTTCGGCCTTCCTCAGGTGTTCCCTTTGTATCTAAGTATAGTAATAATCCAACCTGGGAAATCATTTTTAACAGTTTGACAGTTGATCAAACAGGTGTTGAACCTTCAAAGATCTCATTCAAAAACAATGACCTTTGTATGCCTATCAGTCTGACATTCCCTCCTCTGCTGCACAGTAGGTAGTCAGACCAGTAATGTTCCCCATATAAAGAGAATAGTTTGAAATGGTGCCCTAAGGAACTAAAAGGGGCCGCGCTACAAATACTCCCCCTAATTTTAGCGGGGCAAAAAAATTTATAGACAAGCAAACAAAAAAAATATATATTCCTTTAAGGAAAAGAACAGAGTTTCGAATGTTCAAAGTTAAAAAGTTCCAGACACAAAACAGAAATAAAATTTGCATATGCATACTTCCGCAAACTATAAAATAAAAACACGAAAAAAAACAGGAATGCAATTTAAAATATACACAAGAGAATTTTCAAGTATAAGTCCAGTGGGAAAAACTCCTATGTGGTATGGTTACAATTTAAAGAAATCAACTTTCTTCCAAATTCCTGAGTTGAAATAAGGACTGCTTTTATCCTTGAGGAATAATTTTTCTCCTGGAAACAAAATGGTAGGCACAAAATGCCCCCCCAAAAAAAACAAATGTTAAAAGAATTTTACGAACGTTATTTCAGGTCCAACTTTTAGCATATAAAATTTTTTTGTACAGGTGTTTCAAAAAACACATGTTAAAAGATCCTTTACGAACATTATTTCAGGTTCCACTTTTAGCATATAAAGTTCTCCGAACAGGTGTACAATTTTCAACAGTTTGGGGAAAAATATGGAGCAAATGTCTCTGTGTGGTGTGGATAAAAAAACTTGAAATTCAGCGTCTCTTCGTTCCATTCTTCAATGCTGACCTGGTTAAATGTCTTTCAGAGACGCCAAGGTCGAGTTGAAATTTTCAAGGTTGGTATTTTGAGTCTGGGAGGCACAGCTACCGTAATTTCTGAAATGGACATTTTAAATGAACATCTCACTTGGTGTGGCCATGTGCGTATCCTTAGTAGTCCGCCGAATTGAAGATGCCTGTATCCCTAAGGGTGGGGGGAACGTGTCACTGTCCCTGGCTGATGGCTGATACTATTTCCTCGAGGTAAAAAAAAAAATTCTTGGTGTTGAATCTTCCTTTAAAACTTCTTAGAAGATGTCCAGCGCTGCAAAAAAATGTGTCCATAACTGTCGGAGAAAAAAGAAATAATTTCTTTGAGGGGGTCACCGTTTTTTTCCTTTTTTTTAAAAAAGTTCGTATTGAAAGTCCCAAGTACTTTTACGACCATTTTTATGGTCGACTTGGGCAAAAAGGGTGCGTGTTCAGATCACGTCGGGATGTCACCAGTTGTAAAGATGGTTTAAAGTTCATGGTGCTTTAAATACAAATAACTCCGACAAAGGTTAATAGACAAACATTTAATAACACGCACATGGATACAGTAGGTACAACGTTCATGAAAGGTAAACAGAGTTACATATAAAGAGGTACACATATAAGATAAAAGAGTACAGACATGAGACTAGCGATAGTCCATGCTGTAAAGACTTACAGTAATGTAAGGGGGGCGGAGCCCCACGAGAGGGTTTAGATAGAATCTACCCCATGTGGCTCGTAGTTCTGAAAACTATAAAGAGAGATAGCGAAGGTTTTGAAACCGGCGCTTTTATACTGGTGCCCTAGCGGGCATCAAGGAACTAAAAGGGGCAGACAACTCCACCAGGCGAATACAAACAAACGCTACAATAGAAAAGTAAGAATAAAACTGGCTTAATGTGTCAATATTAGACATAATAGTAAATTATGAAATTGCTGCGAATGAGTGCTGTCCTGGAAAATTTTCAAAATGTCCTGGAAATGTCCTGGAAACGTCCTGGAAAATGGTTTCCTAAAACGAGTGGGAACCCTGAACAAGGATCAAACTTATAAATAATGGATTTGCGAGCCTAGCTTTTCTTTCTCTTTTCCCTCACTTTCTCTTTTGTCAGTTATTTCCTATAACTCCAACCTAAAAAAGGGGAACCACTCTGAATAAATTTTATAAATCATTTATTTATTTATTGATCTACTAGGAAAAAAGAAGATGGGGTTAGGGTTAGGGTAAGTTTAATGGGAAATAATGGGTAGATTAATTAGCAGATAAAATTCATTCAGAGTGGTTCCCCTTTTTTAGGTTGGAGTTATAGGAAATAACCCTTTTCTCTTTATTTATCTCACACTCTTTTTGTTTCTCCCTCCTTTTCTCTCTCTTTTTCTTCACTTTCTCTTTTCACACTCTTTTAGGACCAAGTAACCAATAAGCACCCCAGCTGTGAGCTGTTTTGAAAGAAACACCTTTTGCTTTTTACCGTAAATTCCCAGTTGTTTGTTTACTAAAAAATTAGTTATTTCATGTTGTTGTTAATTCAATAGGAAATTTTTTTAAGTTTTAAAAACTTTAAACGAAAGACACATTTTTATATTAAAATAGTTTTTATTTAATGCAGATATGTTTATCTAAATGAAAATAGTTTTTATTTACAAAATATTTTTAATGTTTATTTAAATAAAAGGATGTTGAGACCAAGTAACCAATAAATAACTAATTTTTTTTATTAAAATCGAAAACTATTTTAGTATAAAAATGTGCCTTTGGGTTGTACATGAACAGACTGTTAAAAAATCTCACAGTGAAATTCTAATGCAAAAAAAAATCGTCTGTTGTTTGTAAACAAACGGGAGTTTTCTTTCAAAACAGTTCCCAGCTGGGGTGCTTATTGGTTACTTGGTCCCTATTTTATATATCTTTCTTTTTCATGATATTTTTCTTTCCACTCTTTTTCCCTTTCCATTCTCCCCCCCTCCATGCTTTTGTAGTATTTTCATTTTTTCCCCCATATATTCTTTTTTTAAATTTTATTTTATAATATATTTTATATTAAAAAACAAACCATGTCAACGGTAATTTTTACCTTCAAATTAAGAAAAAACCAAAAAAAACAAAAGGCACTATGCCATGGGGGACTCCCACTCTTGATTTAAAAAATTTAAAGAAAAAAAAAAAATCTATATATATTAATACTGTTTTCCTTAATTTTCTAAGTTATCTTACTACACCCTCTGGTTAAAATTGAGACCATAAAAATAATCCAAGATGAAATGCAAAAATGTAAATCCTGATTATCTGGTGTTGATTATTCGCAGAATTCTTATTTCTTATGAGTGTTGTCACCTCAACAAAATAATGGACTATTCCGTTTTTTATTATAAAGAAAAAAAGGGAAGAAACAGGACATTTTACACAAAAAATATAAGAAAAAAAGAAAAAACGTAGGGAAAAGAGAGAGAGAGAGGGAGTTATAATGCTACTCTGTCTCAATTGAATATAATGAAAACAAGGAAAAAGCACTAGAGCGTTCGGCTAGAAACCATAAGGTTCCCAGTTCGATACCAGCTCTCGCCAACTCACTGTATGAGTAGCACAAGGATCTGTGCCGTAAAGTAAGGAGCTGATGGTAGGTGTGGTGCTCCACCTCAGAAACAATCTCCTCGGTCTAGCGCTAATGAAAAGGGGGATAGACTCCTTCACTGCTTGGCTGATACCAACTTTAGGCCACCCCAATAACTTTACTTACTTTTACATATTGAACTATTTAGCAATAGCTCTTAAGTAAACATATCAAACATTGTAATAATTAAATTATCATACTGTGGTATATCCACAGGTCCTGTTAGAGAATTAAATCAAGATTACCATACTTTTTACATATTGAACTATTTAGCAATAGCTCTTAAGTAAACATATCAAACATTGTAATAATTAAATTATCATACTGTGGTATATCCACAGGTCCTGCTAGTAAAGATTACCATACTTTTTACATATTGAACTATTTAGCAATAGCTCTTAAGTAAACATATCAAACATTGTAATTATTTAATTATCATACTGTGGTATATCCACAGGTCTTGCTTTTCAATAAATAAACAACATGAAAAATCATTACCATTTTTTAAAAAATATTTTTATTCCACAGATGTTAAAGAAGCACTTTATGGCATTATTTTCTTAACAATAATCTTTGTAATAAATTTAAGAAACTTGCATTTTTCAGATCTCTAATATTCAACTTGACCTTTAGCACCCTGTTAATGATTTCCTTTATTGAGAATGTTTTGTCCTGTCACTGCAACTGATCCTTATTGAAAGATTATAAAATAAACATTGCTTGGACAGGATAAAGTAAAGGATAACAGGTAACGACAACAACAAGGCTTATAAACGAAATGCATTTATCTAACAAGGCATGTAAGATACAATATACGAAACAATGTGTAACTTGTGATACAAATGTGTGTGTTTAGAATGTGCTACAATAGAATAATGTATGTAAAAGGTTTGGGTTTGTTTGCAAGATAATGCTTGCGTGACTTATCTTGTCCAGGTAGGAATGTCTTGCTAGTTTGTTTGATTATACGCATCACCGGCCCTTTCGTTAGCTGTTCCAAATCCCCGTCATTTCCAACGTCCGTGTCTGAAAGACACACGTCGTTCCTAGTCAGTGGTGTCGGCGAAAAGAGGCTGATAGAAGGTATCAACCCTCAAAATTGGCGGCCAAACTGAGCCTCATAATGTGTGCTCTGATTGGTCGCTGACAAAGGTCCCTAGCCAATCGCATGAGGTTTCTCATCAGGTTATGGCTAAGAGACCCATGGACTCTGTTTATCAATGGTCAAAGGGAGGTTACTGTGTAGGTAATATTATTTTCTACAAGATAAGTGGTTCTAAATTTTCCTCATGTTGCCACACCATTCAATAACATCAGCAAAAATATCCATGACTGAAAGCAAATATTCCAAATTTATAAAAGTGCAGAAAATCTGTATCATATAATTATATTGTATAATATCATATATAAAAGGTGTATAAAAAAAGTATCAAGTTCATTGTACTTTTTGACACACCTTGTATTCTGAAAAAAAAAAGAAGTTCCAATTATTTTTTTTCAGAATACAAGCTGTGTACAAAAAGTACCAAGTTTAAAGTTGTATTTACCAAGATAGAAATGAAGAATGAATGGAACTTTTTTCCCCAGAATACAAGGTGTCAAAAGTACAAAATATCTTGATACTTTTTGACACACCTTGTATATTGAAATAATATAATATCATTAATATATCATATGATATCACACGCACACACACATCTTAATATATAAAGGAGAGATTTTGGTATGTACGTGTCGATGTATAACTCCAAAACGGTAGGTCACTCAGATTCAAAATCTTGCAGACACATTGATGTCGTTCTAACAAAGAAACACTCCAAATGTGGTTATTGATTTATTACTGATTAAGGGATATAATTAATTAATCAAACAAAAATCAAATGATTTTTAGAAAGAAATCGTATAGCTGCTGCTGCTGCTAATATGCCAGCTACAATCAGCATGAACGCCCCACCCTGCTGCCTGTTTTCGTATGCCCGCTCTATTCCACGTTGTTGAATGCATTTATTTTTATGTAAAAAAGAAAAAGGAAAACGTTTTTATCAATATTTTTACGAATACTTTCATATTTCTTAGAATAAAATATATCCATTTTTAATCTTTGTTATTTTTGTTGCTCAAATAAATAAATAAATTACAATGTTACATTTAATTTCTAATTCAGACAAGCAATTAAAAACTGAATTTACAATTGTCTTACGTACAAAAAAGTTGGAATGTTATTCTCAATGCTGTAAACAAACCAACAAAAAATCGTAAATTATTAGCGCTTCAAAAGTGGGGGGGGGGATATTTAACACAATGAAACTTGAATAAAGGTTAATATTATCTTCAAAATTACGAAATTCACACAAACACTTATTTACTTATTATGTTTACTTATTTTGAATAAGTAAATAGTGTTTGTATGAATTTTGTAAGTTATTTATGAAATTCTTTTTTGTTAAACAGTAAAAGAATGATAAAGAAATATCTAAATAAATACATACATATAGTTGTCGAAAGTTTTTTTAGTAACAGTTAGCATAACATAGGTAAACCCAAATTGGGTCTAAAATGCGTTTTTGACAAAGTGACTTTAGCCCCCCGCTCCAGAAAATAATTTACCAAATATCAGGGAATTATCGGATTTTAACTAATTTTTCAGTTTTTATTCATTAATGGACGATCTTTATAATACATTACCTTTTTTATTTCAAAACTTTCTCATTTTTTCAGGTCACTTAATTTTGACCCCTCCCATATGTTGGGGGCGTAACATTTTTATGTTTATAGTTTACTAATTACAGTATAAATAAAGAGGGCTGACTTCTGATTTAGGTTGGAAAAATTAAAACAGAAAGTTTTTTTAGTGGTATTGGATACCACCAAAAAAACAAAAAGACAGTTTAACTACAGTCTATGAATTAAAATTTTGCGAATTGGGTTACGGTTTTAGGGGATAAAGGTTGTTTTTAATTACGTATTGCTTAAAAAAATAAACAAAAACCCCAAATTACTATACATTTAATTAACCATTGAAATTAATTATTGAATCTATCATTGAGACAGTTGTTTGTGTTAGTATTGCAATGTATAATTTCAATTAAATTTAGTTTAAATAATTTGTTTTTTTTGTTGTTGTTGTTTATCCCCACCCCTCTATATTCAGTACAATGAAACTTTCATAAAAATTAATTTTATCTGAAAAAACTTTTTCCATTCAAAAGAAGAAACATTAAACAAACTCCTGATGATTTTTAAAAAATTTAAGCTTACAGAAATAATGGAAATTATGACTGAAAAAAAAAGTTTTTATATTTACACCGTTAAATCAACTAAAATTTAACATAGCCAAAAACAAGTTACGACAAGAATTAAAAAAAAAATTCTATGAAAAATCAATTAAAATTAAAATTTCAATAACTATTTACCCTTGGATGTAAATATATCTGAAAACACTCTCTGGTGTTCCTAATTTTTTTAGTCCGGTCATGACTGGGTAATTTAGCTAGTATATATATATATATATATATATATTATATATATATGTTGAAAAGATAAATAAACATGTTTCAGCCATGAGTTTGTTCATGTACACATGTATTCTATTTATCATTATTTTAAATATAAGATAAAATAATATTTAAAATAATAATAAATAGAATACATGTGTACATGAACAAACTCATGGCTGAAACAAGTGTTGGTAGCTCAAATTAAATCAATTTTATCGATTCAACATTTCTTTCCTTTATTTATTTATCATTTCAACATATTGTTGGATTCATTTCCATTTTCAACTTACACACACACACACACACACATATATATATTATATGAATATATGGCACCTCTGAAAAAAAAAGAATTCAGTTTGAAGGGGAAATAGTATAGAATGCTAAACTTTGAACAAATATTGCATATCTTGCTAAGTTTGAATATAAAAATAAAATCAAAGCTTTTTAAGATTAGAATTTTTCCTATTCCTTTTTCTTATAGTTGTGTGTTGCTATGTGCGTCTTAAGGGTTGGCATGTTGGTCTGTGTTGTTTTACATACATGACACCTGTAATGAGAAAAGAAAAAAGAAATTTATCAATCGACCAGGTTTAAGTATTTTACTGAATTTGAAGTTATACGAGACCCCTTTTTCCACAAAAAGGGGCTTGAAAAAACATCTTCCAAGTTACATAATTTATGTGGTAGCATAAATTGTTGACGGACCCTGTAGCGAGAATTCAAGGGGTCCATTGGTTTCCAGATCAGGGGGTGGAAAAATACCAGTAATGGTTATAGCTCCCTGACCCCAGAGGTGCGAATCTCACGTGTCACATGATTTAGTTAGTTTAGCTTTTTAGTTTCAACCTTAGATTGAAGCAGAGAGAATTGTGCATCTCTCTGCTGGGGTCGTTAACTCCCGTGCGGCAAATCAGAATGGGTTAAATAAACCTTGATCAAGAAAATAAAAGTCTTGTGAGTTGATTAATTGCATAACAAAAGACTAGCCCTTAGAAGGAGCAGTTAGAAGACTAGACAACATGACAGCCAGAAAAGAAGAAAAGGTAGAAATCAAAATGGCTGTTATAAGTTGCAGCCCACAGCCTTGAAGGATGAGTGACAAGGCTTGACCTCATCCTGATCCTTTCCGGTGGATACCGTGAGAATCGGTGGAGGAGACCCTCTTCCGGTTTAGATTAGAAATAGATTTTTAGTCAGTTGGCGAGAAACCACGACAGTGGTGAGCCGTGTTATACACGCTCCGACTCGATCTGTGCAGGTAGTCTGGTGGTGATTTCGAAATAAAATGTGATCTAAGTAAATCAAAGTCTTGTGTTATTATCTAAACTACCAATGACCCAGGGCTTCTGATAAAGAGAAACCCCAATGGAAGACCAGACACGAAGTACCCCAGCAGAGAAGTCCAGACACTAGAGAGATGTTAGAGAGAGACCTAGAAGAACTTAAGATAGAAGAAGAACAGAAGAAGAATAGAAGTAAGAAGTAAGTAAAGTAAAGAGGTATACAACAAAGATAGCAGGAAGAATTGAAGCAACAAGTAAGTTTCAACTCTCTGTCACTGTCTGTCTGTCTGTCTGTCTGTCTGTCTCTCTATTACTGATTTCCTCTCTCGATTATAACAATATTATGAAGTTGAGGTATCTAGTAAGCCAAATATCAATAGTTGATATAGCAAGTATTCTATCTAATCTTATCATAATGGAGATTGTGTGTCTGTCTGTAACTGAAACCACGTCACCCCCAACGTCCACAAACTCCTTAGTTATTTACTTTGTTCTCAATTGTTTTTAAACAATCACTAGTTAATCTTTATTAGCCTTCTATTTATTTAGCTGAGATAGATTTGCCCCAAAACAGCCCATATCATTAATGTGTTTATAATCTTGTGATGTGTTTTATATTTCTTAAGAATAAATGTCTACATTGTAAATATGGTTTATAATTTGCATACCAGTTTTAACAAAACCTGTGTTTATAGATAATTACTTGGTTTTATTGATTTCTAATTTATTGTTTTATTCTCAAATGTATTAAAAGCAATCCTATGTATAATTTTATATTGAAATCCATTAGAATAAAGTAATAAATGTAATCTTTTTTGTATTGTCTTTTAATTTCATTAACTCTTTTAAATTCAATATCAGGGTGTCCATCAAGTCCCACTACAGGTTGAAAATGTATCAACAAAAATGGCAGTCCTTGAAGTGGAATCCATAAAAAGATACATCATAATAAAGTTGAACTTTTATGGGTTTTTTACTGAAAAGATTTTATAATTTGTAAACCCTGTGAGTTATCAATACTTCCATTTTACCACTGGTTCAGCCTTGACTGGAAACATCTGAAGTACCTTTACTTGTCCTAACCCCTTAAAATCCTTGTGCTTCTGAATGGTGTGCTCATAACTTTAAATTATGAAAGCTAAACTCTAATTGCACCAAT